>MU224863.1:1367332-1412174 GCA_018584345.1 Thuja plicata | reverse complement strand
ATCATATAGAATCTCTCATTTTATGGTGTACTTGCAGGGGCACAAACTAGGTCAATCTGAGGGCCTCCATCACACACCTTTGCACTCCATGAATAGAGAGCTATGAGTCGTCATTTGAGACCTCATTTTTGAGTGATCTTGGATATAATGATTCATAGAAGTGTGACACATTTTTAGCACACAACTAACATCTATGCCCCTAGTACTAAAAGTCTCAGGGCTAAATTTTGGAATAAACTTGCTCTTTGTAGGGATTTGTTCTCCAATAGATATTGGCTTATCATGGGAGACTTCAATACTCCTTTGAGAGAGGATGAAAAACATGGGGGTCTGCCCTCGCGGTTAGATGGGTGTTTGGACTTGATGGAGTTTATTAATTCTCAAGCTCTTATGGATGTTGATCTTCAGGGCATTAACTACACGTGGTCCAATAGAAGAGTGGGTAATGTATGATTCAGGTATGTCTTGATAGATCTCTCTCTCTCTCTCTCTCTCTCTCTCATTATTAAGGTCAACTTTGATCATTTTCTAATTTCTTTCATGGCTAATCCTATAAACTGCAAAAGGAACTTCCCTTCTAGATTTGAAAAATTGTGGTTGTCTCATCCCTCCCTTGAACAATGCATTAAATATTGGTGGAACATAGATATTAAAGGCTCAACTATGTTGAGAGTTGCCAAGAAACTTAGAATTGTCAAGGGGAAAGTTAGGAGCTGGAACAAAGAGATTTTTGGATATATCTTCCAGCTGAAGGTTGCTATTCAGGTTGATTTGAAGGAAACAAGGATAAAATCTAGCATGATGGGCTCTCTTTGGAATTAAGGGATAAGGAATTCACCCTCTTGACTAAATACCATGATCTTATAGCTAATGAGGAATTTTTTTGGAGACAGAGATCTAGAGCTCTCTAGTTTGCGACTGGTGACAAGAACACTAAATATTTCCATATGACCACTCTCAGGCACAGGGCGGCTAGAAAAAATAGCGAGCTTACTTCAGATCATCAGGTTTGAAACTGCTAGGTTCTTCTCTTCTCTCCTATCCTCTGATTTAAATCTTGATCCTTTGGAGCAGGAGAAACTTATTGGCTCTATCCCTTCAGCCTTGAATGGTGATCATAATAAGACTCTTTTTGTTGTCCTTTCTAATAAGGAAATAAGGGATGCTATCTTTTCCTTTGAAGGGGAGAAGGCCCCTGGCCCAGATGGGTTTTTGATGTTCTTTTTTTGAAAAATTCTGGTCTATTATGGAAAAAGATATTTATGGTGTTGTTAAAGAATTCTTTCGTTCCATGAATCTTTTTAAGAAGATTAATGCCACTTTTGTTGTCCGCATTCTGAAAGTCCAAGGGGATAATTCTCTGGACAAATTTAGACCTATAAGCCTGTGCAACTCTTTATATAATTTTTTTTCGAAGGTTCTAACCACTAGATTGTTGGTCATTCTTCCCCTGAATATTTCTCCCCAAAAAAATGGATTTGTCTATGGAAGACAAATTTATTGATTATGTTATTGTGCTCCATGAGAACATTCATTCGCTGGTGATGGCCAAAAAATAGGGTTATATTTTGAAACTTGATCTTTCCAAGGCCTATGACAGGGTGGATTGGGGATTCTTGTAGGATATTTTGAAGGATTTTGGGTTTGGAGCCAAGGTCATTCAGCTCTACAGTTAGTTGTTTGGTTTGGTTTTGTCTGTCGTTGTTGTTAATAGTTCCCCTTCTCATTTATTTATTTCTTCTAGAGGACTGAGGCAAGGGGATCCTATTTCTCCTATTCTTTTCACTATTCTTGTGGAGAGTCTGGGAAGGTTTATCTAGAAATACATGGAGGAATGGAAACTTCAAGGAGTTAAACCCACTTCTATTGCTCTCGTCTGTTCTCATGAGCAGTTTATGGATGAAACCATTGTCATGGGTGAAGCTTCGGTCAAAGAATATAGATCAATGAAATCTTTCCTCAACACCTATGAGGTAGATATGGGTCAGAAGATTAACTGGGCCAAAAGTTCTCTATTTTTTACTAATACTCTGAAGGAAAGACAAGCTATAATTGTTAAAATTATTAGGTGTAGAGAAGCGGATTTCCCCTCTACTTATCCTGGCCTTCCTCTTGGTCTTAAACCTTTGAAGTCTTTCTGGAATCACTTGCTGGAAAGATCTAATAAGAAGCTTTCTGGATGGAAAGAGGCATTTCTTAGCTAGTTGGGGAAGGTCTTGTTATTGAAATCCTCTCTTGAAAACCTTCTTATTTATTCCCTCAGTTTGTTTAGAATCCCCTATAAGATTGCTGAAGTTAATAAGAAAATTCAAAAGCATTTTCCTTGGTTGGGATTTGAGGATAGAAAATGTATTCCCCTCCTTTCCTGGGAGAATGTTTGCAAGCCAAAATGGTTGGGAGGGTTGGGAATCATACCCATTAAATTTATCAACAAGGCCCTTTTGGCTAAAGAAATTTGGAGAGTCTTTGATGCAGAAAGGGAATGGAGTTTAATCTAGAAGAATAAATATTTATATTCCCAACTATCTAAAGAGGAGTTCCTTGATCCTATGTTTGTAGTTGAGGGTTCTTTTATTTGGACTTATGTTAAAAAAATTTAAAAGTTGGGTTGCTTCTAGTAAAAAATGGAAATTGGGTGATGGAAAAAAGATCAAATTTTGGGAAGACAAATGGTTGCTGGATATTCCCCTGGCTGGGCACTCCACTTTCAATGTGTGGAAACAAAAATGCTCTACTACCTTTGGTGTTTGGGTGTATGATTGCTAGAAGGATTCAAAGTGGATAACTTTATCCAGTTTTGCGTCCCTTTACAATCAATAGATATCCTTTTGTCCTCTTTTATTATCACTCCCCAATCCAAGAATTCCTTAGTTTGGGGTGGTAATCCAAATGACAAGTTTTTCATGGCCTGTGTCATCTCTTTACATTATGGCCATGATGGTCCTAGGCCCTTCTGGGCTAAAGCTTGGTTGAAAAAGTGTATTCCTAAAGTTAATATTTTTTATTGGCTTGCCCTTCAAAACAAAGTTCTCACTTTGGACAACATTCACAAAAGGGGTTTCTCTTTCCCTAACAGATGATGTCTTTGTTGCAGGAATGCATAATCAGTGCTTCATTTGTTTGTTCACTGTGATTTTTCCCTTCAAGTTTGGGATTTTCTTCTCTAGAAATGGAATATTAGCTAGATCTTTCCGAACTCACTAGAAGATTCTTTTTATAGTGGAAGTGTCCAAGTTTAAATAAAAAAATTATTAAGCTTTGGAGTATTTATGCCCCTTATCTCTTCTGGCATATTTGGAAGGAGAGAAATAATAGAATTTTTAGAGATAAGGCCTCTCCCCCGGGTGTGATTGTTGAAAAAAAAATAGAGGTCTTTTTGAATCTCTATATAGTGTTGGTTTGAGTTTCCGAGACGCCTACATGGATTTTGAGCAAAGATGCAAAATCTCCTATGTCCCTCAAAAACAATTTCAACCCTAGGGAGGGGTTGGTATGGTTATCTCCCCCCTGGATGGATAAAGGTTAACTTTGACGGGGCCTCCAAAGGTAATATGGGGAATGCTGGTTTTGGGGGAATTATTCAAAATTCGCCTGGATGTTGTCTAGTGGTTGCAGTGGTTGGTCCCATGGGTGTTCAATCTAGTCATTACACCAAGGCTAAGAGGGCCTAGAAAGCTCTATCAATTGCCAAATATTTGAATTATGATAACTTATGGTTGGAAGGGGATTTAATGAACATAGTTAAATGTCTAGATGGTTCTCATAAGCCATCTTGAAATATTAATACTATGATCAATAAAGCACATGACATCATCAAATCTTTTAAATGTGTCGTCATAAAACATGCCTATCGTGAAATCAATGCCTCCACGGATAGGCTTGCAAATTACGGGGTGTACTGTGATAAAATCATTACTTGAAAAGGGGAAAATTTGTTGCCCCAAGATATTACTGCAATTGTGAGATATGAAAGGACAATTGCGAAGGTTGGAAATATTTTTAATAATGATATAAATGACAACTAGTCACTTAAACCCTAATTATGGCATGGGCACGTGTCCTCTTAGAAGCAAAAGAAATTCAATCGATATTAACTCTCACGCTTTATAGGTTTTTGGTATGGTTCTAAGTCTAGTTTCAAATCTCATTCTCACCTATTTTGTTGAGATTGATCCTGTGATTGTTAATTCTGAGAAGATGGGAGGGAATTTATGTAGGGAAGAGCCTGATGAATACAATAAGTGGCAAGGGGAGCCTAAAGTTTGGAAGAAGATTGTGAAAGGCAAGATCACGTATTTCATGGAGCGTTTGTGAGGGTATGACGAGGTTAAAGCGAGGAAGGTTGTTCATAGAATTACATAGCATTGGGAGAAGGGCCATTTATCTATGTTTAGTATAAGGTTTAAGCTCTCCCCAGAGCTCATTGCTATGCTCACTAGTATGCAACACTGTGGCATGAGTTTTTACCATGACAAGGTCTTAGATGGAGATGTGAAGTCTTTTCATAGGGATGAAGAAGAGCGTGATTTGTTGGGAAAGCCTGTCTCTGGGTATTATGATCCCGACAAAATCAAAGAGTTGTGGAAAATGGTTCTCACTATCATAATGGAGTATGTCACCATTGACAAAAGGTTTATGAGATCCCATACTTACCACTTTGTCCTCCTGAACCATTACAGACACAAGAAGAGGGTCTCTGCCCCACTACCTCTGTTGCTTGTTGGCGGACAACCTCGATAAACATAAGAATAAAGTTATCTCTCTAGTGCTCCGTAATGGCCTTATCTTTCTTATCTATGAGCACTGTAAAATTTTGGCTATTAATGAAAATAAGAAACTACTTTTATCGCCAAATATGGGGAAACAAAAGTTTTCCAGTGGAAAAGGGGAAAGTTCTGCTCATTTTGAGAGAAAATTGACGAAAAAGGTGAAATTTGATAAGGAGAGAGATAAGGAAAATGGTAATGGTATGGATATTGTCAATGATGACAGCGGGGAAGAAGCTAGGGAAAGGGATGAGGAGGATAAGGGTGAGGATTCTGAGCAGGACAAGGGAAAGGGTAATGATGAAGGGCAGAAAGATAAGGAAGGAGACGAGGAACATGAAAAATAGGACATTGTTGGGGAAGAGTAGGAGATTGGGATTCAGGTGGATCTTTGTGGCAAAGGTTTGGAGGATGATCATAATAAGATGTCTACCTCAGTGTACGACTCACTGAATCCTTCCATTAATGAGGTAGAGGAACATATAAAGAAACTTCTGGCACTGGAGGAAGTTGTTGATCCCTCCTCCTCACCTATGATTGGGAGAAGGGGTTATGGTTTTAATATTGTTCCCTTGGTTAACTATGAGGATTATACAGAGCATGAGATGAGTTCCCCTATTTTGGAGGATTTGAATTCCGAGCTCCACGATGCCTCTGATGATTCCAAACTCTAGTTGGCTAAGTCTAATTCAGTGGTTACTCTAAAGTATGACGGGTGGGTCTTCTAGAAAATTATGAATCTGGTCACCAAGACCCAGGACTTGGAGGAAAAAGTGAAGAAGTAGGGTGGGGAGGATATCGGTAGCAAGGACATACTTGAAAAGTTAGAGCAGAGGATTATTGAGATGACCAAAAGGGTGGATAATGGAGTTGACGTGATGAGGAAGATCCTCCAGGCACACTATGATGGTATGATGACCTCGGCCAAGAACCTGGATGCCCTTGTCTTCTACCTCGAAGCGAATGACCCCTCCAAAGACGTTGTTGATGTTGATATGGAATCAGAGGATAACAATGTAGCATTTTCTAGTCCGGGTAAGCTTACCAGAGCCAAATTGAAGAAAAAGGAATCTTCTACTTCCAAAGATGTCTCCGCTCTGAGGGAGAATGTAAAAAAGATGTTTGACATTGGGGAGGAGGTTGGAAAGATCCTCAAAGACATGATTTAGGTTTCAATTTTGTTTTTGCGTTGGCCTTGTCCAGGGGTTCTGTTGATTTTGTCTGAGGGTTTTGCTGGTTTTTTTGCTCGTTCACTATGGCTTTGGCAGTCTGTTAAATTTTTTGGGTTCTTTAATGTTAAATCTTCAGTAAAGTTATAAAGGGTTGTGTGGTCCCTTCAAAACCCGATTTTTCTTTAATCCAAAACATAGAGTTACTAATAATTGCCCCACCTTCTAGAGATGACAAGATTGTATGCTCTTGTGAACACTTTCCAATCATTATTTGATAATTGGATCTTCTCATGATGCAAATGTTACGAGACGATGTCTATAAATACATAACTCTAGCTACAAAATTTATTGTTATTGAACTTAAATAAAGGGAAACTATTAATTACACCACCTTCTAAGGGTGACATGATTATATGCTTTTGGGTCAACCCACAATAGTGGGTTACACTTTTTTGCCTGGACGAACACTGAACTCTATATTTTGAAAAAAACTTTCAAATTCGGATGCATATTGCCATTAAACCATTTGAAATCAGAAGATGAAGTAAACTAGAGTTTTTTAGGATTATCTGTCTAGATTCTAACTTTTTTTTTTCTTTTTTTTTTTTGAATTGATTTGAATGGTTTTTTTCTCCCACAAAAACTACTATGTTGTTGAAAACGTCATTTTCAAAGAGTTACATTGACTTCATAGAGCATAACTTTTTTCTAAAATAGATATCAATGTGATTCTTTCGAATTTAGTTTTGCAACATCCATACAGAGGGCATGCAATTGGTTTGACAACACTATCATGATTATTGCATATTTTATGAACGTTTGAAGTTGAGTAAACCGTAATTTTGACATATATTGACTACATAGCTTAGAACTTGCTATATATTTATCAAAATTCAATTGTTTTTTTGATTGAAAGTAGACTTGAAGACAGAGGGCACTATTATTTTTCAAATTTTTTTTCTCTTTTCTACTATTTTTCATTGAACGTCAAACTTGGAGGTTAATATTTGATAAAAAAACCTACATTCGATGCACGTAAAAAACATAGGCATAATTAATTCAAAAATTGTCAAATCTATATTTGTTAGAAAGCTCGTTCAGAGTACTTGTGTGATGCAAGAGGACGTCTCCTTATTCTTCCATTTGAGCCCTACGCTTGAGCCCCGAAGCCATGAACAATTCAGACTTGTGTCAACCTCTGCAAATGGCCTCTAATTAGAGACTTTCAATAGAAACTACTTTCTATCGAAAGTACTTTCTAAATCCGACTGCTTTGAAATTTTCAGGAGGAATTTCTTCCTTCAAAAAAGTGTAACCCACTATTGTGGGTTCACCCTCTTGTGAACATTATCTAATCATTAAGTGATCATTGAGTCTTCCTATAATGTAAATGTAACTAGATGATATCTATAAACACATAACTTATATATCAACTAACAATAGTTAGATCTTAAGATTGTCTATTTTATAATACAAAAGTTGAAAGGTTGATTGTTCTCTTGATAGAGAGTTAGAACTCGTTGGTCCACCTTCCAAAGTAGACAAGATTGTATGCTATTAAGAATGTTGTCCAATCACTATGTGATTATTAGATCTTCACACCTATTGAAACATTATTAATTGTTAATGCAAGTTGAATTTCACCTGATTATTTGTTGAAATATTGATTATTGTTGATGTTTAACATAAAGTAACTAATAATTGCTCCACCTTCTAAAGAGGACAAGATTGTATGCTCTTGTGAACACTTTCCAATCATTATGTGATAACTGAATCTTCTCCTTAAATGTTACTAGATGACGTCTATAAATACATAACTCTAGATACAAAATTGATTTTGGTTGATGTTAAACAAAGGGTAACTAATAATTGCTCGACCTTCTAAAGAGGACAAGATTGTATGCTCTAGTGAACACTTTCCAATCATTATGTGATAATTGAATCCTCTCCTTAAATGTTACTAGATGATGTCTATAAATACATAACTCTAGATACACAATTGATTATGGTTGATATTAAACAAAGGGTAACTAATACTTGCTCCACCTTCTAAAGATGACAAGATTGTATGCTCTTATGAACACTATCCAATCATTAAGAGATCATTGAATCTGCCCATAATATAAATGTAACTAAATGATGTCTATAAATACATAACTCCTATATCAACAAACAACAATTAAATAATAAGATTGTCCACTTTATAATACAAAAAAATTGAAAATAAAATATAATTACAATCTTATAAAAATTAAATAAATTAAAGAAATATAAATTTTAATACAAAATAATAATATGGCCTAATAAAACTATACATTTTATCTTATATCATAAAAAAATGAAACTATTAAATTATAAATTAAAATAATATGTTTGTGTGTGTGTGATGTATATTTTCTCTTCTTTGCTTTCCCCAACAACCTCTAATAATAGTATTTTTTTCTTTGTAATTTAATTACATTTAGATCATGTTACTTCACAATAGCGAGAGAAATAAAGCCAATTTCATAATTGTTTCAATCCTCGATGCTCGACGAGGTTTTTTAACTTTAATATTGTTGGAACAACTAGGTTTGCAAACATGGTGTAATGTTTTGAAATTGGTTGTTTATTAGGTGCAATGCATTTGACATGTTAAGCTCCATTTTTGGTATGAAGTCAAGTTTCATATTGATAATCCTCTATTGTTGAGGGTCTTGGTAGGTGAAATACATGTTTTGACACTTGTTTGTGGAAACAATACTTTGTTTAACGTTAATTTGAAGCTCCATTGATGGTTCTCTTCCACTATTCACACAGTGATAACCAATGAGTGTTAATGCTTTAGCAAGGTATCAAAATAAAGCAGCCTAGCGGGTACCTAAAGGATTTTGACACTCGCTCTCTTTGAACCATAGTAAATTTGCTAAAATTATTGCTTTGTGGGGGTCAAAGAAAACTTGCAATAACGGGTATTTTTGACATATTTGCAAACAAATTTATTTACCTTATTGTGTTAATGATACTAAAGTGCCTACCATCAGGTTTAAGACTCTTTGGCTATTTTTGAGAAAATATTTAAATCTCTAAAGGTAATGCAATTTTTTCATAAAAAGTTGTGTCCCCATTCCATCTTGCAACTTAGTGGGGCATGTTGTGAAACCTAACAACAACTTGCTACCCTTAGAATAAATATGGTTTACCAAGTTTGCAAATTAGGAATACATTTTTGCTTTATCTAGGTATAATCATCTCAGGTATGTAATGCCCACTTTGCTTCCATAAGATCATATACAGGTTTATGAAACTTTAAGCTCAACAGACTCAGGTGTGTGCATGTGGTTAATTTCTTCCCCATGAAAACCACAAAGTTCTATCAATGAATAAACCAAAATATTATTTTAGCATTTCTCTTTAAGCTAACCATGGACAGAGTCTTGCTTCTAGTCAGGTTTCCATAGCCCTAATAGGGGTATCTATGTTTTACTCTCTAGACATAGCTCTACTACCTGTCAGACATCTATAGCCCCGATAGAGATATCTAGATATCCTAGCAAGATTGTATCATTACACAAATATGTACCAATTGGCTCCCAATGGCTACAAAGAAAAGAGTGCGAGTTGACAATTTAAATTTTAAAAGTTTGAAGTTTGGATTATATTTACATCAATAAAGAATGATCTCGTGCATCATGGAAATGACCAAGGACACAGAATAAACATGTGGAATTCTGAGTTAATAAACAAAATGTATGCATGTAAAATCTGATACATGAGCATGTGTGTAGACAAGAGTAAAATGGAGTAGATATGGATCAAGGAAAGAGTCAAATGTAGTAAGAAGTGTTCTACATATAAAGATGTAATCAAAATAAGACATTTTTAAAAAATAGTTCTAAAACTAAAAAATATTTAATATAGATATATACATTTTACCAATACAACAATTATATTAATAAAAAATCACTTCAATTATTGCATTACTCCATTAACATGTAAATCATGATATATTGAAATGCATTATTATGAAAGAACAAAGTCTTTAAAATATTATGAAATTAATTTGTACACAACAAATCCAATTAAAAATTGACTTGAAATAATTTAAGTTTATTTCAACGGGATATAAAAATATAAGCAAAACACTTATATGTGGAGTCCTACCAATGTACTCTTGTAAGAATAATCAATGTCAAATTTGAAAGGTGTTGTTAAAAAAGACATTAAAAAATATTAAAATAAAAAATTGTCGGATCGAAAATTTGGAGTAGAGGAGGCCTATAAAATACTCTTCCTTGAAATAATGGAAGGGAATGAATTGCAAATTAATTTGTACACAACAAATTCAATTAAAAATTGATCTGAAACAATTCAAGTTTACTTCAACGGGATATAAAAATACAAGCAAAGCACTTACATGTGGAGTACTACCAAAGCACTCTTGTAAGAACAATCAATACCAAATTTGAAAGGTGCTGTTAAAAATAAAAAATTGTCGAATCAAAAATTTGGAGTGGAGGAGGCCTATAAAATAATCTTCCTTGAAATAATAGAAAGGAATGAATTGCAAATTAAATTTATGTTTTCATAATAGAAATGATAATAATGGTTAAATGGTAACTTCTCCTAAAAACCATACAATACTTTTTTTTAAAGCTTTTGAATGAGGTGGGGGGATTTCATGATTATTAAAATATTTACTTTGTCATGAAAACTTAAAATTAAATATAAATTTAGACAACTAAAGAATTGAGTTAAGAGAGATTAAAGAATTGAGTTAATAGAAATAAAAATTTAAATTAGTTGATATGAAAGATATGGCTTTAAATTTTAATGGATGGAGTGTTATAATAAAAAATTATAAACTCAAATTTAAATTAAAAAGCAAGAGTTTAAAATATAAGTGACAATGATACATATTTAAAATTTTGGTATTTGTAATATTTGTTTGTTTGATGATATTTAAAATAAAAAATATTAGAGATATTAAGAGCATTTTACATCTTATGTATAAGAATTGAAATTTACGTTGTATTTACAATTTATTCATGTCTAGAAATTGAATTATAGTAAAAGTAGAATCTATAAAGAGTAGCAATAAATGTCGATGTAGGATTTTAATGAATTTTATCTCAATGAATGTTATTGAATCAGAGAGATGACTATGTTGGAAACTATACTCGAAGTGTGCTTCACAATTAAATTTCTCTTGATTATTTGTTGATGTTTGACAAAGGGTCATTAATCATCGGTCCACCTTCTAAAGAAGACAAATTTGCATGCTCCCGTGAATGCTATCCAACCTTTATGTGATCGCTAAGTCTTTACATTAATGGAATCATAAAATTAATTACAAATTGTCAATTGTTGTTGCAAGTTGATAAATGACTAATTAGGAAGTGTACTTAAAATATGCTTAACAATGAATTTTGCTTGATTACTTGTTGAAAGTTTGATTGTTCTTTTGATAGAGGGTCACTAATCATAATTCCACCTTCTAAAGAAGACAAGTTTGTATGGTTTTGTGAATGTTATCCAATCATTATGTGGTCATTAAATCTTTACATCAATGAAATTATTATTAATTATAAATTGTTAGGTGTTGTTGCAAGTTGATAAATGACTAGTTAGAAAGTGTGCTTTAACAATGAATTTTGCTTGATTACTTGTTGAAAGGTTGATTATTCTTTAAATAGAGGGTAACCAATTGTTTGTCCACCTTTCAAAGTAGATGAAATCGTATGCTCTTGTGAATGCTATCCAATCACTATGTAATTAGTGGATCTTCATACCCGTTGAATCATTATTAATTGTCAATTGTCAATTGTTGATGCAAGTTAATAAATGACTAAAGTGTGTTTTAATATTGAATTTCGCTTGATTATTTGTTGAAATGTTGATTGTTATTGATGTTTAACATAGAGTAACTAATAATTGCTCCATCTTTCAAAGAGGACAAGATTGTATGCTCTTGAGAACACTTTCCAATCCTTATTTGATAATTGAATCTTCTCAAGATGTAAATGTTACGAGATGATGTCTATAAATACATAGCTCTAGATACAAAATTGTGTTATTGATGTTAAATAAAGGGTAATTAATAATTGCACCACCTTCAAAGGGTGACATGATTATATGCTTTTATGAACACTATCTAATCATCAAGTGATCATTGAGTCTTCCCATAATGTAAATCTAACTAAATGATGTCTATAAACACATAACTTATATATCAACAAACAATAGTCGGACCTTAAGACTGTCTACTTTATAATACAAAAGTTGAAAGGTTGATTGTTCTCTTGATAGAGAGTCACTAATCGTTGGTCCACCTTCCAAAGTAGACAAGATTGTATGCTCTTGTGAATGTTGTCTAATGACTATGTGATTATTAGATCTTCACACCAGTTGAATCATTATTAATAGGCAATTGTCAACTGTTAATGCAAGTTGATAAATAACTATGTTGGAAAGTGTACTTAAAGTGTGTTATAATACCGAATTTCACTTGATTATTTGTTGAAATATTGATTATTGTTGATGTTTAACAAAGTAACTATTAATTGCTCCACCTTCTAAAGAGGACAAAATTTTATGCTCTTGTGAACACTTTCCAATCATTATGTGATAACTCAATCTTCTCCTTAAATGTTACTAGATGATGTCTATAAATACATAAGTCTAGATACAAAATTGATTCTTCTCGATGTTAAACAAAGGGTAACTAATAATTGCTCCACCTTCTAAAGAGGACAAGATTGTATGCTCTTGTGAACCCTTTCCAATCATTATGTGATAACTGAATCTTTTCCTTAAATGTTACTAGATGATGTCTATAAATACATAACTCTAGATACAAAATTTATTCTGTTGATGTTAAACAAAGGGTAACTAATAATTGCTCCACCTTCTAAAGAGGACAAGATTGTAGGCTCTTGTGAACACTTTCCAATCATTATGTGATAATTGAATCTTCTCCTTAAATGTTACTACATGATGTCTATAAATACATATAACTCTAGATACAAAATTGATTATGGTTGATGCTAAACAAAGGGTAACTAAAAATTGCTCCACATTCTAAACATGACAAGATTGTATGCCCTTATGAACCCTATCCAATCATTAAGTAATCATTGAATCTTCCCATAATGTAATGTAACTAAATGATATCTATAAATACGTAACTCCTATATCAACAAACCACAAGTACATAATAAGACTGTCCACTTTATAATACAAAAATAATTGAAAATAAAATACAATCATAATCTCATAAAAAATAAATAAATTAAAGAAAGAGAAAATTTAAAATAAAATAATAATATAACCTAATTAAACAATAAATTTCATCTTATATCCATAAAATTACCAAAACTATTAAATTATAAATTAAAATAATATTTTATCTAAAACATTTACCAAAAGATATACAAGATTGTCAAATGAAGAGGAAAAATTAGACAGCTGGCATTGACTAATTTGAATTTAAAAAAAGAAAAGGAAAAACCTAAAACCAGCCCCAGCAGAAATAATGAGAATAGTTACTCCCACCGATTCAAATTATATTGAACGAACCTACCTCTGGCTCATTAATTAACGTGTGGCGCACTTTTCCTCGACATAAATGGTGGTGGATCCCGCCTTCATTATAACCTCTAGCGTTCATGGTAGACATTCTAGCACAGCGTAGCGCAGCCCTGACCTTCCCCGCATGTGACCGCACCAGCTCCGCTAACCATCAAACCAGCTGCTCCTTCACGCGACCGCACAGCTAACTGGACTGCAATCTCGCTCTCTCGCGCTTCTCCGCAAGGGTCTTCTCCAGAGCTTTGGACACTGGTCTATAGCAAGTGATCAGACGGACTTGCATTGGTGTTCTGACAGCTTTTCTCAGCAGCATTTGCGCTTGAAGCTCGGAATGCGCAGGACCGATTGGTAAGGTTTGAATTTAATGCAAAATGTGAGCTTTCATGGTGTAACTTGAGCCACAGAGTCAAGTTCACCTGTCGTAAGTTGGCAGGCGGTTTTTTATTGTACTTTCTGCCTGTCTACCTCGTCCTTTGCTGGAATGCAAACAGTTGTTACGGCGTTTTTCAACAGCATTGTAATTATGCAGGCGCAGAGCTTCAATTTATGGTGAAATTTAAGATATGAAGTGAATTAAAGGGTGAATAGTTGAGATTGTACCGACATTGATGTTAGAGGTGGAGATAGGCAAGCTTTTGCGATGATGTTGTAGGGAGGAGTGGTTGACGTTTAGAATGGGGTGTGTACTGACGAGGCAGAGTGAAGCCCTGGAATACCCGGGGAGTCCCAGGGAGAAATCTTCTCAGCTATCCTCAGGAAGGACGTCTATTAAGCAGGAGTGCGGTGAAGAGGAGGGAGGGAAGATGAAAGTACAAGGTTATATGGAAGAAAACGGCGAGGAGCTTCCGAAGCGGAGGGAAAGTCGGATGGTACTGCAGGGTGATTCTAAGTTTAGGCTTCGAAACATTCCGAGGCATTGTGAGGGAGAACAAGTTGCCGCTGGATGGCCTGCTTGGTTGTCTGCCGTGGCCGGAGACGCTATCAAAGGCTGGATTCCTCGTAGAGCTGATACTTTTCAGAAACTTGACAAGGTCAATTTGCTTTTTAATAACTGCCTTTTCTTTTGCCGCTAGTTTGAATTCTGAGGAATGTCATTGGGAGCACATTAGATTATTGGCTTTTACGCTTCAGGCTCCTTGCATTGCGAGCTTTTCTTCAGCATTAGCATGAATTGTAGAATTTCCAAGGGGATACATATAGACAGTAGCTCATTTCAACTTCTAAGCCAAGACACCGGGAAACTCCAGTATAGGAGCATATTCGGATCCACATTTCTGGTGTCTGTATCTATGTATACCCACACCTTTATTTATTTACTAGCAAATCGCGGTGATCTGAATGTGGCTGCATCAGTTTAGCCCAAATGCCAAGTCTTAACATGACAATACTTACAAGTGCTTTCAAGCTTCCGTGGTCCATAATAATTAAAGGAAGTTGTCTCTAGAAAATCTGTGATATTATTCTTTTAAATCAATCCTTACAAAGACATGTCAGATCATAATGTTTAATTCATCAGTATTGAGATGAGTATGGATTGCAGGTTAAGCGCTCCTTAGTCGTATTGAAGTACACGATGTCATATGAACCTGCCAAAGGACAACCCAAATTATTAATAAAGTAATAATTGGTCTTTTTCTATACAATTAAAGCTCCATGACGTTTGCGCCGATCTATGAGGAGACAAGGTATATAGCAGAATTTGTTCAGTCACTGAGATTTGAAGATGTTATGTTTTTGTTCTAGTCAAAGGCAGAGTATGAGAGGTTCTGTGATGACTTTGGAACTGTTAGCAGTTACATTGTCCTAGATTGTCTAAATATTATGTTGCAGGCTTCTTTTTCTGGTACAGCTGATTCTATAGCAAGTTAAGATTTTTATGGCATTAGAGAACTGTATTGGTTTCCTTTTTGCTATTTCTTTTCTTAATTAATAATCGTTAATTCAGTTTTCCTGTTGATATGCACCTTCCACCTCTACATGAACTATGCGAATTTAAGCTTCTGTTAGTTCCAAAATTTGAAACTGGGGTTACAGGTTGCATTATCCATCTGTCAGGATAATGTGCAGGGCACCTTCTACTGAGTTGAAAAGCTGTAGTTTGTAAACTGAATTTAAGCTCACGTTCTGTACGCATTGAAATAGAAGATGCAACTAAATATTCTTGACGGAAAAATTAGCACCCAATAAATATTTGCTTACAACATTTTAAATAATTTGTTAATTCGCTGGATTCCACGGAGTCTCTAGGTCAAGGGAATGCATGGACTCAGCACTGAGTTTTGAGGATGATAATTATTTTCCCAAAATTTATGGATGGCAGCAGTTGGTGGTTAAAATAATATATAAAAGTTAATATTTGGAAATTAATTATAAAAATAGTAAAAGAAATTACACTTTATCATTTGTGTAAATAGTTTGAAACAAATTGTAATGCCAATATATATGTGTGAAATCGAAGCATCTTCACTAAGATCATTATATTCACTTTCTAAATCATTTGGCTGTAATCATGGTAGCATGACTTGAAGTTCTGATTTACTCAATAAAGTATAAACGTAAGAAGAATTTAAGCACTAGGATTTCATTCAACACAAATCAAAATAACTTTTTAGTTTTTGCTTTTTAAAACCAAAATGGGGGCTTGGGGGCGGTGGCCTCTATTAGGGTTGAGGGGCAGTTTCCCCTGCGAGGTCTAGGGGAAGTGCCTTCATTAAATCTCTAAAGGTGACAAGCATCTACATGGTGCATTCACCTTTTTTTTTCTAATTCTTTCTCTTCATCTTCTATTCCTATTCATCTGTCTATTGCAGCTTGCTGTTGGCGATTTGAAATGAGTGCAAGCAAGATTTTTTTATAGTTTTTAGAGGGTGGGGTCCTTGAAGGCCTCCAGACTCCACTTGTAGTCAAGGTTTAAGGTTTCCATTTTTTAAAAATTGAGCTTATAAAATGACATGGCGACATCTTGTTGTCTTTGGGATTTTGAAGGAATGATAGAGGGATTTTGTGTCCTTGATTTGCCATTTTGGGATGTCCTTGCCCCACCACCTAAAAAATGCCCTTGTCTTGCTGTCCTCATTCTACTTCACCCAAGATAACCCCATCCCATTGTCCACAAGATGGCCTTGTTTGCAAGATGACATTGTCCTTGGGCTGTCCGTGACCCTCTATACATGGATTTTACCCTAGAAATATGCCCTTGAGGAAGGTTGTATGGTTAAGCTCAGGTGACTATGTAAACCATTTAATAAAGCACATTACCCCATTTGACTATCGCTATATATAATAAAATGTGGTGGTCTCATCACCTTTAGTGTTTATACCCCCCTCAATCTTTGCTCTTTTTGTTGAAAGTTGATATAATATATATAACGTCGATTCTTTGATTGGAGGAAGGCTAAATAATTTGACGTCACCAAGACGTGTGTGATAATTGGGTTAAGGTGAGTTAGTTAATTGTTTTGCACTAAGTTGTTTTTAATTTCTAGCTTCTCTTTCTCATCATAGGTTTCTTAATGATCTTCCCCAAAAACCCAAATAACCTTTTTTATAGCTATAATCCAAAAGAAAATGTTAGTGTCTCATGTATGTTATTGCCTCAACACATAAATTTGTCAGCTACTTGTGAAACTTCACTCATTTGCCCATGCCCATTCTTTGGTCATTTGTAGACACTTGGTTGTTGCAACTCACTTCTTGTGGATGCTATTGTTGGAGTATCTTGATGCAGATCTCAAAAACTCATAATTATCTATGCGATCCTGTTTTATCACATTCATCCACTCTTTGGGGTCATCATCCTCTCTATTCGCTTCTTGTCATCATTCCTATTGCATTGTACGTATGCCTTGATGTTCACACAATCTTGCTTTGTATACCTTTGCTCATTTTGCTACTCCTTAGGATGATCTTGAGACAAATTGTGGGCTTCCCCATCTCAACCCCTTTAAAGAACTACCTAAGTGAGGCTGATCCTCTCAAGAATGATGCTTAGGCTTATACATTTGGGAGTGGTGCTTGGATTACTATAATTAGGGAGACTAAAGGTTTTGTGGTTAAGGAGACTCAAGGAGTGGTTTAAAAATGTCTAGCATTACATTTAGAAGCTTATTTGGAATATCTATACCCTTAAGTTTTAACTCGTCTCTAACATTTGGATATAAATTTTAGGCACATTATCATGTTCTGCCCGTTACCACCTAAATCAATATAACGATTTTGATAGGTACAAAGGGCATTGTCACTAGTGAGGGATGCACAACGGGTGTAGCTTGGGTAGAATTACTATAAATATGCACTTGAGGAGACTTGAGAAGAGTGGCTGCGATGGTAGAGTATTAGTAGAGTCTAGGGTAGAGAGGCACCTTACAAAGTCTCACATTCTATAACTATAGAAGAAGAAATGAAAATAAAGGATGCCCCTAGGAGGGAAACACCCTTCTAGGTGTACTTGGAAGTTTTGCAAGAAGTTTGGGAGTGGTTTGAGTGAGGTAGCTAATCTAGTTGGGGTATTGTCATATGTGGTACATCATAATCCTTTGGACTTGAACAATTTCCACTACCTGTGCTCTTTTTCGAGTAGTTCTTCCCTTTTTTGTCCTCTCATATGTTCAAGCAAACCCAATATTCCATCTGCTTTGTCCTCTCATGTCTTCCAATCATAGCCCTTGGCCTCCAAAATCTTTGTTGGTCTAATATCTCCATTGTGACCTTATTTCATCATCATTGGCAATGAATGGTCATACTTTAAGTCTAGTGTTAATCATTTAAAATCTTTGGTAGCTTGATGCTACTTTTAACACATTCATTTAGAAACAGAATCATAGCATGTGGTGGCATATAAAGTGCTTTGTAATTTGTCGAGAAGAACTTTGTGATCTTCTAAGAAAAAAGCCATCTCAACCCATCATACACCGCAACTTTTGATAGCCTTTACATATATTTAATCATCTGAGTGGTTATCTCAAAGAAATGAGACTCACCACTAAATTGGCAGTTATCAAATCCAATAAACAATGAAGCTCATTTATTTTCAAGTGAGACTTCTTGAGACCTTGGTGCTCATGTTTTAGGATAGCGTCTTTCGAGATTTAGTGAGTGTAGAAAATCAAAACTTTTTGTAGCTTTGTGCTTGATATCTAGAGTAAGCTTTGGGCTAATCTTTTTGAATTTTACCTCATTGCCAACCAACTAGAGGCCAAAGATCCCATTAACCTTTGGAGTAATAAGCATTATCACCACTTGGCCATCTATCATGATGCCTGTCTTTGTTAGTAGCTGCATTGTAGTTCCTCACCATTTTATGTACCAACACATTTCGTATAACACATAAAATACCGGAATATGCATTATATGATCATTCTGAATTTTTCCAAGTCATGAGGTTATCATTCTTGGGGTGGGTTTGCCACTTTCAACATTTATTACCAGTAGCTACACACCTTTGTACCCCATTTATCAATCTTTTGCTTTTTCTGTTTGCTCTCCTTCCACTGCTTGACATTGTTAGTTTACTATTACAACTTGTTACTAGCTAGAGGGGAAAGTCTAGTGAACTGTGATGAATTCAAATGTTGGTCAAAGGTACTCTCATCAGTAGCAATTTTTGGTCTTAAGTGTGTTGTTGGGTATAAAGTTCCTTTTCACTGCCTTACCTGTTATTAAAAGTTATCACATGACCACACCCACTCCTGGGTACCCCGGAACAAAACAGGCAACACCAAACCTTCAACAACACCTTCCACCCAGTGGCATCAAGTCTCTTGTGTCCTCTGCCCGGGCCTTTGTGAGCTTCTTGTAGGATATCACATGTGCCTTTTTTCAGATCTCTTGTCCACAATATTTTGTTTGGTCTGATATCATATATCAGCATAGTAATCATATCAAATGTTCTGGCTTTGAGCATTATGTTCTGCTTGTCTGCTGGTTGCATGTGGTTTGCAAAAGCTGTGGACCGTAGGAGCTTCCCAATATTCTCTTTCCATGATGGCAGTATGGCCATGTGAAATAAATGAACATTCTTCATTCCTATCCTTGTATTTTCAAGGAGCGTCCAGAATGTTGAATATAACTTCAAGTCTATTGGTTCTGAATTCTTGATCCTTTGTATGCGAGGTTTTTTTAGATACAGTACAGCCTGATGGTGGAGGCATGTGTAGTCCATGGAGTTGACATTATCCAAACCAGAGGGGGTGGAGCTGTACATCTTATTGAAAATGTAAGGTAAATAGAAAAATATTTCTCTTGTGGATGCGTAAAGGGGTTTCATATACCCAAATAATTGTCTGCTTAGCAGTGACCTTAAAATTTTAAATTCTACTTTTCCCTTAACCTTTTCTATCTGCTCAAAAAATGTGTGCATGTTCATCTCAAGCATCCTTCATCTTTGCTTTAAAGACCTTTTAATTATTTCTCATGCCAAATGTGGCTATTCCAGTTTTTCATTTATTGACTGGATTTATTCAATTGTTTTGGCTTTATTTTGAAAATGATAATGATGTGACTGGAGGAGAAAAATAGTTGCAGAGAATGTTACACTTGTGCTAATACACATTCACAGAGATGGTAATTCTCATATAGTTGTACTTCAATTGCCTGTTGTAATTTATTGTCTCACAATAGTACATGGATTTACAATTCACAATTTCATATTTGTTGGGTATTTACTATTTAATGATACATCACTTGCAGATTGGGCAAGGAACATATAGCAATGTTTACAAAGCTCGAGATATTGATACTGGGAAAATTGTTGCTCTAAAGAAGGTTCGCTTTGACAATCTGGAGCCTGAAAGTGTAAAGTTTATGGCAAGGGAGATTTTGGTGCTGCGGCGTCTAGATCATCCAAATGTAGTGAGATTGGAGGGATTGGTGACCTCGAGAATGTCTTGCAGTTTGTACCTTGTATTTGAATACATGGAGCATGATCTTGCAGGTCTTGCAGCCTCTCAAGGAATTGTTTTTACTGAACCTCAGGTATGTGCCTGACTTGCTTTTCTATTAGATATTCACCTTTTTCACTTTTACTAAATTGTTTTGTCCTTGTTAAAAATGACCAGGAGTTAAACGGTAATTTATTAAAATTTGCTATTGCTAAAGATTACAGGGTATATATCAAGAGCTTTTTTAAGATGTTTGATGGTGATTTTAAGCCCCAGTTAGAGATTAGGGAGACAGTATAAATGCCCGATCAGCTGTATTGTATAATTTGAGAATTCTATGTATGGTGGAGAAATTTTGGAGAGCATTAAAGTTGCATCTGATGTGTGTTAAATCAACCCCAATGCTGTTCCCAAGTGGTCTCCTTTTTGCCTTTGCCTGTTGAGTATGCTATTAGTAAAGAATAATTTTATATCCCCGGTTAAACCAGGGAATCAGTCATATGGTTGTCGCTCCTTCCTTTTGATGGTTCTGTTATCAGCTAGAGATAATCGGGATCTTTGTCCTTGTGGCAAAATTTTCCCCCTGTATTTGTGCTGGGTATTTATAGAAGAGTTTCATGGATTCTTTTATTGTATTCGATGTGATAGTAGTATCTGCAGTCATGGACTTTGCATATATTTGAGTAAACAAACAGCAACTAGTTTGCCGATACAGGTACGAGTTCAAGAACAGGGTACGTGGGTATGGGCAATTTGTTTTTGCCCTTGGGTATATATATATATACAAAAACTTTAAAGAAATGTACAGAATTGTAAAACTAAATACATCTGATAGTATGATACTTCATCATTGATCAATACTAAATGCCAAAATGCATTTTAGGGTTTTCGGATTCAAAAAAGAAGTCAAAAATGTCTTTTTTTCTTACTTTTTGGTGCTCAGCGCCTATGGGTACACCAGGGTATGTACCTGGAGTTCCCAGACGCTCGAGTACCTACCCAGGGCATACCCCTGGGCAAACCTGTACCCAGATGTACCCGGTACGGGTGTGGGATGCCTTAAGGGCATACCCGGTAACTAAGAGAAACGGAAATCTGGGAAAAGGTGATGAAGTGGTTACCTTAGTCACCTAGCTGTGCATCTAATGTAAACTTTGGCAGTTTTTTGGCGTTTCATGTGAGTCTTCCTTTGCTCTATAAAAGCAATTTTAGTCAAAGTATAATTTTAAATGGTTTCTGTTACATTGGTCCTGATTTGTAAGACATTGACCATATTCTTCTGAGTTTAAACAGTGAGCAAAAGGTCACATCCTTTTTCAGTTTTTTGTATACATTCTCTGGCCGTGTGATTGTTATGTCTCTTTTTCTATAGAAATGCTACTTGCCTCAAAGCTACGTATGCATTCTTTGGACACTGGCTTTATTATTTATAGCATAATATCCAAGTGTCATTGGATCTGTAATGGTTAGCCTAATGTCATTTGATTAAACTAATATTTTGTTTTCTCAGATTAGGTTGTGTACAGGGTTAAAATGTTTGAGAGTTTCTGGATCTGGTATGTACAAATTAGAATCCCCAAAACTTTTAAGTTTAATATATAAAATTTATTTTTTTCGTGCAAAATATTAAGCCAAGGAGCTTCACTATGAAGGTTTTGCAATTGGGATAGCAAGATAAGTGGTCTTGATTGTGAGGAAATTCCATGGTTAATGTGTTTGAGCCAGAGTAGTACTGGGATCGGTACATTTGTCTTCTTCCATGGTTATATGAATACCTTTATCATTTGCAAAGTACAGCTTAAACAATCTGATACATCTGATCAAGTAAACCCTTTAGGCTTATATGAGCAGAGTTACCTTCTTTATTATGACAATATAATATTGACCTGAACACAAGAAAAGGCTAGCTTTTATAATTGAACTGAGATTCAAGGATAACAATGGAACCCTGTGAAAGTATTGGTTGAGACCTTTCCAGTTACAGATGACATACCTTTACTACATGAAAATAACTATTTTGCCCTCACAATTTTTGAATTTTTAATGGTATCATGTTAACTTCCACTGGCCTATAGTTATTAGCATTTATGAAAGTAGAAATACTAAATGTGAGTGCACTTTATCATTGTTGGATTGTGAATCCTCTGTTCTGTCCTGTGCAACATATCCTGCACTCAATTTTTGGGGTTTTGTGCCTTAGATGCCCGGAAACATGCATGATTCAGTGGTAGGGTGAACTGATCTTAAGTGTATTAAAGAGGCCCATTTGTGCAAGTAACCTTTTTCTTGCATCATCTTCTTTTTCCTTTGACTGTAATGACCCATACTTTGAAGATGGGATGTAATTGTGTGATGTTCCGTTTCCATTATTTCTGAAATATCCTGATTTTATTTTGAACCTGTTATGTATGTGGAGCCTAGTCAGACTCAGGTTCTTTCGGCGTGGTTTCCCCCCCAATCTTCTCTACAGGGGTTTGGGGGCAGCGCCCCAGGTGGGGTCAAGGGGCAGAGCCCCTGATGGGGTCAAGGGGCAGCGCCCCTCGACGCCAACAATGACTTAATAATATTGTAAAGGGTCGGCCATCAATTTTCTATTAGTCGGAGTATTTTTGCCCTAATTAGGTTAAGTCAAAAATACTTGTGAAAAGGGCTTAGGGTTTGAGATTCATGGAATGAGGGATTTTGTAGCTTTCTGTGGCGGTATTGAGTTGCAGGTTTCAGATTGTAATCACTGGATAATAATAAAGACATTGGACTCACTGTTGGTGGACGTAGCCCAGGGATTGGGTTAACCACGTTAAATTTCTGGGTTAGTGTGTTCTCTTCTGTGTGTTAAATATTTGCATTTTTCTGCTTATTATTCTAACAGAACCTTATGGTTTTTGAGTAATCAAGTGATTAAAAACAGCATTCTACTACTTCTGAGAAATTAGCTCAAACCCTAATGGAATTATGCAAGGATAGGCAACTTCAAAAGACAAACACACACTAGCCTTGGGACATTAACTCTAATTGCTGAATCTGATTATAAGACTTGACTGGAAATGAATGATAGGAATTGAAGTACATTAGATCTAGATCACAAATGAATATAGCAATCTCTAACGCTGTTCTTTTTCTAGTTTTATCACTTATTCTCAACAAATTCGATTATGAACCTTCGGAAACATCGGAATAGTAATAAATAAATGTAATGTCATCAACTAGGGCTTACTTAATTTACCCTAAAATTCCCAATTATTGCACTTGGGAATGGCAACTTGTAACGTTCCCTACTAGGAGAATGCTAATTCCCAATGATTAACACACATCACCATGTATTTAAATCAGATTAAATTAAGAAACAATTACTGATTTATAATACATACTTAAGCCCTAATTCCTTACTTCTCTCCTGATCAATAACCTTAAGAAAGATGGTGGAATTACTGTGCTAGGGCGTGTGAAACAGTCTACAAGCGGGCTCCCTCAAGGTTCTTACCCATCTTGGGACCTTCCTGTCATGTGACCGAATTACTCCACCTCTCCCTACACAAACCTTGTGCTAGGGCGCGTGAAAGAGTCTACAAGTGGGCTCCCTCAAGGTTCTTATCTATCTTGGGACCTTTCCGTCATGTGACCGAATTACTCTGCCTCTCCCTACACAACACCAACCTATCCTCTTAATTGTATTAGCGAGTGATTAAGGAATTGGCTACTTATATATTATTAACTTTTATATATATATATATATGCTACTTATATATTATTAACTTATATATATATATTCGACCATATGTTAGTTCTTCATCCTCTAATAGTGTTCAGATATAATATTCTGTAATCAGCATTAGATTATTGATGCTTGCCAACAATACATATAATTCATTTCTTTTTTTTCATCTCTTCCTTCTAAAGGGTATCAAATATATTTAATATTTTCTTATTCTTCCGTTCATCTAGGTCCATCTGACCAGTACCTATATATATATATATATATATCTTATGATCCTTCAATGCCCCCCTCAATGATTCGGGGATGTCTTTATAAATATCACAGTGGCAATGACAAGCCACGTTGCAAGAGTCATGACCCATGTATGTTTATTATCAACCTTTTACTAATCACAACCCTTCATGTTGCCTTCATTCATAACAGTGTTTGAATTATGTGATCGGTGATAATTAATAATTAAGTGTACTTTCTCACTGATACATAAGAACTTGTCTTTAGTTTTGACTAATAGTAATGATATACTTGGATGGTCAATTCTTCAATTTAATTGCACGTATCATACTTGATCTTCCCTGTAGATTATTACGTCGATAGCTATGCCTTGTCAATTCTGGTAGATTAGATACTTATGACATCCTCCTATTGGATTATCTCTTACGTGACTGATATATCATATTGCCACCTGTCGTACCTTTCATTATAGAGTCACACCTTAATCACTGCATAACAATTTGGTCTCTGGCTTTTACATGTGTAATCGTTGCTCTTTAATCGCTGACTATTGGTCAAGGGAATTGGTCATCGACACATGAAGGTACCTTATTTCCATCATTCCCAGAATCTGCGTTCTCATTTTGTATGATACGAACAGAGAAGGTTTCCTTATTACCGTTTAAGAGTTGGTTTCAATATTGATTGCTTTCAGACATTCTTAATCATCATTATTAATTGCATGATATTATCCCTTAGATACGTGTTATTATATTACGCATTCTATTTTATAATTCTTATTATTAAATATTATTTCAGAGAGGGGACATCACAATAAACCCAGAAATTGTACAGCATTATAGTGAGCATGGGTTGATTGCTGGAAAATGACTGAAAATCAGCTGTACTTAATCCTCTAACAGTCACATAGATCTGATTTGAATTCTGAATGATTTCACTTCTCAAATGATCAAGAATCTCTCCACAAGGGACAACACTATACAACTGCCATTGCAATGGGTACAGTGGCTAGAAAGGAGGTAAAACAGCCTCCAAACAAATATACTCATTCTTGAAAGCCTACAGTACAATTTTAGATTTGACTCTAAAGTGTAGTGGCATCTGAAAATGATGTTGGGCAACTTAAAAATATTGATCTGGTGATAAAACATTGTAGTGACACTGACACTGTAGTAGCAATATACAATTCTCAAAATGTTGAAATCTTCATTAAATCACAGTAGCGACACTCTAGCAGCAACATATAAACCTCCAAAGGATGAAATCTTCAACAAATCATTGTAGTAAGCTGGAAATCCGAAATTATCTCCAACTGCTCAACAAATCAGCACAAGTGTGATACTCGAATGTAATCACCCAAATGGGAAACAAGGGTTTTTGTTCTTGATCTCAAATGTGGAATTTAGAGGGTTTTTGTCCTCTCTCAAAATGGAACAAAATAAGGGTTTTTGTCTATGCTCCCCGAACTCTCCAGGATGGGGATGGTAGGGGCAGCTGAGGTGTTTCCAATTCGGGGGCACTTTTTGGTCATTTTTTAAGGGACAACAGGGGATAACTATTAGAAAAATAAGGAAATATATAAAAATATAAGAAAATTTCAAATATTCATATGATGACATTGATATAGCATTCTTCATAGATACCATAGAACCTTTGTTAGCTTGTGTAGTTAGAGTAGGAATTATGATGTTCTATATATATACATATGAGCATGAGTTTATAAAGAAACTATACACTCAAGTGAGGGAGAGCCTTGAAGATTGCATGTTTTGTTGTTAAACTCATTAACAAAGAGGAATGGTTAAACAAAAAGATAACTGATTGTGTTCTAGTTTGACCTTAGAAGGGATTGTTCTATGAGTTGTTTGTGCAAATACGTTTTTGCATCATGAAAATGGCATTTCTTTCCAATTATGACTTAACTTGAATTCAACATCTAATGACTACAGCATGCCAACTTTGTCTGTGGCAGTCTTTGCATACTAAACAAGTTTTCCAATGCATGAAACAAGATAATCCTTGATTGTAGATTTGATGGTGAAGATGTAGAGATTTGAAATGGGGGATATGTTTTTTGTAGATTTTGTGATTATGATTCACCATTGGCATATTACTTGGTTAGATTTATAGTTTGATGGTAGTTTGGGGGCAATGCTCCAACTGTGTTGAGGGCCAGCGTCCCTCACGAGATCTTCGGCAGTGCCCTGGGTGTGTAACTTGTTGTGATGCAGATCAGGGTTAAGGGGTAGAGCCCTTGCTACCAAGCCCAAATTAACACCTTTGAAACCACATAGACCTTCATGGCAAACACCATTTTCATAATTTTTAATAAATCTTAGTGGACATGTCATAAACCAAACAAGTATTGAAAGGTTGTAAGTTTTTTTTTAAATGTAATTGAAATTGTCCTTAAGTATGTTAGGGGACGACTAGTCCTCCTCAGGACAAATTGGGGACGTCTAGATGTCCAAATGTCCCCTGGTTGTCTTGGTGCAGCTAGCCATAGCCTAACATACCCTGCAACTTTTTGACATTCTTGGGACATATAATGAATTTGGCACTGAAAGGGGATTAGGAGGGGACGTTTCCTAGGCATCCCCTCTTCCTTGAAACATCCCGTATAGGGGTTGAGTTTAAAAAGACGGGAAATGTCCCCAGGGAGCATTGTTTTTCTGTCCTTGGATGCCCTAGGTTGAACAAACTTCTTAATTCTGAGAAAATGGATGCAAAAGAACAACTTAAATGATTTTCCAATGAAGGTAGGCCTTTTCGATATATCTTTTTGAATCAAGTCCATGGGTCTGAAATTCACTTCCAAGTATTCAAAAATACTTTTTAATTTTAATTTTATTTTTACTTTCGGTATCAAAAATAATTTTATTTTACTACCAGTTTAAAACACCTTTTACTTTAATTATAATAATCTATGAAGTTGCCCTAAGAATTAGCAGTTAGTTGTCCCAACTTAAATAACATTAATAATCATTTTAATTTGAAAAAAGGGACATGACAAATCTGTATGTCCATTTTTGAAATGTTAAATGAATGAAATTAACATCTTGCAAGATGATGATATTGACATTTAAGATGATTTTTTAAATGTGTATATACTGTTTTCTCTCTTTTTAGCACGGGTCCTTCCTACAAAGAGACACACAAATGCACACATGTAGGTAAACTGTAAAGGTAATGGTTTCTTTTTATATCACAGCTAAGCTAAACTTCAATTTGGCATATGAGACCCTCCTGTGGGATCAATTTCATTGTTTGTACCTTATACATTATTCAAATTTGTAACCTATGGGTGAGTGACCTGATGATCTAGCTTGGAAACAACCAAACCTCACCAATCTATTAAAGGATAATATTTGATCAAATAATCTGGGCAGCCATGTACATCACCTTTAGTCAACAAAAAGTTTCTCGTCATCATCTGGGATGAAGTTTGTCCATTGAGAACTACAGTTCTTTAGTAAGGGAATGGTGGAGGAAAGGATGGCTAGAAGTTTCCTCATTTAAATTGTGAAGGCCATGCTTGGATGTTCCAGAGACTTTGCTTAGAGAGACTGTTGGGAGTGAAGCCTTTAATCTATCAACATTACATAAACCAGGAAGAATTCACAAGTCTTAAGAATCAATAGGAGTCGGAATTGTGTATAGGTTAGATTCAATTGGTTCAGCCACCATCTCCTAAAGGTAGTGTACAGGTAGTATACTTAAAACCCTTTTTCAACCTAGCTTCTTTCTTGGCTTTAGAAAACACACAACATGCCAAGAAAAACTCTCTTCGATTCTTCTACTATCCATCAAACTGACTACTTTTGTTATTCAAGAAAATTGCTGTATTGTCTCAATGCTTTTTGGTAAAGGTTTCTTTGAGCTCCTTGAAGCCAACAAGCAAGATAATTTTAACACCCTTTATGGGTTTGAAAAATTTATAATCTGTCATGGGTTTTTAATACCCTGTGATCTACTTGAATGCCAATGTTTTGTAAGATCAGGATGGTTTTTTTTATATGCAATGAACTATAAATACATGAAGTTTGAATAATGAAGCACATACACATTCATTAGTATTCAAATTACATGTCAAGACTATCCGATACTTCAATTTTTTTTGTGATTGTGGGTGATTGTTATGGAGTTATACTGAAATCCATAGCCACAATCATGGTTGCTGGAGTATATGGTGGTTAGGTCATGTTTTGTCAGATCTATATGTTCGGTTTGTTTTTGAATTTATATTATCTGATTGTGGGTTTTAGTTTCTATCTTCTTTAGGGTTTTACCCACTGTCGAAATTCAATTTGCAAATTATAGTCATGTTTCATTTCCACATTATTGGAAATATGCTTATAAATTCTTTGATTCTTGTCTGATGTTTAATGATATTTTTGAAATACTATACATGCACATCTTTGAGTTGCCTTTCTGACACAGTTTATGGATAAATATAAAGCATGGAATCTTTAAGAAATTTGTTAAAAAAATGTGATCCTACTTAGTTTTCAAGGTGTAAACCCAGGGAATACCTTTTCATCTTCATGAATGTATACAGAAGGAAAGCAGGATTATATTACAATAAAATGGGCCCGGTAAATACCTACGAAACATTTGGAGTCTGCAAATATGAAAGACTTTTTCATTATTTTGGTACCATTAGAAGCTGGACACCTGTAAGATAAATTAAGGAAAATAAGAAAAAAATCAGCAAAAAAGATAACAGGATTTAAAGGGAAAAAACTTAAAAGAAGTAATATGCTACATAATGAGAAATTCAAATCTTTTTGCCATGGGAAGTTAGGTTGCCTTATTAAAATGTGTTGTTTTAAACTTTTATATAATGAGAAGTTAAATTCTTTTGCCATGGGAAATTAGGTTACCTTATTAAAATGTGTTGTTTTATAAGGTCTGTCAATGTATTTTCCAAAACAAGACCCTCTAATGAGAGGTTGCCATTATTTTCCACAATCTATACACATTTCTTGTATGATCTACATCCTTAACTTCTGCTACACTTATTTTAAGGACAAGATGGAGAACATACAAGTAAAAGCTATGTGCTTTATTTAGTTTGAATCATACATGTATGGCATATCTAATTATATTAATGTATAGACACTAGCAAAGTTAGAGAGTTAAGTGTGTCAGTATTTTCTTTCATCAAAATCATAGTTAAGAGCTAAGTGTGTCAAGTTATTTCCATGTATCTCAAACATTTAACAACTGTTTTAATGTACATAGATTTCATACTGTTGTTCTCATAACATTATGTGAAACTACTTATAGGTTTACCTTATATATTAACTGAAGCATTGGTCTTTGGAGCTCATTGCTTTCTCTTCAATCTCACTTCGTAATAGGTTTGATATTGACATGTTTCAGGTAAAATGTTATATGCACCAGTTGCTTTCAGGACTTGAGCATTGTCACAGCCGAGGTGTCTTGCATCGTGATATTAAAGGTTCCAATCTACTTCTTGACAATAGCGGTGTCTTAAAGATTGCTGATTTTGGATTGGCTACATTTTACAATCCCGATCAAAAGCAGCCCATGACTAGTCGAGTTGTTACCCTTTGGTATCGGCCTCCAGAGCTTCTGTTAGGGGCTACAGAGTATGATGCAACTGTTGATCTTTGGAGTGCAGGTTGCATCTTGGCAGAACTGTTGGCAGGCAAACCAATAATGCCTGGACGCACAGAGGTATTATAGCTGTTTCAGAAATGATTTTTCTGAATGAGCATCTTGGATTCTTTATAAATTGTATGAACATAATATGATATGATATGCAAGTTATAAACAAGGGTAGTTATGACTCACATGGGTTGCCAGTATAAATATTGAAAAATTTCCTGTGGTAACCTGTATGTTTTTTTGCTGGTTTGATTACGAATCCTTTTTTATCTATTGATACTATGATGATATGTTTTAGAGGCAAAATAAATAATTTGTATCCTTTTGTTGAAAATGCCTTTATGATGATATTTTCATAGCTTAAATCAATAATAACTATCAGTGTTCCACAGAGCTTTGGGACGGGAGACAGGTTTCGGGGATGGGGGGACCAAGGGCCTAAGTTTGGGGATGGCAGAGGGGGGGAGGGGGGAGCGGCTGTGGCACTGATATACATATAATACTTGAAAATCTAGTTATAAAAAGATGTATAAGAATTACATCTCAAATGAAACTTTGGCAAATTTATAAAATAGCAAANGGGGGGGGGGGGGGGGGGGGGGGGGGGGAGCGGCTGTGGCACTGATATACATATAATACTTGAAAATCTAGTTATAAAAAGATGTATAAGAATTACATCTCAAATGAAACTTTGGCAAATTTATAAAATAGCAAAATTGCAAATAGTAATACTAAACACTAAAATTTTAAATTCTTGAATACTAAATAAAATTTGATAAATGAAATGTCGAATTGGAGATTTTTATTATATTGAAAATATCATAAAGATGGTTACAATGAATAGCATGATATCAAAATAAGTACAAAATGCTAAAATGTAGTGAAAGGAGGCCTCTAATCATCCCCAAATTCCTACTCATCACTAGAACTATTGGACTCCTCATGGTCAAGCTCTGCCAAACTAACACCACCCAGCCCTGCATCTGAAGTTGTAGCATCCTCATCAATTTGCGTTGGCTCCTCTAGCTCTACATCCCATCGTGCTGCTGGACTCTCTTTGTACACAAGTTTCAGTCTTAAAAAAATGAACAATGCACATCAAATTTAAAAGCAAAAACCCAATGATATAAGGGGTGCAGGGAAAATTATTATACCTGTAGATGACATAGACGAAAGAAAAATTCCTACTCTCAAATCAAAATACTCTACCTTATATATTGAAAAAGTTGAATATTCATTGAAAAGTTTATAGCACTATGCTCTTTAGTCGATTCTACATTGTATAGAAAATCAGCTAGAAGCTTATTATATCTATACCTGCTAGTTCAGATTTTCCCTTTGTAGTTATTGTGATGTGTAGGTTTATGCAGGTGCCCAAGGAAAGACACGGGGAAGTCGTGACAAAATTGCTTAGGTATGTCAAAAGTACCACTTAGATGGGGATTACCTTCTCAAGGTTGATTTATATTGGTGAGGGAATGTTTATTGAAAGGAATTTGTTTGTTGGATATGTATTTCCCTTAGGTTTCGAAGGTTATTGCATGTGCTTGCAAGAAGTAGATGTATTTAATATATCATCATCATTAAGTTGAGTATTGAGGATTGATTAATATAGCACGAAAAATCCTTGCAAGAGCTTAGGTATGTATAAATATCACCATGCACTGTGTATATGAATGATCATAGAGAAAATTCTATTACTCAAAATCTAGTTGAGAGGAAACAAACTAAGCACATTGGAGTACCATAGAGAGTTACATTATTGAAGGATTGTTGCAACTTGCATTCATACAAAGACATCTTCACAAAGGTGCTAGTTGATGTTAAGTGCTTGGAGTTGCATAAGGTAATTGGGCCTTTTGGAGATGACATTGTGGGAAATAGAGTGATTCTAGTGCTCCTTGGGGACACAACCCTTCTCCCCCTTTCCCCATCCCTTATAGGGATATTTTGGCGATGCCCAGGAAATATGTCTCTCATCCCCTTTTTTGTCAAAATTTAGGAAACGTCTTGAGAATGTCAAATCATTTGCAAGGTATGTTAGATGATGGCTAGCCCTCCCCAAGATGGTTAGGGGATGTCCAGACGTCCCCATTTGTCTCAAGGGCGGCTAGTCATTGCCTAACATACCTAGGGATATTTAAGTTACTTTTAAAAAAAAGTTACAACCTTTCAATAGTTGTTTGATTTATGACATGCCCATCTAGGATTTAAAAAACAATATGAAAATGGTTGTTTTCCATGAGGATCTATGTTGTTAAACCAATTAATAGACGAATGATGAATCATGATCACAAAATCGATAAAAATACATATCCCTTATTGCAAATCTCTACATTTTCACAATCAAAGGCACTATCAAGGATTATTATTTTCCATACATTGGACAAGTTGTTTAGTATACAACAACTGCCATAGATAAAGTTGGCATGCTACAACCATTATACCTTTGAATACTAGTTAAGACATAGTTGGCAAGAAATGCTATTTCCATAGTGCAAAAATGTATTTGCATAAACAATTCAGAGAACAATCCCATCTAAGCTCACATAACCAGTTAATTTTTATACTTAACCATTCCTCTTTGTTAATGAGTTTGACAACATACAGTCTTGAAGGCTTAAGGAAAAATTTAATAATAAGTCCTTCACTTGAATATGCACACAAGTCATGCATGTCTTTATCAACTCATGCTCATATTTATATGTAAAAAACATCATAATTCCTATTCAATTACCCATGCTCACAAAGGCTCTATGTTGTGTACAATGAATGCTTTATCAATGTTATGATATGAATATTTTGAAATTACCTAATATTTTAAAAAAATTCTCTCTTTTTAATAGCTGTACCCTAAAAGAAGGCCAAAAATATCTCTATACGGAAACATGTCCCAGTGCCCCTTGCCATCCCTATCTTGGAAACTTGGGGGAGCATAGAGTGATTCCCTTCTTCTAGGACAAAGAATGTTCGCCTTCATCCATGCACTCTAAGTAGTGATTTATTGGGGATGTTTGAGACTTTGAGTGGATATGCCTAACCCTTATAGGGCCTACATGGGTTACAGACTTAGATGTGAATTTTAGAAGGCCAACCTTCTAGTGAAACAGTGAAACAGTGAATGAGTATATATAGGGATGTGATATTATCCTTTTGTCATAAATTCAAATTCTTATTTCTTAATGATATACAAAGTGATACCTAGGGGACTCTTACTCTACCTTTCTCTTTTCATGTGTTTGCATTGTAGATGTGTATGTATCGGATAATTTCTCATACCAATAATGGAATATCACACTTAAGACTAAAAGATCAGTCTTCGTTAATTCTTTGTATAGGATGCAATCTTCAAGGACTGACATAAGGACTGCTAGTCTGCTTACTTTTCTGCCTGTCAAGTTTCAAGCATTTTAAAGGTAGCAAACGATTTGCTTCACATGGAATGATGGTTGTGAAGAAATCAGTCTGAGAAAATGATGTTTTAAATGTTTTATGCTTGTTGAGAATACATGCACCTAATAAGACAGCACCTTCTAATTAGTTTTTTTGTTTCACCCTGTTACGCTATGAAACCTGATGTGTGTACTTATTGTTTTTGTTTGTCATCAAGTTGATTGTCATGTTGTTTGAACCAAATTCAATTTGTAGTCTTCCCAGCTAGTTTGCAAAGATTTTGCTCATCAACTAACATATTTTGCAAGATAATGGATGTTGCTGCTGTTTGGTATGAAGCAATGGGGAGATTTTGAAGTTTGAAAGACATCAGTGATTGAGAAATAATGTAATAGTGGCTAAGTCATGAAGGGTACACCTTTGGCTGTCATTTGCCTGGCTAAAACACTAGCAGTGCATCTTTGACATGGCACAAACACTTCAACATCACAAGACTTGAAATTGTTAAGCATCTAGGGGTTCATCGTAGGCTTGGTTTTGTTAGTGTAATTGTGTGTCTAGTGCTGGATAATGACTGTCATTTGTAAATTTGGCCTTGGTTAAGTGGTTACTTTTCTCTGGCTAACAATAGTGAGTAAAATTTGCCTCAAACTTGAAAAGTGGCAATAACAACAAAAAACTGTGCCCTGCTCTGCAACTGGTCAATAACAACAAAAAACTCTGCCCTGTTCTGCAAATGGTCAACACAGTATAGAATTTGACTTGGCAAGAATGAAAAAAAGTTCCACCTCATGACAGAAGTAGACAGGACACATTTGAATGGCAAAGCCCCACTTGACCTTTCTGCTGGGCAGACATTTAGAGTGGCTCAACCACAAAGTTCCTAGACTTGGACTCGGCTCGGACTCGGCAAGGCTGATCCGACTTAGGACTCGACAAAACTCAGCAAAGTGAAAAAATCCAAGAAATTTAGAGATTTTTAAGGATTTAAAACTCGTTTCATGCACCCTTTATTGAATAAAGCTTATAGACACAATAGCATCATTACATAGAAGCTAATTTAAAATTTTGATCACATATATGAATATACATCAATCACATAAGTATAAATGCAAATTGTAGCTGAAGGAAATAGCAAACTTAGATATGTATAGGGGATGGGGGGAATTCTTGGAAAATCCAAGTATCAATTTTTTTTGGAAAAGTTAGGAAAAGCTATGGAAAAGAACACTGATGGAATCATGCTGATTACTGAAATTTGGCTGTCTGAATATTTTTAGGATCTTCCAAAATCTAGAATCTCCATTGTAACTCTTGGAGATTTGAAACCACTCTCAAACATCCTGACAGTATTTATATAAAATGTAACTTAAAGTATAAGAAAGAAAACTTATACTTAAATGTTATATTTTATACTTTATAGAAGAAAAAAACACAAGTTAAAAGTTAAAACAATCAATTTTATGTTTTTTTTGCACCAAAGACTATGTCTGCCAGCTGAGTCTCGTCATCGGGACTCGGCGAGTTAGGTTCTGACTTGTGACTCGCCATGACTCGGCAAGTCACAGCCCAGACTTGTCCGAGTCCGAGTCTGGGTACCTAGGACTCACCCAGGGTCACCCGGCTCATGACTCGCCAAGTTAGGTGAGTCCTGGCGAGTATGGGAACTCTTCTCAACCATTCAAAAATTCCACCCAGCTAGCAAAATTCCACTCTGCTCAACCTAGCAAACATTCCAACCATGCAAAAGATTCCGCCTTGCCTTGAAAATGTGGCCTAAGTGATCCAAAGTTCTGCCATGTTATAATTTTATGCTATATGGTATAAACCAATATGGCATTTGCTAGGGGGGTTTGACCATTGTAAAACTCTTCTCAAGCAAAAAGTCAACTAGGAACGTTGTGAGACATGCCTTGGGGAAATTTTTGAAAAATGTGTGCCTGATGTGATTGACAAATGAATGATCTGTTTTGAATAGCTTTCTAGCCTCCTAAAATACAGTGTTTTGGTCACTTATAACATATTTGAAAGAGGAGTAATGACACCTTTGCACACTGTTTCAGTCACAGTCAGAATAGCGAATGTGACATATGTTTTCAGATTTAATCACGGCTTATCCGTTTTCCAATCAGAACAAATAGTTAGGGTTCCAGAGTCAAGTGTGTGGCATATCATCATTCGAGGGGTTCATCTTCAGTTTTCTTTCATTTGTGAACACTAGAATATAATTGATTTGAGTCACCAAGTTGGACAGGTGAGTTTTTTCAGCAGGTTCATGGTGGACAGTGTTTCAGAGGATCCATCAGGTTTCAAAATGAGGAACTGTTTGAAAATCTTAGATGGCGTTCATGTACCGAACTTGTTTAACAATGGCTACCTTGGTAGTTTTTAATTCTAGCTTTATATTTTTAGGGGAGGAGAAGGCCTATTTTTAAGGTCTCTTTAATTAGTTGCTTTTTAGTATTTGTTTAGGATTAATTTTTCTTTACAGTTTCTTCCTTTCAAACATTTCTAGTTGCCTTGAGTGTTTTGTTTTAAAGCATGCTTTTTAGGATGCAATAAGAATTTTTTTAAGTCCTAAAGATTGGCTATTTGTAAATTATAAATAAGTGTTTTGAGCACAACTAGGAAATGATGGTTGATGCTAACCCGTGTTTGTAATTTCATGGATTAAAGTGCATATGAATACTAATTGTCAAGCATTGTATTAATGACATTTTATTCATCTTAGTTGTTATTTTGCTTACACACTAGTTGTTTAGTCTTCACAATTGTTTGTTGTTGCAGTTGTTATTCCTTTTAGAATCTTGTTTGCATTGATTAGTTGGTCTTTGTGCTAGCCAATCACAAGATGTTGTCTGTGTGTTTAGATTAGCTGTTTGTCTTTTTAATATCTGAAAATCTTGTTTGCAAGGCATTGCTGTCAACAGTTTGGTTCTTTTACCCAAGGCAAAAACATGGATAGTTATTTCCATTTATGCGAAGTCACACCCCCACCCTCACCCTAAGAGAATATTGTAAAGTATGCATATATGTATATGTTGTTCATAATTTTTAGTCCAGGGTCAATTTAACCTAGGTTTAGGCTAGTTTAGATCTTGGGGAACTTCCCCTTGTAATATGAGGAGAGATTTTACTTCACGGATTGTTCTGTTTTGTGTTGTGTTGTGCATAATAAATTAAAATACTAACCCTGCATTTGCTTTTTCTTGTGAGTTTATTCCCTATCAATGATTTCTTAGTGTTTCACAAATATTAATAAATGAAAGATGTTACTTTATATCATTACCTCATAGTTGAGTAAACTAGCTTGAATGGTAAGACATAGTTTTTGTGATGTTTCCTAACACTAGAAAGTTAAAATATCAACAAGAAATGCAGCAAAAATTGAAAAATAGTATTGAGCTTTGTATATATTCTTTGTAAATATTATGCATCAGTGCTACTAGATTCTATTATCTTCGTTTCCTATAGTTAGATATTGCAAATTGCAATTTTTATAACCTTTTTGTTGAATAGTGAGTGAGGATTCTATTGGGTCCCTTTCCCGAGAAATAATGATAATATATAAAGCTGAATAAGAACAATCACGACAAGCCTTGAACTAGGAGATTTAAGCATATAAAATGTAATTTTTATTGATTTGCTAGAGTTCCAATTGGAAACAAAAGTCCAATACACACCTCTTGGAAATTCCAAACCCTAATGCTCCATTGACATATGAGGCCGCTTGTCACATTGATTATAGTACTTATTCAAAGGAATGGGAGTCTCTACATGATCTATTAGTTGCTTACTTGCTGCCCCCATAATATGTGCTAAATGGGACAGAGGAAATATGTAATCCATCATTAGAGCTTTCATATTTAGCCTCTAAAACAACAAAGAAGGGATTTTTGGGGATATTGTTACATGTACTTGTGGGGGAGAAATATCATCTACTGAAGAGCTATCATTTGAGACTTCTCAAAAGACAAATAATCGAAGTTACTAGTACGGGTAAGTGTACGGGCATGAGTATAGGTACTCTAGTATGTGGGTACGGGCGAAAGTTTTTTGCCGTTGGGTACGTGGGTTTGGGGGTGCGTGTGTGTATAATAATAAAAATATATATACATACAAAAAATTTAAAGAAATATACAAAATTGTAAAACTAAATCATTTGATAGTATGCTACTTCATCATTGATCAATACCAAATGCAAAAGATAAATATTAAATGCCAATTGATATTTCAGAGTTTCAATATTGATAGTCCATAATTTCAATATTAAGTCATATGCCATATAGTGTATATCATATATGTCTAGGTTCACAATTCAAATGAAAATCATTACAATTACAAAATTGGCAATCAAAATAATAATTGTCTTCTATCCTCATCAATCATCAAAAGGATCTAGATAAAAATCCTAAGTTGCCGGTTTGGATTTGGGTTCGAAATTCGTTCAAAATTGTTTTTGGGTGGGTTCGAATTCGTTTGGGTTTGTTCAAACAAAAACATGTTTTTTTATAAAAAATATATATGTATATATATGCAGCAGCAAATAAGTTCATACACCACTATGCTAATAGTAAAGCAACATAGCAAAATACACCACCATATATATTAATGTTTTAGTCCAAATGACATGTTTTACCTTTTATGGCTTTTTAGTGGTCTATTTTGGGGTTGGAGGGTCGAATAGACTAAATTAGACAAAAAAAACTTAAAAAAGTCTAAAAATGAGTTTTTATGCCAAAGTCTGGCCGGGTCCTGCTGCTGCGTTTGAAATTTGCTGCAAATTTGCCTAAATTCGGCCCGGGTCCGTCTGACAGACTTTGGGCTGAATTTGACGACCTGCGGAAGACTTTACAGAGAATTTGATAAGGACCAGACTTTAGACAGAACCGAACCAGACTTTGCTACCTCCAGGAACGAATCTGGTAACTTAGTAAAAATCATCATCCATTACATTTGCTGCAAGTTCAACATCATTTGAACCCAAAACAATGCTACTTGCACTAGCTGCATCATGTGTAGGTATCTCATCATCATCACCCATAGTGACTCTAGCAAGATCTTCAATAGTTGCATCCAAGCTGGTTTACTTGGGGGTTACATCCCAATGCTTCACTGACCCATCCTTGTATTGGTCTTTCCTATGTGATAGAAGACGCAAATTGGAATGAACTTAAACCAAGTTTTTTGCTTTTTTTGCAGCCAAATGGTCATGTTTCACTAATTGGATAAAGGAGTATGTACTCCAATTCTGTTCAGCGGAAAAAATTGCAACCTGTTGAAATTGGAGAGAAAACCAACAATTTAAACTAAAAAGTGCAAAATAAATTAATTTTTTGAAGTACTAAATTCTACAATACAAATGGTAAAATAAAAAACAAAAAGAAACTTGTGATAGAATCTTGATTGCAAGAGGTTGGAGGGTCAAATAATCTTGATCATGGAGGTACCACCATGTAGAAGCATCCATTTTGGATTGGTCATTACCGATACAAGGAGTATTATTTGTTCCTGAGATGAACATGCCAAATTCTCTCCTAACATTTTCCACCACTTCGGAACTTGAGAAGAGTTTCGCAAATGCCTACTTGTGCCCAGTAGCAATTTTAGAATCTCTATATGGTGGAGTTCTCCTTAGCAAAGAAAGTACTTATGAGCTATAGCACCTGGGAGATAGTGCATATGCAAAAGGTGCAATGGCGTGAGCATCTTGTTCCAATAATTAAGAATGGTTGATTCCACCCTTTAGAAAAACCTTTTGAAAAAGGTTTTTTTGGGGTCACTTTTTTTTTTAAATTCTATTATGAATTTTATTTGCCCTATCATTGTGTCCATGCCATTATTGACTTCCCTTAAACATGGTGCATTTGTATTAGCAAACCTGAGCATACCCATTTTAGGCTCGGTGAAATTTAAGACATTCCACACGAGCCCACCAATCGTCATCCAGGATCAATGACTTGACCTTTTGGACCCTCTCTGAATTTGATTGCTTCCAAACATCCCATTGGTTGCTAATAACTTTGCACCCAATGTCTCTCGCACCTTAAAAAATTGTCTCATAACAATTGTATGTGATGCAAATCGGGTCTCAACAACCTGGGATCATGTTAATAACACATTAAAAATATGTAAATAACACATTAAAAAATATTAAATACATATTGAACATGGCATAGTTAAATTAAATTTACCTTCAACAATTCTAACCTTGAGAAAGTCCTGAAAATGCGTTGTGACATATGTTGGTTTGTCACACACATTTGGATCTCCTCATCTTCTTGGTATATGTCTTTCAACCACTCTATTTGAGTGCCAATTGCTTGCATCACAAAGTTAAGGGAGTGTATGGTGTATGTTGTCCAAAAATTGTGCTCATATCTTTGCTCAACCAAAGCACTTGCAGCACTACAATTTTTTGCATTGTCCCTGATGATGACTTGGACCACATTTTCATGACCCACCATCTTTATGGACTCAATGAGGATTTTGGAAGTGAACTCCGCATCTTTGATTTGCCCCTCACAATAAACCTTTCTAAAAAATATTGCTCCTTTGGGGGACATTGCAATAACATTTATTAATGGACGATTCTTGCAATCTCCCCATCCATCGGAAACAATAGAAACTCCCGATTCAACCCAAGAATCTCTAATTGGTTTCAATGACGTCTCTACAAAATTATTCTCCCTTTCTAATAAGGTGGTGTGCATCTTTTCATATCTAGGGCTTGTGAAACCAAAGGTGCACTATTGATTGTTGACACCATTTCCCGCTAACATAGTGATCTTACCAATTTGAAAGGAAGACCATTGGCACAGATGGAATGTGCAATTTTTTCTTCTGCAATATCTCTTGCTTTCATATAAAATGTCTTGTCCAATGTACCTCTTTTGCGGGAAAGAATGGGAATTTGTACTTCATCTTGTGTAGAGGATATTTGCAAGAAGGGATGTTGGGAGGCCATTACTAAATGTGTAGGTAAAGTCGTCATTTTTCCTTTGTGGAAAGATGAACTCTTAGTCTTGCTCGTTCAACCATATTGTTAGCTTCTTCTTGTTCTCTAAGGTACACCTGTATTTGTTTGGTAGACAACCCTTTCTTAGCTGGCCCTTCGCACATTCTAATCCCTTTCTCAGAAGGGCCAAAAAAGGGAAGTTTCACTCGATAATACAGGCTCTTAAAATTGACTTGGCAAGAGGGAAACCCAAAAAAACGTTTCCACCCCAAATAGCAGTGTACCGGAAATGGAAACCACATCGAGGACGAGGGGATGGCAGGAAACGTTTACAAGGTGTCCCCAATCAGGGAAAAAAAAAAGAAAATGTCCCCGGTACTCTGAGATGGCATTGAGTTTTGCTGGGGACAGTCGGGGACATCTAAGACATCCTCTGTTCCCGGCAAAATCCAATGCCATTCTGTAAAAAAGCACGCCCAGCTTCAAAATAATGTATTCGCTAGTCTGTGATTAAATGAATGCTTAAGTTTGTGCATGGGTCTTATGCAAAATAATGTGTTCAGTAGTCTGTGATTACTTTTTTCAGTTTTTTGGTTATTCATGACATTCAGTATACTTATTTATCTTTCTTATAACTGAAGTTCTCTTTTGATGCTTTGTATGGCATGATTGGTTTCCAATAGCAGGTATCATTCTTAAAAACTCACGGCAACTTCAGACTGTTTTCACTTCTGAACCTGCATCTATGAATTGCAAATATTGAACATAAATGGCACAAATCTTTTGGTTGATAGTGATTATTTGGATTCCCATCAATGTCTAAAATTATAGAGAAAAACAGAAAACTCAGAAGATTAGGGGCAGCAGCATGCTATTTTTGTTTTACTTTTGATTTTTGAACTTTTGAGTCTTTCGAGACTTTTGACATTATATGATACATTGATACAATGATATATGATATGATACTTTTTCATTTTGTTGAAATTTACAGCCTTCGGGCATTTTGATATTCATTGTTCATGCATATTGTTAGTGATTCCAGATTCAATGAATTATGAAACTGAAATTTGAATTCTCATCTAAAGTTTTAAACTTTTAACTCAATTGCTATGTATAATGTATATGTCTGTGATGAATGATTTAAGATTTATCAATGTTATCATATGAATATATTTGAAATTTGAAATTTCCTTATATATTTTAAATTTTTCCTATTTTTGATATAGCCATCCCTTCTATTGTCCCCTTTGTCCCCTAAAATGACAAAAAAAAAATCTGTCCCAGAAACTTGTGACTATTACTTGGGGTAATATAGCTTTACACTCATTACAATTCCAAAGATATCCCCCACCTCTTGGAAGTTTTTCAATCATTTTGGTATGTCTCCATAAAGGAGATCATCAATTTTAAATTTTTGGTTTGCATCCACAACCATTGAGCTTGAACTAGTGACTATTCTTGCAATCTGATATTGCTATTATAAGAAATTACACAATTTTAATTTAGAAAAGAAAATATGTGCAAGCATACAAGTTCAAAATGAAGATCAAAAAACATTATAACAAACACTTAAACTTATACCTTTTTTTTTTCTAATTATTTTTTCAAAACTCGAAAAAATTCATCAAAATCCTGAAAAAATCGTTTAAAGATTGGAGAATAGTGTCAAATGCTTACCATAGATGCTAAAATCTCCTTTGTGCAAGCTATTTGATACTCCTCGATCGATCCCCTTCGAAGAAAACTAGCTGCCCAAAAAAATGCCAAAATGAGCAAGAGAGAGTAGAGAGCAAAAGAAGAGTCAAAGTGTTTTCTTTTAGGGTGAAATGGATTCATATGGTCTGTTTTAGGGCTTTCTAAAAAAATAGGTTAAAAAATCATTTTTTTATTGTTGCTGGGTGCTTTTTCTCACTATGCCCCGCAGGTACCTTGTGGGTGTGCCGTAGGCGCCCCAAGGGCACTGTGGGTACATGGGCACACACCCAGGCGTACCCTTGGGCGAATTCAAATCCGGACAAACCTAGTCTGGGTGCGGGGGTCCCTGCCAGTGTACCTTGAAACTAAGCAAATAAGGATTAAACGAGTCCCACGAGGAGGCTTGAAATCTTAAGATACTTTTGGGACCTTTGAAGGAATATAAGCCTCCTTTAAGGCACCTATATTAAAATGATGGTGAAGAGCTGCTTTCCACCAAGAAGCTTGTATGACAATTTTAGAGTTAAGGTTAGAATAGTTTGATGATATAATCATGTCCTGCTGCAGAGTACTAGAGGCAATAGAATGCAAGTCCCTGGTAATCCAGGAGTTGCTTCCATGTTTGACCTACCACTATAAGCACAATATCTATTGGGAGATTTTTTGAAATATCTAGCTTAAACAAAATATGGGCAAAGGTAGCATGGGAGAAAGCTGAAGCCGCTACATTGTAGCTAGAAATTTTCTCAAGGATTTATCAATCTCAACGAAACAAGAATCGATCGATTATTGGCTGGGGAGATTAGGAAGGCTAATGCAAATTACCATGCATTATAAGATTTTGTTAAAGAATTTAAATCTAGGAACCATGGCTTCATGAGTAGCAAATGCTTCCTCCATGCCCAAACCCATCATGAAGAATAAAGTCTCTATCTTCAGGGGATTCAAACACTACAATAAAATACCCCAACACACATTGGTAGATTTCCATATGAATTTCCATGTGTGGCCACTAGGTGCCTGACTACAATTTGTGCATATTACAAACACTAGGCCAAAGGCAGTTAAAATGACAGATCAAACCACAGTCAGAGAAGAAGCCCTTTCCTTCTAATACTTATTGCCCAAAAACTAAACTGAAGGTCGACTTAGATCATTGGAGAGTTTTTACCCCTCTGCTGGTTTTTAGCTTGCAAATCCTTATTTTTTAGAACTCCACTGTCTAACCCAAAAGCGTAAGTGAAAGAAATCTTAGGAGGCAACTTGCTGGGCATAAAACTCGTAACTGCACCCTGGTACTGCAATTAATGGTTATCTCTGGCTTCTGGCCTCAAGAGAAGAGAAGAAAGAGATTTGGGAACAATGTTAGTGACTCCCAACCTTGCGGAAGCAGACAAAAGATAGTACCTATTTTAGATACAGGCATGATGATTCTACAAAATAGGAATCATAACCCAATGGCTGATTAGGGTTTGGAGAGGAATGAGCAAGGAGAAGCCATTTTACATTAATATAATTACTACTAATTAAAATGCAGCAAAATTTATAAGTTGTGTGAGCATTAAACATTATGTATTATCATGACGATGACTATAATCTTCTTCTTTCCTATTGTTCATATATTACAAAATTGTGATATTCTTTAATTGTTTAATTTCTTGTAAGCATTCAAGTTCATGGATTTTTTAAAATTTGTCTTTTCTTTAAATAATGCCTGTATTTGTTATAGATTTTATTTACAGAATTTTGTGGCCTCGATGTTTTATAGTTTATTGAATATATTTAGTTAATCTTAGCAAATTGTTAGATGTACAAGTGATCCTATGCTTGGAACTTGGAGAAAATGGGAAATAAAAATTAGTTGAATGTAGCATTTACTATTGTTAGCTTTTAAGCGACCTATTTTGTGTGCCAGGTGGAACAGCTGCACAAAATTTTTAAATTATGCGGTTCACCGTCAGAGGAATATTGGAAGAAATCAAAACTGCCTCATGCAACTATATTCAAACCCCAACAGCCATATAAGCGATGTATAAGGGAGACTTTTAAAGATTTTCCTTCATCATCCTTAACACTTATTGAAATTCTTCTCTCAATTGATCCAGCTGATCGTGGCACTGCTTCTTCTGCTCTGAAGAGTGAGGTAAGCACCTTGTTATTGGTGATTGGCCGTAAATCTTTTCATACCACATTTATGTTTGAGAAAAAAATTCTACAGTATTCCTTATTGGCAGGCACTGGACTCTGGTATCTTTGATAAGAACTCAAGTACTGTTGTTGGACTTTTATGTATCCATGATAGTCTCTAGATTTTATTGTTAGATTTGATTGCAACAAAATCTGATTATAATACATGCAATATAGCGGTTTACATGGAGTTACTATTATTATCTAAGCGCTTGTGTAGAAGAGTAGAATGAATGAATGAATGAATGAAAGATTTTAATGACGTCCACGAGGCCAAAGCAGCCTAAGGGACCCACGGGACAAAAGACAAGCACCACCCGAGAAGGGGTGCGTGTGCATTAAGTCTTTTGAAGCTGCTTCTTTAAATCTGCTCTGCGGCAATGGATGTTGATCACCAAATTTGCTGACCTGTCAAGATATGTTTCCTCGAAAAGAGTACCTAAATCGCCCGTTTTTAGAATATCCCCACAGTTGGAACGGATGTCGTTATATGCCGGGCAATCCAAGAGAAAGTGTTGCTCGGTCTCCACTGCACCCGTGTTGCAAAATAGGCATATTCTCTCCTCCCACTCTTCCTTGGGTACCATCCATCTGCCCGTCTCGCATCTCAAATGGTGAGAGCTCGTCCTGAGTTGAGCTATGAG
>MU224863.1:1330435-1366454 GCA_018584345.1 Thuja plicata | reverse complement strand
TCCTGATTATTAGTAAGATAGCTCACTCAAAATGTTGGATGGAAACTATACAAAGGTGATCCTGAAGAGCATTAGCAAATGCAGTGCCGTGTTATGATATGCACTTGTATATCATGATGTTGAGGTTGAGTTTTAGCTTTTCTTGGAGCAAAATCTAATAATTAGTAAGACTGAATGGTTATTATCATTATGCAAGCACTCATGTAAATGAGTAGAGTAGCTTTCTGTTAGAGTTTTGTATTTACCAGTAGAAACAATGGAGCAATTATCTTTTACAACATCTGTCAGCAAGTCTTGTTTCTCAGTAGCCATAAGTAACCAGAAAGTACTGTTAATTAGAAGCTAATTATGGCTTGATGGTATCTCTTTGGAGCACCTACATTTGTTCTGAGTTTCTCAAAGTGTTTTGCTGTGTGTCGCTTTTACTAATGGCCTTTATTTACTGAAACATATTCTCACTGGTCTTCAAATGGTGTGTACGCATCTAGATAATTCAGTGAATGCTCATCGAGGAGGTATTGTGGCTGTTAGTGTAAATTACTAAATAGTTTTGCAAAGGACATTTGCTAAAGCTCCTCTAAGATCTTGTGAAGAGATTTTTAATTGATGTTTTGAGTGAGCTACCTCACTGAGCATTAGGGAATCATGAAGGGTATAAACTTTAAAGCTTTCATAATATTTCGAGGGATTCATCATGTTTCCTGATTATTAGTAAGATAGCTCACTCAAAATGTTGGATGGAAACTATACAAAGGTGATCCTGAAGAGCATTAGCAAATGCAGTGCCGTGTTATGATATGCACTTGTATATCATGATGTTGAGGTTTAGTTTTAGCTTTTCTTGGAGCAAAATCTAATAATTAGTAAGACTGAATGGTTATTATCATTATGCAAGCACTCATGTAAATGAGTAGATTAGCTTTCTGTTAGAGTTTTGTATTTAGTATTTACCAGTAGAAACAATGGAGCAATTATCTTTTACAACATCTGTCAGCAAGTCTTGTTTCTCAGTAGCCATACGTAACCAGAAAGTACTGTTAATTAGAAGCTAATTATGGCTTGATGGTATCTCTTTGGAGCACCTACATTTGTTCTGAGTTTCTCAAAGTGTTTTGCAGTGTGTCGCTTTTACTAATGGCCTTTATTTACTGAAGCATATTCTCAGTGGTCTTCAAATGGTGTGTACGTATCTAGATAATTCAGTGAATGCTCATCGAGGAGGTATTGTGGCTGTTAGTGTAAATTACTAAATAGTGACTTTCTAGATAATTCACCTTATTGTGGCTGTTAGTGTAAATTACTAAATAGTGACTTTCTAGATAATTCACCTTGAAGTAGCGTTTACCTTTCTATCACCATATTCTCATTCCCATGGAATTTCTCAATCTTCTTTTTGCCAATGGAAGACTTTCATCCTCAGGCTTCAAGGCTACTCTTCATTTTTTTCATTGCTCAACTTTATTGCAGCTTGGCTAGGGTGTTCTTTGTTGGAATCTGAAGAGTTAGATGATGATGGATCATTGCTGATGGCCCTGAGATTTGAGGTCAATTACATGCCCCCTGCCTTTATTTTGTATTTCTTTTCCCAGTTTTAATCGACATCTGCTGTTATCAACCAGCAATGATCAAACATGGCATCGTTGGCCTTCCTTAGCAAGGAGGTGACCATGATATTTAGTATAAATAGTTGGGTACCATGCACTTTCAGTGCCATATGTACCCCCTTTACTTCAGTACAACAGGTTGTCCTATTCTGATGGCAAGGAAGGTTGGTGGTCGAATAGCTGGATTTCTGAGCTTCTGCCATTCTTTTCTAGAAGAACATTGAGACGTGAGCTGCTGATGAAAATAATGTTTGTTACTTACATCCCTACAACTTGCATGTTCTGACATCAGGGTTTTGTGCTTGATTCATTTTTAAAGAGATTAGTTTTGAATCTTGATCATTCAGTCTTCACACAGTAGGAGTTCAATTATTGGATCCAGTTCTTCCTCTTTGGTCATGACAATTGTGCTATTGCACTCTCTATGTGGAGCATCTGTACAGGTATGACTGTGGTATTAGCAATGGAATTCCTCAGTTTAGGAATGCTCTTCAGCAAATCTGCTATGCATACTAGCAGTGCTATCTGCAAAAAATGTCTTGCAACCATCTTAGTGCAATTCAACTTGTCTGGTTACTGTGCTCGATATCCATGAAGCTATCTGTATTTGTCAGACATCGCTTGCTTTTCCTCAACCCTGGCTTCAATTCTTTCTCAGTCCTTAGGTCAAGTTTCTTATGTGTTCTTTCCTTGTGAGCATATGTTTATGAATTTTCCATGATGTCTTCTTCGTCAGCTACATCAATTATGTTGATATTTATTCCTGATGAGTGCCTAGGGCAATAGTTGTTGAATCAGTTCCCTGGTCCTCAATATCAACAGAGAAATAATCTATTCTGATTTTTGGGGCAGTCTGTATTGAAATGGCCCCACTGGTTGTGTTTCTGGTTAAGTATGGTCAATTGAGAAGCTATTGTTGGTACACTCATAGCTCCCAAGTCCTAGGAGGGGTCCATTAGACTACTGTTTCGATCCAAAAGATCTGACAGCACTGTTACTAACAAAATCTGCAACTGATTAAAAAAACAGCTAGCAAGTAAGATTCAAAATTTGGAAATGAGACTAGAAATTATTTTGAAAATGTTATTTAAATTCTGAAATATGGAACCTCTAGAACTAATGCACTTACATTGAAAGAAACTGAAAACATTTTTTTTTCGTATTTAGAACAGCATTCTCAGACGACACGTAAAATAAGAATACACTATCCTGAGAAGTATGGCTTCCAATTTGGGCTTGGCTATTATCAGCTTGAGTTTTACTCTTGGTCACAAGAATCTTTCAGGAACTGCTCAATACTTATTCAGCCAAAAGATTCTTTCACTGTAGACTTGAAGGCCTTTATAATCTTGCAAGTTATAGGAATTAAATAGGCGAGTTTACATCATATTTATTTATATTAGTTCAGACTACAGACTGCTACAAATGTTACCTTACAAGTAATTTCCAATAATATTAATTAAAGTACCATGGTTACAGACTGCTATTTCGGATTAGAACTGAAATTTTTAGTAATAAGCATATGATTATGGATGTCATTCTAATAAGTAGTTTTAGTTCAGAGTTTCTGCATATAAGTTTTGCATTTAGAACTTAGTGTGTTCATATTCATTTAGTTTGCATCTTGTCTGGAGGGTAGTTCCCTTTTTGTGAGTATAGGTCATGGACTCAATAGACAAAATTTCTTTTCCTTCCAAATGATTTTGCTTACAATTATGTAGTGAAGAGGTGTGGGATTAAGAGTTTTTTCCTGTCTGAGAATGTTAGATTTGTAGATTTTTTAAAATGAATTAGTGTTCTGTTGGCTTAACTGATATGCTCATGCAGCTTATTTGTATGTATGGGTAAATAATTAACTCTTCTTTCGTTTCAGTTTTTCACAACAAAACCTTATGCTTGTGATCCATCAAGCCTGCCCAAATATCCACCAAGCAAGGAAATGGATGCAAAAATGCGTGATGAAGATTCTAGAAGGTAATTTTTAAACTGCTTTAGTTCTCATAATAAACATCAATTTCTGTTGAGTGACTGCCAATTGTCTTTTTCTTGGAACTTACATGGTGCATCAGCATTTTATCTCTTGTTTTATATACAAGGGGATACCAAATGGATCATTATTCAAATATTATATATTTTTCATAATTTTATAATTGGTTGCTCTTTTCTAAAATGTATCATGGTGCCATTGTTCAGTTTTAGCCGAATCTGTTCTTTCAAAAGAATTTTTGAATTACTAATCATACATTAGTGCTTGTGCACAGAAAGACTGAAATAGCACTTGTTTATTGGCAATGTTTTGGAAGAGCATCAATGGATTTTCAAAAGATAATTTATATTGTTGTTGCATTGTAAAAGGCAAAGAGCAGCTGGTGGAAAAGTTCACGCTGGTGATGGCTCAAGGAAGACAAGCATCCGTGATCGGGAAGGCAGAGCTGTTCCTGCACCTGAGGCTAATGCAGAACTTCCTATGAATTTGCAAGTATGTGATAACATCTCAGTCTCTAAAGATTTAATGAAAGTTAAATTAGAGTGCAAAATTGCATATTTTTGGTATCGCAGAAGCTATACTGCTTTCCATAAAGTGAAGGGAAGCTGTTCTGAAGCTAAATAATTAGCATTGAAACAGGCAAGCAAATGTCTATTCCTACATCTCAATGCTTGCATTCTTTTACAACGTTGAATCTCTACAATTTCTCAGTTGATAGCCATTCTTTCCAGCCACATTGGTACATAGCTTTTGTAAAGTATTGTCATTTTTCCAAACCTGGTGGATTCCTTGAGTATTTTAATTTCCATTTAATGATGAAGTGATATGCATCTACATTATTGTCATTAGCTGTGGACATAATCCAGATTCACTGTCCTGGTTGGTACAAAGGAAGTTTTGTTCAAATCATTTGAGCCAATTGCATCTAAATATCTCTGGGGAGTCTGATGCACTAGAAAGTAAATAGTTAACTGGGACAGGCAACTCTCACATTGCATGTCTTCTAAGGACCCTTGATGTGGGTGATTTGTCTACTTTTTAATGTGCTTCTTACACACAATGCACAGTATATCAATTCTTATTCGTCCTACAGTCTACCCAAGAAAGTGATATTAATGATTTGGCCATTGAAGAAAAATCTTTTTTAGCTCTTTCATTTTCATCTATTGTTAAACAAAGTTGGTGCTTCACTATTCATAAGCTATAAGGATTTTAATTGCATATACTACAGCTTAAGCAAATGGAACACAAAGCTGAAAAGATTCAGTGCCGTTTCATGTAATTGCTTTAGCTGTTAGATGTGATTGATATAATTGACTGTTCTGTAGTGGAGATGGTCAACCCTGAAACTGTAGCTGGCCTTGGCTTTGCTACTGCCCATTTGAGCAGCTAGTTACAGAGATTCAGCAACAGTTGTGACAAAACTCAAAAAGATGCGGCCGCAAAGATTAACCCATCCACATCAACCATCCAAACCTAGCTAGCATGATGCATTCTCATATAACCAGCTATACTATATGATTAAATTTTAAAACAAATGAACAGTCCAAGGTAACAGTCCAGTACATATACTAAAATGGCAGCAGCTAAACCCATATAAAAACATCTAAGAACTATAGGATAGAATATTTCATACCAAGAAGCTTTGTAGTGAGGTTAGTGTTGATGGGTGTTTTGTGACACTTCTGAGCACAGAATAAAATACAAAGTAGTCTATCCACTCTTGAACAAGGAAACCTAAAATGCTAAACAATATGATAATGTGTGATCAAATGAGGCAACCCCAAGGTTTACACTGTTAACTAGTGACTTTGTATTGGATATGACTCAAGAATATGATGTGATCTTGCTGGTAACAAATACAGGGACTTACACGAGTTCCTGGACTTAATCGACCCTTTTCCCTCAAATAACGAATGATCTTGCAATAGCGCTCTTCAACTAATCCTACCAAGGGGTTTAAAGTAAAATGCAAAAGAGATGGGTTCAGGGATCTAATCTGTTTCTAACACTGCAAGAGACTATTGACGACTTAGTGAAACCAAACCAAACTTTGCTTTGCGAAAAGGAACAACTACGCAAAGATGATGCAATCTCCCAAAGGTACACAAATGATTTTATATGAATCAATGAGCATAAAACAATTTAAGTTAAGCTTTGAAATGAGTGCAGACTAACCATGCATTGCAACTTGCAATCAACAAATTACAATTGGTATGAACATGGAGGCTTCACTAATCAACAACAATGTATTCCATTCAACTATTCAACATGAATGAATTCTAACTAATTGAGAAGTAGGAAACCATGCTAACACCCGAAATAGCTTAAGCATTCACCAAACTTCAATGAGTGTGCAATTATTTTAGCAACATTTCGGCAACAATTTCACAATAAGTTTCTCCTTTCTTTTACAAACGAAATGAACAAGCCTTTACATTTGGCTTTCAATTACAACCAAAGGCCCAAATTGATTCAAGATCAATGACCGAGATAATTCAACGGAACCCTATTTAGGGTTTGCTATAAGTATAACTACCACCTACAAACATCAAATGCTACCCAATGAGAAATAGGGCAGCTTTATTTAGCGAATAGGAAAATTCCGTGCCACATAGGATCGTAACAAACTTTCTTCTAGAAGCATGTGACTTATCCTTTTCCTTGATAGAAAATTCCATGAACTTGGACATGATAATTGATGCAGTTAAGGATGGAGGATCCAATAAAGGACTGTCCAAACTTGCAGCCAAACAACAAGAACACAACGGAAACAACACAACACAAGATATTTCAGTATCAACTTATATTAATTCAGAATTCCAATTACATGCAACATGCCGGGCTGTAAGGCCTTCCCGGTTCGGGCCAATTACATCAATAGATTCAACCAGATCTCACAGGATCCAACTCTATCCATCTATCCTATAGCTAAGTGGAAGAAACCAGATCTGAACTTGTGCTCACAAGCCACCAAGCTATATGCAATCTATGTCTACCCACTTGCAACTATCTGCAACAACTTACAAACTTTCAGCGTATCAACTTACTCTACTATCACCTATCTTCTCTCTGTCCTCTCCTGTCCGTCTTTCTCAAACATCAACCTAGACTCTTTTATACAAACTTGCCACAAACAATAACTAAATGCAAGTCGGCCATTACAATCCACAATGAACAAATATTAAATGCACCAGTCGGCTGCAATGGTCATTAAATCCACTAGATTTAGATCCACACAAACTCCAATGAGAGGTCCAACATTAATTCCGTCATGGAAATTAAATGCAGAAGTCGGCCACCAGGTCCAACTCCAAAATAAACCACTCGGGCCAAGCATGACCAAGCAACAGAGTGACTCGGGCAAAGAACATCCCGAGCAATAGAGAACAAAACCCGAGCGTCAGAATAAATGAACTCGGTAACAAGCATGACCGAGCGACAGAAAATGCACAAGCATGCCCGAGTGACAGAACTCGAGCGTCAGAGACCAACCTGAAACAAGCATAACCGAGTGACAGAGCCCGAGCAACAGAGTACTTCTCTGAGCAGCCTCCAAATAAGCTAAAGAACAAAAGCAAACATTTTTTTTTTTTTTGTTGAGCAGGATTGCCAACTACCCCAAGATGCTCCTGCATTAGGAGCATCAATAATGACATGGAATTGTTTGATTGATTAAAAATGAGTGGATGCCACATCAACATCTTCATCTTGAAATCTTCATTATCTTCACAAAAAAGTATTTGCATTTCAATAATATCTCTTAATACTTAATATCATCATAAAGAAGTCTCTGCATCTTCTAACTTTTGGTTGACTCTTTTGGTTATCTCCCTTAAACTTCATTGCAAATGGTGATCTTCTTTGATTGATCATCTTCTTTGTCTTCCCTCGCTCTTGTACCAAATCTTGTTCTTTACTTCATTTCGCATTTCCTTTCCTCCTTCATGATGAATTTTCTCTGTTTAGTTCTTGTCTGCACGCCATCTTGCCTTGCTTGAATATCTTGTTCTTGTCTCACGTTCTTTTTGAGTTCTTCATCAGAGGGCAATCCACCCACCCCCTTGCATCATTTGGACCTTGACCTCTTCATGTTGTTGCATCTTTCGCCATCTTTCATTATTATCTTTCATGCAATCTGAAAAAAGAGAAAAACACCATGGATTATAACTTTGAATAATCTCAAATTTGCCTCCTTCCTTGAATTTGCATTTGGTGGATGATTAAAATGATCTCTTTACTCTTCCATTTATTGCTCTCAAAAGAGTTGATGAAGAGGTGCAACTCAAGGAACCCAAGGAGGGCCAACCTACTTATTGGCTCTTTCAAAATTTTAATTTTGCATTTTAAAATTTCTCTTTGTTGAGTGCTCATGTTGGACTTGTAAGTTGCATTCGGAAGCTGACCTAGACACCCGTTTTGCATGTGGAACTTGCACTTCCAATTTTTTTCTCAAAATGCTTACATTTTCTTGGTCCCGTTTTTCCACCTGAGCTGGAGATGGAAGCTTGGAATGTGGGCACAAATCTGAGGGTAAGCTGGAAATGCAACTTAAAGGAGAGCATTTGAAGGAGTAAGCTGGAAATGATGCCAACTTGAGGGCGCAAATTAGCTTTTGAGCTGGGAATTGCCACTAGAGGTGGGCGCATTTGAGCAACTAAGCTAGAAATGACCACTTGCAATCCCAAATTCTCCATTTGAACTTCGGAATTCATTATTGATTGCATAATTCCTTAAGGGCTTAACATGCAAACTTCATTTTCTTTACCTTTTACAATTTAGACCTTGAATTTCATCCATTTCCTATGGTGAGTTTTCAAGGTGGAGCTGGAAATGCAAAACAAGGCGGGCACATTTTAGAAGTTAAGCAGGAAATAAGCTTGGAGTTGGGCGTATTTCCACAATTTAGGTGGAAATCATTAACTTCTTGGGTGCAAATGAGAAGATAGGCTGGAAATCCACAAGTTTTTCTTCTTTTCATTTGAACTTACTTGAATTCTTTGCATGTTTTGATTGAGGATTTGGAATTTCCACGTATCTTTGCCGAGCAACTTGACTCTTGATTTCCACTTAGAAATTTCAACTTTGATTAAATTGTGATGGCTCATATTCCCAAATTGCTTCATCTTCATCATCATTTTCTCAATTTCTTTCACCCTTTAGATTTCTTCATGTTGTTTTTTTATTTTTATTTTTAATTTTCAAAGGAAATTCTAGATCAAAAGTCACATCTCCCATTTGTGAAGCAATCCCCTTCCTTGACAACATTTCACCATTACCTTTTTCAATCTTGTGAAATTCATTATAATTTCACCTTCAATCCCCAAACAAATGTATTGCTCATGAATCTGAGATCCGGGATAGATGACTTGCTCACTTATCTAAGGAGAAAACTCGGAAGCCTAAAACAACTACCACACAACTAAAACTAAGCAAGACAACTGTAATGTCCCCTTTTGGGATCACCTTATAATTTGCCCTAAATTTACAAATCCAAAATGAAACAGGAGCAAACATGTAGTTAGAGATGTAATTCTTACTCAAATAAGATAAGCTGTATAAATATCTGAAGCCTGATTTCTCATATCAGGTTGATCTCTTAGATCAATCTCCTTTATCAAACAGAATTCTTATGCTCAATCTGCTCTCAAAATCTAAATAATACTCTTTTATCGTTGCTCCGATTTTTGTTTGGAATGAAATCTACTTTATACTTCATTGTTGGAAGGGTCACCACCTTTCACTAGAACTGAGTCACCACTTTTCATTGTTGCCTTTGAGAATAATATATTATTCTCCAAATTGCTCTTCCTTTGATGTCCTCCCCAAATGAAACATTCTTCCCTTTATATCTTCCAATGCGGGGAAGGGTCACACCTCTTCATCATGGCTGCCTTTTGCAAAGGTCACAACCTTCTACAATTACCACCCTTTGGATGAGTCACAACCTTTCATTATTAATGTCTTTTGAAAGAGTCAGAACCCTTCAGAGTTATCACCCTTTGAAAGAGTCACAAACCTTCATCATTGCTACCCCTTTGGAAGTCACTTATTCTATTTCCCTTTCTTTCTTCTTCCATCAATCCTTTCTTAATTCCTATGCTCCTTTCCTCCTTTCTCCCACCTTACAAATGAAGTTCTCTTCTCCCTTTTTATATCTCATGTTTGAGGGAGTCACAACTTTTTCTTTCATACCTTTTGACCCTTCATTAACTTAACTAAATTTAATTATGTTATATTTTAATTTTATTATTTTATATTTTATTTTTATTCTTTTATTTTAATTTTATTATTAAATCCCATTTGCAATGGGGCAATGTGTGAAAAGGTCACAACAGTTAGCATGCCTATTTTCAGCAATTTGTAAGCAAGAACTGCATATTTTAACTTAACTGCCTCACATGAAAAAAAATTCTTCAAAGGTGGGACCATGCCCACAACACTAGTAACCTTTATTTGAGTTGGTTCCGTGGTACTGATTGTGACTTCTGCATATTTTTTAAATAAATAAACTATCATTTTATGTATGGAAAAAGAACAAACACTGAAATTATTTTATGATTAAACTGACATTTTTGTTTGGTCTACTAAGATGGCAAAATATATTTTGAATGAATTTGCTGCCATATTTTAATGGCACTACAAAATAATTTGGTACTAAACTTTTTAATAGTATGATTTCCAACTTTTATAAATTATATCATTTTATGATGGCTCTGATGTACTAGTAGCAAGTACAAGCTATACTATGTGTAAAAATTGGTAATTATCTAAACATGTCCTATTTCTTCTACTAGTGCATGTCAAAGTAGGGGGTCTGTTTCTCTAGGGCAAAGCATATACGAACAAAAGAGGTTGAAAGCTAATTTTGAACTTTTGAGGTTGAGGATTTTACTTGAACTTATCCATGGTTTACAATTATATGTATGCTATTTGAAATAATGCCTTCTTGGAGATCTATAAAAAGGCTAATATCTTGAAGATTCCCATTGAAAAGCTTGATTCCTTGTTTGCAGAAGAGACGATTGATTTCACAGTCAAATGCGAAGAGTAAGAGTGAAAAGTTTCCTCCACCTCATGAGGATGGAGCTGTTGGTTTCCCAATTGAGCCGAGAGGAAATGGACAACCATCTTTTCAGCTCCAAGGTATTTTATTTTTCATTTACTTTCTCTCATGTCATTCTTTTTGGTGTTATATCTGTCTGGATACTTGGGATATCCCTTCTTTCAATAATGATCAGGAACATGTAGCAATTTCATCGCTTTGATTAAATCATCCCTGAAAGTTGTTAGTGCTACCTAGTTCTGGAAGCAAAGAAAATACAGATTCACATACTGAAAAAATTCCATTAGCCTTCCTAATATTACAAGACATAAGCCTTTGTTTATAGAAACAAAGAAGATAAATCTATTCCCAATATGTAACAGAAGGCCAAAAGATAGTATTTACAATGACAAAAGAAATGAGCTATGGTATCCCTGGACAATATAACATCCTTGGTTGCTATCCCCAGAAAAATTCCTAGATTTCCTAAAAGCTCATGCACAAATTGATTTTGCAGTAATTTTGTATGTTCCCTCCTTGTTCTACTTCATAAGTGTATCCTAATATGAATTAAACAAATACTTTTTATTCTAAATTAAGTTGTGACTGATTTCTTCCGCCAAGCATATGGGATATATTGCAATTATGCATAATGAGCTCCTGCATTTCTGTAGATGTTTCACTTTATAAGCACGAGATTGCTGATAACAACCAGAATTTTAAATAACAAGGGGTTAGAATATAGAGTTGTGAAAATTTGTAGATCGATGATGTGTTGAGGGTTAGTGTTTCTGTCTATGGAGTCAGCAACCAAGATGAATATAAGAGTTAGAACCAAGAAGTAGTACATAATTTATATTGAGCAAACGATCAACATGTATTAGACAGCATTTGTTTATCCAGAGTTTTATAGGTTTCCATGAGATATTGGCCCATCAAATTGTCAAGGAATGTGGTATAATGTACTCGATATCTTGAATAGACTGGTAAAGCTTTAAATGTTTGTAAATGATATAATTCCGAAGAATTTGTTGAGTAACTTAGATTTTTAATTGCTTGGCATTTCTGATGTTGTCGATCAGACCTAGGAGAGAATCTTGGAATAATTTGGTTGAAAAATCTTTCAAATTGATGAGTACACATATTTCTTGTTTGTATTTAGTCAGTGTTCCAGTAAGATATCATCAAATTGTCAAGGAATGTGGTATAATGTACTCAATATCTTGAATAGACTGGTAAAGCTTTAAATGTTTGTAAATGATATAATTCTGAAGAATTTTTTGAGTAACTTAGATTTTTAATTGCTTGGCATTTCTGATGTTGTCGATCAGAGCTAGGAGAGAAGCTTGGAATAATTTGGTTGAAAAATCTTTCAAATTGACGAGTACACATTTTTCTTGTTTGTATTTAGTCAGTGTTCCAGTAAGATATAAGTTTTAAATAGATCCATTAGGAATCGATTTGATTAAAATGAAGTTTCTTTTTACCATAAAATGTAAGTTTGGTGTATTTGATATATTTGCTGCAGGTACAAAAGAACATAAACCCCATGGTTGCAACCAAGTGAGCGAAAAAGGACGAGCTGCAATGTCATTCAGGTCACAGTCAAGATTTCAAGATGTTGTTGGATATTAATATCTGATCTGGTATGGCCCTGTGATACATGTATTTTTATTTTTTAATGGCCCATCTGAGTAATTTCCAATAAAAAGTATCTGTTTTGAGTTTATATTTATTTAGAGCTCATATAATAGGAATAAAGTAAAATTAAGCAGTTAAAACTTTCAGAATCGAAGATTTAAAATACAACCTATTCAGAAAGCGGTCTGATTTTTGCTGTGTAGAAACAGATTTTTTTTTATACAATTCCTTGAGAACCACCTTCATGGAGCCTCCATGGATGAGGAAGAACCATGTGCTGGTTAATCATTGAGCTGCATAACTGATTGGAATCTCGAATTTCAATTCAACAAATATTTCCGACTAAAGGGAATATGAGTTGTCACCCTTTTGTGTTGAGTCAGAAAACTAAGGGAGTGAGTGGATACACTTGTTAGAGATATATTGTACTCTTGGAACGAGGGAATGCCAGGAATCAGGAAGCTTTTTGATATATGCATATATGTAAATGACTTTTCCATTGTTCTCCGTTTCCTTGACTTATAAGAAGCTCGTCTTATTAATTCATAAAACCTGGCTTTTATTTCTGACTGGGTCTGAGGGCCTCTATTTTTTATCTTTGGGAAAATTGGGACAAAGCGCTCTTATTTCTCAAATCATGGGTTGATTATGTGTCTTAAGATTTGTACACTCGTCAAGAAAAAATTACTTTTGTAGGCTGGTTGGCAAATCAACTAAAATATTGAAACCTGATGTAACTATTTTGTGTACCCATTTTTGGGAAAATATGTCATTTTTTAAATCATTATGGTCGCTTGTGAAACTCTGCAATTGCTGCAGTTGGTCTTAATATGCACATGGTTTAATATTTTAAAATAAAAAAGAAAATGCACTTTTTTCTACACGCTTAGTTTGGATTCTGTCACAAATATTTGATAATTATTGATGTTTTTCATGTTTATTATTTGATTTCTATCTAATGGCATTCTGTATCGTGAGACATCGCAAGGGATGCAATTGCATTGGAATTTGTGCAGTTTGGATAGGTGATAAGGTGATAAACACTGCTAAAAATACTGAAAAAAGCGGACATATTCACAGTCCCAGCAATTATTATTTTTCTAGTCATTTCATAGAACTGTTGCATCTATAGACTCATTAAATGATAATTTGTCATGGTTGTAAAGGCACTGATTCACACTAGGCATGATAATCATCTAGACAATGCTAAATTTATATATTTTTCAGAAAGCAAAAGGGACACAACCATGCTAGATTCTCTGAAGCAGTGGGAAAATTAAGTTAAGAATATTTAGATATTTAAAAGGAAAACAGACCACCATGCTTGTTTCTCCGAAGTGGTGTGAGCATTTATACATTTGGTCAGTTCAATGATATTTTCAATTTATGTTTTGCCGATGTGCCTTGTTGATCAAGGTAAGATCAGTCCAGTGGGGCATTATTCTGAATTAGTACAGAGTATTTATGTACCAAATAACTGAGCTGAAAAAAACCCAATACGGAGATGTAAGGTGTTGAGGTACAGATCTATATTGTATCTAAACTGAGAATTAGGGTGATGAGCTGCGAGTCTGGTTTGCACTGATTATTGCTGTTTTGCGAGGATTAGATATAGCTTACAGCTGCTCCAGAATAGCATAGAATTTTATTTATGGATAGAAATATTCTCTAACCCAAGATGATACAAAACAAAGGGATCGGGGATTTCTGAGTGGCAAAATGTATACAAGGAACAAGGATTTGTTATTTATTTATCATGCTGATAAGCGTAACTCTACAATGGCAATGGGCTTGTGTAAGAAAAACAAACAGGAAGTTGGCAGATTTTATATTTAATTTTTATGGGATTTGTTATTTATTTATCATGCTGATAAGCGTAACTCTACAATGGCAATGGGCTTGTGTAAGAAAAACAAACAGGAAGTTGGCAGATTTTATATTTAATTTTTATGGGATTTGTTGTGCACGTGATCTTTATTTTAGAAAGAGCAAATGGCTATGCTAGACTTGAATACTATTTTTAAAATTTGATATCTATGCAAATTTTACATAAATTTTTAAAAATATAAATATGCCAGTTTATGAAATCAATATCATAAAATGAAAGGTGCAGAAGGATGTTAAAGGAGCTTGTAATGTGTAGCGCTAAATTATAATAAAAAGCTCAACCTCAGCAGAGAGTAAACTTGTGCTAAGAGGTGTAATTTCTTTAAAGCAAACAATGACCATCATGTGTATTTTGATTAAATAACAGAAGCAGGCTCAGATTTCAAATAATTTAAAGTTCCAATTCATATTATTTCATGTAAAATTCAGCGATTTATTTATGGTTTTAAGTCTTAGGTTGGTATTGATTAATGAAATGAAAAGAAACTGACTGTTTTAACATGCAAATTACACCTTTGTCTTCAACTCTCGTAGGCATAAACTATTCGATTAATCTCCTTGATAAAGACAATTATTAACATAACTATGTGGTTTTATGCTTCCTGTTTAAAATTTGTTATGTCTCTACAGTTTTTTTTTGTTTTTTCAACATTACAGTTCAGTGCCCATATATAGGTATTAATAATCAAGACAACCATAATATATTCCATAAGCCATAAAATAAAATGACATGGGTGGCCCTTTCGTCTAATAAGCTAAACAAGTAAGTTTATGTATTGCACACACATTTCTATTCATACATGATTTCTTAATACCTTTGTTCAATATTGTTCTGTTCTTTGGAAGTCAGTAAACACAAGATATAGATTAGTAATATTAGTAAATTTTTTGATGGATAATTTTTATTATGTATTGCACACATTTCTATTCATACAAGATTTCTTAATACTGCTGTCCATTATCCTTCTTTGGAAGTCAGTAAACACAAGATATAGATTAGTAATATTAGTGTTTTTTTTTTATGGATAATTTTTCATTCCTAATGTCATCCTAGCTATTCAATATGGGAGCACAACTCTTAGGCTGAAACCCCTTCAGCTAAGAGCCATTGACTAAGGGCTGTCCGAAGCTCGGAACCTTGCACTCAATAAGACTTGATCCTTGCTGGGCTCATTAAAAACTGTTCAATTTTACCTACAGATCAACGACCCATTGACAATATTAATAATTTGAAATTCAATACATATTAGATTGAATAATGATTATTCCTTGTGAATTTGAATGGTGGGTTTGAGAAACTCTCCTAGACTTACAAGTGTAGAGGTCCATTTTGTGGCCAAGATGGTAAGGTTTGGTTTATTAAGGGCCTGGTAATTAGGATATGTTTTGAGGGATGTTGAGATTTTGGTGTCCTTTATATGGATGTAATGGTTCTCATTTCATCCCTATATTGCCCAACTGGTTGGAGTGCAACCCTTTTATAATTTGCATTTGATTGGGCCTTCCATATCTTTAAGGGTTTGTGAAACTTGTTGCTTCACATTGCCTTGGGATCTAAACGTACTTTATCCTTGTGCTTTTTGAAAAATACTTGGATCTAAGATTTTCTTTTTCAGTTATCTTCTTTAGTAGTTGCAGTTTTTTATTAGATTAGTAGGGAGAGGGTCTTGATCCCTTACAAAGAACTAAAACAGCATTATAAGAACAACAACCAGGGACAACAAAAACACAGTGAAGGGGTTGCCAACATTGTAGAAAGATAAAACAAGACTACCAAAACAAGAGCACCAACCGACATAAACTAACAATTGAGAACAACATATGATGGTGGATTTGTTAAGTTTTGTGGTGAAGAGGTTGCTCCTGTTTGTGGTAAAGAACTTTATCCATAGTAAGAACAAGACAAAGGATGTTTACCATGATAAAGGTTTAAGGCATAATATTCTCAGTGTCAGTGTCAGTGTCAGTCACATGTGCAATAAAGATTACAAGCTTACATTTCATGGGTCCGGATGTGAGATCATAAAAGGAGATCTCAGAAGACTAGTTGCAGAAGGAATAAAGACTAATGGCAATGCCTATTACTTGAGAGAGGACAAAAGTTATAGTTGTTTAATGGCTCAATATAGTGAAGGTTGGTTATGCCACAAAAGGATGGGACACATTAACTTTGACAACATGGTAAAGATCAGTTCTACTCAAGCCATGAGGGATTCGCCAAAGATCATCAAGCCTGCTATATAGTGTACAAGGAATGTTAGATGGGGAAGTAGACAAGGACCAAATTCAAGAACAAGGAGTTTTCTACTACAAAACCTCTAGAGCTGATATATACTGACCTATGTGGACCTACATGAACAAGATGATTGAATGGAGAAAGGTATTTTGTGTTTCTTATTGATTATTACTCTATAATGAAATGGGTTACTTTCATAAAAGAAAAAAACAGAAGCCCTGAAGAGATTTGAAGTGTTCAAATCTATGGTTGAGAATGAAGTATAAGCTAAGGTCAAATTTTAATGTCTAATAGAGGTGAAGAATTTACATCAAATGAGTTTAAGATATTTTGTGAAGAACATGGTAGGAGGAGACAATTGTCTACACCTGGGACTTTGTAGTAGAATGAAGTTATTAATAGAAATAAAAGGATTGTTCAAGAAATGTCTAGGACAATGTTGAAAGATGCTAACCTTCCTTATATGTATTAGAAAGAAGTTGTGCATACTATTATTTGTATTCTTAATAGGGTACAAGTGAGCCTTAATCACACTAAGACTCCTTATGAGCTATGACATAGAAGATCCCCTATTGTCAAGTATTTCAGAATCTTTGAAAGCAAATGTTACATCGAGAGAGATGAAGAAAATCTAGGTAAGTTTGACTCAGAATTTGATGAAGGGTTTTTTCTTGGATATTCTAGAAGATAAGATAAGATAAGATAAATTTATTAATGTCCAACGGAAGACCAACAAGGGTCTATGGGATAGGAAACAAACAGCCAAAAAGCAAGAAACCAGCGGACCACCAAACAGTTACAGCAAGAGACTGAAAAGGATTGTAGAAAACACAAATGTGAAAGTAAGCAAAGAATGAAATTAAGTTGCTCTGGAGCCTAAGAATTCTGAGATAAAAGATGCCCCCTACACTACAAAAGAGAGAAGATGAAGACAAGGAAGAAACTGATGTTAAAAAAAATACTAAAATACTAGCACATTTTGTTCAAAAAAATCATATAGAAGATTAGATCGTTGGATATAAGGATAAAGAAGTTCAGACCCCAAGAAGACTTTCCAAGGCAAGTGAGCAATAATTTTTTTGTTTCTTATTTAAGGTGGAACCAAAAACCTTTGTAGAAGCAAGCAAAGACGATGGATGGATGAAAGCTATTAAAGAAGAATCGAGTCAAATTGAAAGGAATCAGACATGGAAACTAGTGCCTAGATAGATGGACAAAAATGTAATAGGAACAAAATGAGTGGTCTGAAATATAAGATGAATGAAGAAGAAGCAACAAGAAGCAAAGCTAGATTGTTTTGTAAGAGCTATTCATAAGTTAAAGGTATAGGTTTTGAGGATACTTTTTCTCCAGTAACTAAGATGGAAGCTATAAAGATATTTCTTGCATTAGCTGCTTACAAGAAACTTTAAGGTTTACTAAATGGACGTCAAACCAACTTTTTTGAATGAAGATCTTGAAGAAGTTTACATTGATAAACTGAATGGTTTTCAGTTGTCAGGGGATTCATACCTAGTTTGAAAATTTGAGAAGGTTTTATAAACTCAAGCAAGCTCCTAGAGCTTGGTATGGCGGGTTGGAAAGATATTTATTGTAGAAAGACTTCAAGAAAGGTACAATAGATATTAATCTTCATTTGAAAGTTGAAGATGACAAACTCTTGATAGTTTTTGTATATGTTGATGATATCATTTTTGGCAGCGATGATGAGGTATGTAAGAGCTTTGTAGAAGAGATGCATAAAGAATTTGAGACGTCAATAATTGGTGAGATATCAACCTGATGAAGTGATGTGTTGCATGATGTGCGGAAGCTGATAGAGTTTTGGCATTGATTGTTTAGATGTTGTTTTGATGTTTGGTGGTGATGTCTAGTTAGTATGTGGTGAGTCTAGAAGGTGATAGTATGAGAAGCTGAAATATGTAGGAAAGAGTATTTGAAGTCCTCATGGGAGAATGCACTCCATTGCTTCACATAAGAAGTTGGAGGCGTGTGGTTGTAGAAGTGTATGGTTTGTGAATGTTGCACTATCATGTTTTTTAGGTCCATAGAAGTGTTAGAATGATTCAGAATAACTAAGAGGGGAGGGGGGTTGAATCAATTATCCTAGGTCCAGGTGTACCAATTGAACTTATAAACACTTTAACTAACTCAGATCCACTCAATAATCTACTCGGTCTCTATAGCATATAATCAGTAACATAAACTTGCAGTTCACTGTCCTTATGTAATCAACTTGCAGAATATAAAGCTCTTAACAGTACAACACATCAAATAACATTCACACAAGTATGACACCAGGATTTAACGTGGAAACCCAATATGGGAAAAACCACTAGTAACATGCTACCAATTTTTCAGTCTTCTGAAGTGAGCTTTGTGAGGAGCCAACCCTGTTAAAGGTTACAGTACACACTATTAAATGTGACCATGTTAAAGGATTTAATCACCTTGTTAAAAGTGAGCCTTGTTAGAGGGCTTAGACCATTCCATTAGAATGTCACCTTGATTAAAGGATTTACAATATGATTGTTAGGTCAACCTTGTTTAAAAGGATTTTGCATTGATACAATGGCTAGAAAGAAACAATAATGTGATCTGAAACATACAACTCACTTTGCAAATACAGATCCACTTTCGCTCAAATGTTAATTCACTGACTAGCCTCCATTGTCATCTCTATCACTCAGATATGCTTGGAAATCCATTAAGCAATCACCACTCTGCAGTCTTGTACTGCTCTTCTCAGCCTTCTCTGCCTCCTGCTTAGATTTTCCAATCAACCGAATCAACCTCTACCACACATAACCTCTAACTAGGTTAATCTTATACCTCTCTGATCAGGTAGCTAGATCTTTTGCCCCTTAATCATCACCGTAGATCTTAGGGTATGGTCAGATCCAACGAATCCTTCCAACATTTCGTTTTCCATCTACAAGGTAGAATACATCCTAAAACTCCTTGAATCCATACATAAAAATGGTTAAACATATATTAAATGCTTATTTAATTCTCCACAACGATCATCCTTATCTTAAATATACTTCACATATCCCAAGAAATCAACTATGTTGATTGGGATCTCAAATCTCTCTCAAACTGTCAAAATATTGACACTCGGTCATCACTGTGTTCTTCCGCTCGGTCATCACTAGATAACTCAGTAATTACTGACGCTCAGTAAATATTGATGCTCGGTTGCCACTAAATTTTCTCGGCATGTATTGGCGCTCGGTCGACACTCGCGTCACTCAACTCAAACATAAGTTCCTTAATCTTTTGCTCTGTTACTCGGTCAAGACTAAACTTTAAGGTGTACTAAATGGATGTCAAACCAACTTTTTTGAATGAAGATCTTGAAGAAGTTTACATTGATAAAGTGAATGGTTTTCAGTTGTCAGGTGATTCATACCTAGTTTGAAAATTTGAGAAGGTTTTATAAACTCAAGCAAGCTCCTAGAGATTGGTATGCCAGGTTGGAAAGGTATTTATTGTAGAAAGACTTCAAGAAAGGTACAATAGATATTAATCTTCATTTCAAAGTTGAAGATGACAAGCTCTTGATAGTTTTTGTATATGTTGATGATATCATTTTTGGCAACGATGATGAGGTATGTAAGAGCTTTGTAGAAGAGATGCATAAAGAATTTGAGACGTCAATAATTGGTGCGATATCAACCTGATGAAGTGATGTGTTGCATGATGTGCGGAAGCTGATAGAGTTTTGGCATTGATTGTTTAGATGTTGTTCTGATGTCCGGTGGTGATGTCTAGTTAGTACGTGGTGAGTCTAGAAGGTGATAGTGTGAGAAGCTGAAATATGCAGGAAAGAGTATTTGAAGTCCTTATGGGATAATGCACTGCATTGCTTTGCATAAGAAGTTGGAGGCTTGTGGTTCTAGAGATAAGTGTATGGTTTGTGAATGTTGCACTATCATGTTTTTAGGTCCATAGAAGTGTTAGAATGATTCAAAATAACTGAGAGGGGAGGGGGTGAATCAGTTATCCTACGTCCAAGTGTACCAATTGAACTTATAAACACTTTAATCAACTCAGATCCACTCAGTAATCCACTCAGTCTCTATAGCATATAATCAGTAACATAAACTTGCAGTTCAATCTCCTAATGTAATCAACTTGCAGAATATAAAACTCTTAACAGTACAACACATCAAATAACATTCACATAAGTATGACACCAGAATTTAACGTGGAAACCCAATATGGGAAAAACCACTAGTAACATGCTACCAATTTTTCACTCTTATGAAGTGAGCTCTGTTAGAAGCCAACCCTGTTAAAGGTTACAATACACATTGTTAAATGTGACCATGTTAAAGAATTTAATCACCCTATTAAAAGTGAGCCTTGTTAGAGGGATTAGACCATTCTATTAGAATATCACCTTGATTAAAGGATTTACAATATGACTGTTAGGTCAACCTTGTTTAAAAGGATTTTGCACTGATACAATGGTTAGAAAGTAACAATAATGTGATCTGAAACATACAACTCACTTTGCAAATACAGATCCACTTTCGCTCAAATGCTAATTCACTGACTGGCCTCCATTGTCATCTCTATCACTCAGATCTGCTTGGAAATCCATCAAGCAATCACCATTGTGCAGTCTTGTACTGCTCTTCTTAGCCTTCTCTGCCTCCTGCTTAGATTTTCCAATCAACTGAATTAACCTCTACCACACATAACCTCCAACTAGGTTAATCTTATACCTCTCTGATCAGGTAGCTAGATCTTTTGCCGCTTAATCATCACTGTAGATCTTAGAGTTTTGTCAGATCCAATGAATCCTTCACATTTCATTTCCCATCAACAAGGTAGAATACATCCTAAAACTCCTTGAATCCATACATAAAAATGGTTAAACATATATTAAATGTTAATTTAATTCTCCAAAATGATCATCCTTATCTTAAATATACTTCACATATCCCAAGAAATCAACTATGTCGGTTGGGATCTCAAATCTCTCTCAAACTGTCAAAATACTGACACTCGGTCATCACTCTGTTCTTCCGCTCGGTCATCACTAGATAACTCGGTAATTACTGAAGCTCGGTAAATACTGATGCTCGGTCGACACTAAATTTTCTCGGCATGTATTGGCGCTCTGTCGACACTCACATCACTCAGCACAAACATAGGTTCCTTAATCTTCTTCTCTATTACTCGGTCAAGACTAAACTTGTAGTCATCCCAACTTCACTTGGTGTTAAAGATAAACAACATATTACCTTACCAACATGCAATCTCATCAAGTACCCATTGTAGTTTCACATAACTCAACCATTTCACCAGGTCTTCTTGTTATCTCATCTTTTCAAATCTTCTTCATCAATCAATTGATATGACACTTTACAAGATAGCAACTGTCTTAGCAGTTAAGATTTGATATCAATGGCAACATAACAATTGTTTCAATTGTAGCTTCCAACAATCTCCCTCTTTGGAATTGATGGCAAACACATGCAAGGTTACCAAACAATCCAAACAGTATGTCCTGTAAACAAATTTTCATTAATGTCCTTAGCTTCATTCTTATTCTCTCCAATACAAATATTAGCTCCCTCTTGGATAGATTTCTCTTTGTAGTCTGTGTGTGTGTGTGTGTGTGTGTGTGTGTGTGTGTGTCTTCGCTAAATATCTCCCTCATAGTATAGTCTTTGTGTAATTCTCCGTCTTTGTCATGACTCCCTTACTGTCCAATCTTCATATCTTCCTCTGTACATATCTCTCATAGTATATCTCCCTCTTTGGCAACAATGCCAAAGACATGCATCTTCATCTTGTAGATATCTTTGTGTCAACTTTCTAAATTCCATGCTCTCTCTGTCATCTTGCTTATGGCTGATCAACATGTTGTGTGTCACTCTTCACAGCTTTAGGAAACTCCTAAAGTGTGACCACCTTTGCATCAATTTGTCAGATATTCTGTGTAATATATTTGATGCAATCACTCCATGTAATCCTAGTTAGCCTCAGATAGGGGAATCACCCCTAATTTACCTCTCAGATACTCATGAGCATCCTTAGGTAATGCCTTAGTAAATATATCTGCTAACTGTTCTTTTGTATTTACATATTCAAGTCTTACTTTTTTATCTTGTACCAGCTCTCTCAAGTAATGATACTTGATAGCAAAACGCTTGGTCTTTGTATGCATCACATGGTTCTTTGAAATATTAATAGCACTAGTGTTATCGCATAAAATAACAACCGGTTTAGTGATCTTTTCCTTCATACCTTTCAACAATTACTTGATCCACACTATATTTGAACAATTCACTACTGCTGCAACAAATTCAGCCTCTGATGTTGATTGAGAAATGCAGATTTTTTTCTTGCTTGTCCAAGAGACTAATTTCTTTCCTAAAAAGAATGTACCACCACTTGTGCTCTTTTAACCATCAACATTACCTTCCCAATCGACATCTGTATAAAATTTCAATTCAAACTTCTCATTCTTCTTATAATATAATCCACAGTCCTCTGTTCCCTTCAAGTATCTCAGTATCCTTTTCACTGCCATCATGTGACTATCTCTAGGATTTGCAGAAAATCTTGCAACAATCCCAGTTGCTAATGCAATATTCGGTCTACTGTAAACAACATATTGTAGCTTCCCAATCAGTGACCTATACAGGGTTTAATTGACTTCAGTTGTCTCATTAGTCTTTGATAGTTTCTGTCCAGTAGCCATAGGTGTACTTACAGGTCTGGAGTCCTCCATGCCTAAGGTTTTTAGTATCTCCTTGATATATTTAGATTAAGTAATGTAGATACCTTTCTTCATCTGATATACTTGCAGACCAACAAAGAATTTGATCTCTCCAAACATAGACATCTCAAATTCAATTTGCATCTCATTTGAAAATGTTTGGCATAAAGCATCTTGTCCTCCAAATATGATATCATCAACAAATATTTCAGCTAACAATATCCCTTTACTTTTTTCAAACTTTAAGTACAGATTACTGTTGCCATTTGTCCTTGTAAATCCAATCTTGACTAAGTAATTGTGCAATCTCTCATACCATGCTCTAGGGGCTTGCTTCAATCCATACAGCGCTTTATGTAGCTTGCAAACCATATTCCTCTTGCTTGAATCAACAAATCCTTCAGCTTGTTCAATGTATACCTCTTCTTCCAGTATTCCATTTAGAAATGTTGATTTAACATCCATTTGATATACTTTGAATCCTTTGTAAGCCACATAAGCCAGTAATGTTCTAACTCCTTCCAATCTAGAAACTGGGGCAAACTTCTCACCATAGTCAATGCCTTCTTCTTGTGCATAACCTTTGCATACCATTCTAGCCTTGTTTCTTATAACTTCTCCATGTTCATTCAACTTATTTCTAAATACCCACTTGGTTCCAATAACATTCTTGTCCTTTAGTCTAGGTACTAGTGTCCAAGTTTTGTTCTTCTCTATTTGTTCAATTTCTTCATTCATGGCTTGTATCCAGTCTTCATTATCCAAAGCATCTTTCACTGTCTTGGGCTCGAATTCACATAACAAGCATGTCTGATTTTTCAATTTTCTTCTTGTCATGACCTATGAATCTTTTTCTCCAATGATTTGATCTAGTTTATGGTGTCTTCTTACATATCTTTCTAGTTTAGGCTCTGATCTCTTTTTCTCTTGCTGATCCTTCTCAGATTCATCATGCAAATTCATTTCAGGTTCATTTTGTGTCTCTGCTTCTTCCTCAGATTCCTCAGCAGTTGCCTCTTGATGCTCGGCAATGTTTTGGCATTTTCTTGTTGTTGCTCGGCAATATCATTATGTTGTTCGGTAGTTTCTTTTTCTGTTTCAGGTAAACTGATGGGCTCTCCTTCATTCATGTAAACAAAAGATCTGTAGTCTTCAGGTTCTTACTTGCATTCAACTTCATTCTTTTCTGCATATTCGTCAATTCTAACATTTGCACTTTCCACAACTTTGTTAGTGTTAGAATTCAAACACTTACACACTTTTATCTTAGTGGAATAACCTAGGAATATGCCTTCATCACTCTTAGAATCAAGTTTTCCATTTCTATTTTCCTTCAGTATATAACATTTGCTCCCAAAAACTTTAAAATATTTTACATTAGGTGCATAACCATACCATAACTCATAAGGTGTAATATCAGTACCTTTCTTGACTTGTACTCGGTTCAAGGTATAGATTGTTTTACTTACAACTTCTCTCTAGTAATTTTGTGCTTCTCTCTAGTAATTTTGTACAACATTCTTATCTATCATCAGTGTTCTAGCACAATCCATTATTGATCTATTCCTTCGTTCAACTATGTCATTCTGTGGGGGAGCTCTTGGAGCAGACATCTGTCTTTTAATTCCTCTATCATTGTAGAATAAGTTGAACTCACTAGATATAAATTCTCATCCTCTGTCAGATCTCAGACATCTCAAGCTCTTACTTGTCTCTTTTTCAACTTTTGCCAAATATCACTTAAACAACTAAAAAGCCTCAGATTTTTCTTTAAGAAACATCACAGTCATCATTTTAGAGTAATCATCAAAAAACAGTATGAAATATTTATCACCACGGTAGCTTTGCACACCAATAGGTCCACAAAGGTCAGTATGAACCAATTCCAAAACATTATCAAAAGTATAGGTTTTGCTCTTAAAACTAGACTTTGTCATTTAGCCCAACTGACATTGCTTACACATAACATTATCGGGTTTCTTCAATCTTGGTAACCCTCCTACTATTTTCATCTTACTAATGTTTACCAAATTGTCAAAGTTCACATGACATAACCTCTTATGCCATAACCAAACATCGTCATATTGTGCAAAAAAACATGTCTCATCAGATAGATCTAGTAGAACAAATTACCTTTTGTCTATTCACCACTTCCAATTAGTTCACAAGTAGCATAAAATATTTTAGCCTTTCTGTGACGGAATTCAACTCGGTATCTAGAAGTGTTCAGCTGAGAAACACTCAACAAATTACAGTTTAGACCTTCAACCCAATAAGCATTGTCACATGTGATCTTATCAGTCAATTTTATTGATCCATTTCCTTTCACAGGACATGGTTTGTCATTACCAAACTTAACACTACCACCTTTGCAATAGCTTAAGGTTTCAAATTTACTTTTATCACCAGTCATGTGATGTGAGCAACCACTATCAATTATCCATCTATCACATTTAATCATATATGAAATAAGTGCAGTTTTCTCATCCTCATCAGAGCCATCTTTCATAGCAACATAAACAACTTTTATATCATTATCATCAGATTTATCAGATTCAATGACAGTTTCTTCTTCATCAATATAGCAGGATTTCTTACCTTTGTCCTTATAGTCCTTATACCTTATGAAATCTTTGTCATCCCTTTTGTCTTTGTACTTGCTTTCTCTTCTACCATCCTTGTCATTCCTGTCAGGACATTTTGTTGCAATATGACCAACCTTGTTACATGAAAAACATATTATAGGAAGTTTACCTTTGAATTTTCCTTTTCCTCTTGGTAGTCTTCTAGCCATAAGTGCTTCAAGTTCATCAAGATCATCATCAGAAGTGTCACTGTCACTGTTCACATGTCTTTCTTTTCCTATCTTAGATTTATGAAGAGTCAATTGTGATTTGAATGCAGAATCAACATTGTGAGGAGTGAAGTTATCAAAATTTGATAACTCAAAAGCAGTAAGTCTACCAACTAGACCTTTCAGAGTTAAGTTGTTACCAAGAGTACATATTAGTTCTTGTATAACAGATACTCTAATAGCATAAATAGGAAGTAGAGTTCTTAGTACCTGGCTAATAACAATATCATCATCAATAGATCAATTAGCTCCTCTAATAGCATTTACAACCTCCTTAACTCAGCTACAATATTGAATAATAGTTTCACCATCTAACATTCTCATTTCATCAATCTTACCTCTCAAGCTTTCAAATTTGGCTTTCATTACATTTGTATCACCTCCATAGATAGTTGCCAGTGTGTCCCACATTTCTTTTACAATTTTACAATCTTTTATATCTTCAAATTCAAGATAACTTAGGGTTGATGCAATCTCCAACATTGCTTGGTTGTGTTCTTGTTTTTCTTTCATCTGTTGAACTGTCATAATTGTAGGCACTGTTATGTAATCATGTTCCACGGTATTTTGTTGCTTCACCAATTCCAACTAGATGTAATTTCATCAAACTTTGCCATGCAGGAAAGTTCTCCTCGTTCATCCTTGGTGCCTCCTTTTAATACATCTTGATCTTTAGCTTCAAGTACCTTCAAACTTTTCCTTACAAGCACCACAACGCTCTGATACCAATTGTTAGAATGATTCAGAATAACTGAGAGGGGGTGAATCAGTTATCATAGGTCCATATGTACCAATTGAACTTATAAACACTTTAACCAACTCAGATCCACTTAGTAATCCACTCGGTCTCTATATCATATAATCAGTAACATAAACTTGCAGTTCACTGTCCTAATGTAATCAACTTGCATAATATAAAACTCTTAACAGTACAACACATAAAATAACATTCACACAAGTATGACACCAGGATTTAACGTGGAAACCCAACATGCGAAAAACCACCAGTAACATGCTACCAATTTTTCACTCTTCTAAAGTGAGCTCTGTGAGGAGCCAACCCTGTTAAAGGTTACAATACACACTGTTAAATGTGACCCTGTTAAAGGATTTAATCACTCTGTTAAAAGTGAGCCTTGTTAGAGGGCTTAGACCATTCCATTAGAATGTCACCTTGATTAAAGGATTTACAATATGACTGTTAGGTCAACCTTGTTTAAAAGGATTTTGCACTGATACAATGGTTAGAAAGTAACACTAATGTGATCTGAAACATACAACTCACTTTGCAAATACAGATCCACTCTCTCAAATGCTAATTCACTAACTGGCCTTCATTGTCATCTCTATCACTCAAATCTGCTTGGAAATCCGTCAAGCAATCACCATTGTGCAATCTTGTACTGCTCTTCTCGGCCTTCTCTGCCTTCTGCTTAGATTTTCCAATCAACTGAATTAGCCTCTACCACACATAACTTCCAACTAGGTTAATCTTATACCTCTCTGGCCAGGTAGCTAGATCTTTTGTCGCTTAATCATCACTGTAGATCTTAGGGTTTGGTCAGATCCAACGAATCCTTCCAACATTTCATTTCCATCTACAAGGTCGAATTCATCCTAAAGCTCCTTGAATCCATATATAAAAATGGTTAAACATATATTAAATGCTCATTTAATTCTCCACAATGATCATCCTTATCTTAAATATACTTCACATATCCCAAGAAATCAACTATGTCGGTTGGGATCTCAAATCTCTCTCAAACTGTCAAAATAATGACACTTGGTCATCACTATGTTCTTTCGCTCTGTCATCACTAGATAACTCAATAATTACTGACGCTCGGTAAATATTGATGCTCAGTCGACACTAAATTTTCTCGGCATGTACTGGCGCTCGGTCGACACTCGCATCACTTGGCACAAACATAAGTTCCTTAATCTTATGCTTTGTTACTCGGTCAAGACTAAACTTGTAGTCATCCAAACTTCACTTGGTGTTAAAGATAAACAACATATTACCTTACCAACATGCAATATCATCAAGTACCCATTGTAGTTTCACATAACTCAACCATTTCACCAGGTCTTCTTGTTATCTCCTCTTTTCAAATCTTCTTCAACAATCAATTGATATGGCACTTTACAAGATAACAATTGTCTTACCAGTTAAGGTTTGACATCAATGGCAATATAATAATTATTTCAATTGTAGCTTCCAACAAGAAGTTCAAAGGTTGAAGTTGTGTATGGTTGTTAGCTGACAGTGAGGCTAGTTGTTAGGATTGGTCAAGTTGAGTTCGAAGAATGCTTTGTATTTATGTTTATGGGTGTGCAATTTAGTGGACATGTTCCTAACATTCTCGCAATGTTACAGTTCAGATATCTTATCCTAATTTGCTCTGCAAGTAAAGGTATGTTGCTCTTTGTTCGACATCATTGTTCGTGTTGGTCTTTGGCCAACTTAGTGGATTATGTTAATTGAATTAATATTCTTTTGGTCTAAATATGCTTTGGGGGAAAATTTAGGAGGGTTATATGGATCCTAACATGTCGTGGTTAGATCCACATTATGATATTTGCATTGGAAAATATTTGTGGGCCGACTAGTTTATGCGTTCTAATGTTTTGTTACACAGTACATTTGATGTTGTTGATAGAGGATGTTGTGTAGCATACACTTAAGTTAATTCAATTAAGGGAGGCGTGTTATGATGTATTTGGGTCCCCTTTATCTCCTGAGGTGGACTGCATTAAGTGAAAGTATTCATGGTGGCCGACTTTGTGTAAATATTGTTCAAATCCTTACCCCAACTAACCTAGTTGAGATTTTCGGTGATCATGTCGATATATATAGGCGAGCAGATGTTTGAGTTGAGTATGGATTTAGTGTGGATTGAATACATTAATATTAATATTCTCTTCATTAGAGAACACATTCATAGAAAATGAAGAATCTAACTACCTCTTTATATCATTGTCATTGATGCGTTCGCCACTTAGTGTATTGGTTAAGTGGTGACGGTGTTGTTGTGTCCACCAAGGTTCAAATCCCCGTTGGGCAATTATGATCACACGTTTGTGCCTTCGCTGATCCAAATTGCTCACGAGTTTGAGTCTCAACTTGTTTAAATGGGGATGAGGTCTCCCATTTATGGCCTCACTGGTTAATAGCTCTAAATCAAAAGCATTTCATGTGGGTCCAACGGGCATGTTTTGTCAGTGTCACTAGTCACGTCAAAAAGTTTTCCAAGCACTTATCTATCGCATACATACATACATACACACATACATACATAGCCGCCATTGAACTTACCTTTGAACAAAAAAATGTCTAAAATGGATGGGGATAATAAATCACTAAAATATCTACCTTAAGATGAGGTAAAAAAAATTAGCCATTTGAGGGCTTCTACAAACTATTTGAACATGCATTTGTATTGATCCATTAGTGCTTGTTCAAATGTTTTCTTGGGCATCACATGTATCTCATTTTGTTCAAGTTTGTTTATCTTGATATGGGTTGATAAGTAGCTTAATGATTCTCAAGGGTCAATGTTAAGGATTATTTACTCTAATCATGTTTGACAAGCCATACAATGTAAATATGAAATACTCAAATACCCACTAATCTAGGGCCTAGAATTATAAACCTAATAGATAACTTTGTAGATGGAGCTTTAGGTGTGTATGAAAGCTTATGCAATAGAATAGAGAAAATACTTAGAGAGATATATAATTAAAACTACTTTGATGTAAATGACTTTGTAAAGTTTGTGACACTGATAATGTTGAAGATGAACACCACATCTTTTTCCAGCTTGCCTTTAGTCTTAACAATTTAAAAGAAAATGTGTATGATTTCATGACTAAAATGATATTCAAGAACTTGCTCACAAGAATCAAACACACATTTAGGAGCCATGAATAAGAAAGATACAAATTGCAATATGAAAACTATGAATCATCAATGAAGAGCTGCCCAACATAGGTCGGAAATAAAATGAGGGGCAACTCTAATTATGCGTTGTCCGATAAGAGTCGAAAGACATGTTCAATAGTAAACCATGTGATATAATCCAATAGGTCTCATTCGACCAATTTGGTCTAGATCAACATTGAAAGTAATCATTATATAAAATAATTAAAAACAAAAACCATAAATTTAAAGAGATTGCTTTTGATACGACTTCAGAATACACATGGATCTAAAAATTAAGTAGTGTATGATTAAATGTTAGTTATTAGTTAGTTGTCAGGCAATGTGGGTAGTTTGTAGGTTAAATAGCTATATAAAACTATAGAATGTAGTTATGAATTGAACAAAGTTGAGTTATTTATGATATATGTGTTGATGTCTCAAGTTGTTTGTGTCATATTTTCAATATGGTATCAATGTGAGCATCTTGGACTTGTCTGTTGGCAGTATTCATAATGGTGACCCAATGGATGCTGTGCATCAGCCATTGGTGTCTTTCTATCATTCTTACAAATTTTGTCATGAGTAATAAGGGAAGCATATCATTAGTCGTTATAAATAACTTAGCACATCTGTAGAGCCCAAATTATACGTTGGATTTCGTCAATTTTGTTTTGGTTGTCTTCGTATGTGATTGGACAACTTAGAAAATATTTCTTGGCTTCTAGGTTTAACAAAACTCCTTGTAAAGATTGTCGAGCATCAAAGAGTAAAAATGTGGCCATTTGAAAGTGTCACCCAAAACATGTCCCCTTTTTCACCATTAACTGTTAATGAAATAACAAAAAATGTATAAATCCTCTAATTATAAAACATACAATATTTAATTATAAAATGAATCAACTGTGGGTCCGCTATCATTTACCCCTTTAGCGTTAGTAAGGGCTTTCATGAAATCATTCAACACCCTCCAAAAATCATTCATCATCCTACTAAAATCATTTGACACCCCATTGGAAAACACGTCACCACCCGTCTCCACATGAGGAAGCAAACGTCGGTAATGTTTTTAAGGCCAACACCTACAAACCTCAAATCCCTAAAATGTTTGATTTTTGGTAGTTATGGGAATTAGTTTCCCCGCAATTTTCTATTCTAGTTCTTGTGAATGCTTCCCATGACGATCGTTTCGTTGAGGGTTTGAGTCCATTTTCAAATGGCGCCTCCGCTTGAATTTGACTTTTCCATTTTGTTGTAAACATTGCTTCTTCTCATTCCTAGTTGCAGTTTGATATATTTTTTTATTATTTCTCTGTATGCTATCAAGGGTTTGACTCATTTGATTTCTTTCACTATATACTATGAAATCATATGTAATATAAATAAAGAGAACATTGTATTGTTCTATTGTGAATTTCCAGTTTTTTACTAATGAAATGTAAAGGTTTTGCATTACTATCCGTTATCTCTAATCTTTTATTCATGAAATTTAAAGGGTATATATTGTAATTTCAAAATATCTAGTTTTTCAATTATAAAATGTAATGGGTATGCATTATTATTGGATATCTATGATTTTTTATTCATAAAATATAGTCTTTACGTTATCATTCGAAATCTTTGATTTTTTTTTATCATGAAATGTAAAGAGTATGCATTATTATTTGGTTTATTTGGTTAGGTATGCGAGAAATTTTATAAGTACACAATATAATTCAGAATCTCCAATTTTTGAATCATGAAATATAATGGGCATACATTATAATTGTAAATCTTTAATTTTTCTTTCATGAAATGTAATTCAGATTATCTAGTTTTCAAATTATGAAATGTAATAGGTATATATTTTTATCGGGTATCTGTGGTTTTTGATTCATAAAATTTAGTGTTTACATTATCATTCAGAATCTTTGGTTTTTTTTATCATGAAATGTAAATAGTGTGCATTATTATCTGGTTAGTTATGCAATAAATTTTTCAAGTATACAATATAATTCAAAATCTTCAATTTTTGAATCATGAAATATAATGGTCATACATTATACTTGTAAATCTCTAGTTTTTCTTTCATGAAATGTAATGGGGTACATTATTTGAAATTTGGTTTATTTCTATGTATGCCATCAAATGTAATGGGGGTACATTATTTGAAATTTGGTTTATTTCTATGTATGTCATCAAGGTTTTGAGGAATTGATTTCTTTCTTTATACTATGAAATCATTATCACAAAATTATAATAGGTACATTATTTTTCAAAATCTCTGATTTTTTATTCATGAAATATACTTGATATACAATAATGTGCTATTTTTTTTTACTAGTTTTAGAATTAGTCATCATACATGCTGTCCATGCATTAAGAAACCTCTACCCATCATTTCTCCTTGTTCTTTGTATTCAATGATATGGTTTTACCTGTTACCATGATTTTTTATTCATGAATTATACTTGATATACAATAATATGCTATTTTTTTTTACTAGTTTTAGAATTAGTCATCATACATGCTGTCCATGCATCAAGAAACCTCTACCCATCATTTCTCCTTGTTCTTTGTATTCAATGATATGGTTTTACTTGTTACCATCCACTTATATCGAACCCTTAAATGTTGGGCCAGTGCTTACAAACTCACAAGCCCTAGAATGTTCAGATTTTTCATTGTTTTGAAAAATATTTTCCCTGCAATGTCCTCTTCTACTTCCCGCAAAGGCTTCCCCACTCATCATTTCTCTTTATGACTTCCAAGACTTGACTGAATCGATTTCTTTTGCTTTATACTATAAAATCGTTACATAGAATTAGTTACATGGAATGTGAAATAAAAAAAAAATGTGTTGCTCAATTTGAAATCTTTGATTTTTTAATCACAAAATGTAATAGGTATACATTATTGTACCAATTATTTTATTACTTTGGCTAGGGTTTACCCTGAAAATGTGTACTCATCCATCCATTTGGATCATCTCCTCTCTCCATCTTGTTCACTTTTTTCAACGTTCTCACCCTATTTTATTCACAATTTTCTCACGTTCAAAATCATACACATAAACATACAAGTCCAAAGCCTTGAAGGATGCCTCCATGGAATTGAAAGGCGTCTATGGTGGTTTGAGGGAAATTAAAGAAAAACAATAAGTTGTTCGATTCAATTTTGGTCACTTAACTACTTGTTTCTGAAGGCATAAATAAAAACACCCCAACGAAGAGAGACAAGAATGAATAAGACTCCATATTTTGGAGGAAGGAGGGTGTAAATCCCTATCAAAAGACAAAGAACTGGAACATCAAGTCGTAATTCTATTCTGTTTTTGGGCATTGCCCTACTATGTTGTTGAAGGAATTGACTTGTTATATGTTTTAAAGCTGTGATTCTCTTTTGGCGTCTAGGTTTTCATATATGAATTTGGCAAAAAACTACTCAAACTCCAACCTTCATTGACAAGAGTGGCACTCTGGATTGAATAGAAGGGCTCAATCTCATTAAAAAACCAAACTACTAGGAGCCATCAAAGTAAACCACACACCAAGAATTTTCTCATAGAATGAGAAACTACTATTAGTTGACAAAGTAGACAATGCCCAATCAAACTCGCAGAAGCAGGTCAGCAATGGCACCATCGTATCTTGTGCATGAGCCATTATGCTTCGTAAACCTGGCAAGAGCGATAATAGAAGCAATACCATTTTAAAGAAGAATCTCTAAGTGAAGCACGCACAACCTTGATCGTAGGATCCCATAGCTTAAGTTTGTTTGGATCAACTAGCCCAACCACAAACAAAAGATTGCTTTCATATTTAATGTCTTCAGAACAACACATTTTCCTTTGGATCTGGCAAGAGTGAATAAAGAAAGCTATTTAGTACTTGACACTTTTGGCATCAAAATATGGTTCTGGAGTGAAGTATTCTAGAGTTGATGCTTCTTACAACGACAATGAAAGAGTGAAGATTATTTAGTTAAGAAAGGATGAATTGATTTGAATAGTCAACCAAAAGAAAGGAGTAAGAAACTGGTATGAAAAGAATAGTGGGGATTCTTGGTAACGTTTATTTGTCATTGACTGCATTATTGATTGAAACCAACATCCAAACATCAATACGATGTCAAAACCAATACAATGCCAAAGTAGTTCCTATCTCAACACTAAAAATGGGTGTTAAAAATCAAGTATTGCTCGACATAAAAGGTATAATTATTAAATTAACAAATTAATGCTAGTTTATTAGATTTGAATGGCTATATAAAGTCATATAATATAAAATAATAATGAAAGAGTTAAACATATATGACTGATTGACTTGTGTGTTGAAGCCTCAAGCTCTGAGTCGTATTTTCAATAACAGAGACATCCAAAATCTGTCAGAATGGTAGCCTTTATTCAAAATACGTTCTTTTGATCCACATAAATTAGTGCCTTAAGAGAAAATATACTTTAGGAAAAAGTTTCAAGAGTTCATCCAGATAACTTAGATGGAAGTTCTAATCAAGAAGAGCTTCAGCGAGTGTTTATCATACACGATATAGATTGAAGAACAAGCTTCAGCGAATGAATTTTTATTTATTGATTACTCTCTGGCTATGAAAAGCTACAAGAGGAGCTTCGGAAACTTAAAAATACGTAAGGAATCAGAATCCTGTAAAGGAGAAAGAGAAAATTACCGTTCTATCACATACAAGCAGTGCAGAACTGTGGGCTAACTGATTTATTTTCAATTTTTATATTAAATATTCAAACTTTAACCAAAATCGAGATTGCACTCGAAAATGATCAACCACAGTCCATCAAATACTCAAAAAGATGAGGTAAATCAGCGAAATCACAAAGCTCCCTTAATAATAAACATAAAAAACATTAACAAATGAATATATCCAGTCCAAAAGACTGTAAGGAACGAACCAAAAAGAAAAAGGGAAAAAACTTTATCCAAGTTCACAGAGATAACTCCTAACTCTGCATAACCAACGTATTAACAGAGGAAAAGCCAAGATCCTTACCGAGTAAAGTCTGATTCTGTCAACCCAAGACACTTCAATAAATGCACAAATCAATAGAAACCTACAAGTACCCCGTCGAAGAAAACTTAAAAATACCCACATCAGTGAAACCCTAACTCTCACATCAATGAAACCCAAACTCTCAGCTCTGCATGACAAAGGCATTTTAGAGAACATCCAAAATCCTTGCTGGGTGAAGCCTCGATTACCTTACCCACGTCAAAAAGAACCATTGTAAACACCCCCATCAAATAAAACCTTTGTAAACACCCAAATCAGAGAAAACCCAATAAATATCCAAATCAAAAGAAAAAAAAGGGTAGACCCACATTATAAAATACCCCCCACAACAATGAAAACTTAGCAAAACTCCCACATCTCAGAAATCCAAGAAATTCGTAATCCCTGATGGCTTTGAGCTCTGCTACCCATTAACCATAGATTTCAGTAAATGATCCCAAAAATTGATTAACCAGGGCAAAACCAGAAAACCAGAATTAGACAGATAAAACATACCTGGTTTGAAGTGTCCGGGATCCTGTGAGGACAGTACAGGGGTGTAGAATGAAAAGGATAGGTATCGGTGGTGAAGGAAAGATTTAAAGCTGCTGGGCATTCCCATTTAAATCTTCCCCATCCTCCCGACACCAAGCACCCCCTTCATACTGCACACTCTTGTCATATCCTCCCTCATTCTTCTCTCTTGCACTCCCCTGAGATTGGTAAGTAGTAAATACGTTTTTATAACAAGAATAGGGCACGCTATCATTGACAGGAAATTTCCACGATTAGAAAGAATCAGCTAATCATATCTGCAAACCGACTCAAATTTGATCAGATTCTCTGTCATTTCATGTGTAATTCACAGATTTTGGAAACGCGGTTGCGGACAGCAATTCCCTTGTTGGGGCCCGTTTGGACGCAGGCATATCGGCCGTTATTCCCGAATTGCGAATTTGAAATCTATTGTTTGTGGTCAACATGCACGGATGGAATTGGAATTTCGGTATGCCAATTTTGCCAAAAAAACAGGCATACCATCTTCCACTTGAAAAGGTGGAATTGGAATATCGGGCTCGCATGCCGGTTTCTGAATGCCAATTTTG
>MU224863.1:1308709-1330335 GCA_018584345.1 Thuja plicata | reverse complement strand
TCTTCCAGGTGCGTCCAAACGGGTCGAACACATATTCCGGATATCATTTTGAGGATATGATATTCCAGAATTGCAACATATTCCAAAATTGACTATATCCGGCATTCCGTATGCCTGCGTCCAAACGGGCCCTTGAATTCATATATAATTGAAATAAGATAATTGATACTACATAAAAGATATATTATATTTCTTTAATAATTTTTATTATTGAATGTATATAATATAGAATTATCGATAGAACTATAATATTGTTTAAAAGATAATTTAAATTATATAAAATATAAGTTATAATTCTAAATTGTGTAAACTTGAATTTAAAATAACAATTAATTTTGTTTTGAAGATAATCAACTTTCCTTATTTTTTGGAAAGTTCTATAATTATTTAATTTTATCTATTTTGATAATTATTTATATGAATATTTAAATTTATTACTATAAGTTTATTTAATTAGCTTATTTTATTGACTGATTTATCATGGATTATTTATATAGAATATAATTATCATATAATTTTATTTTTCTTGCAAACTTAGTTCATGCACATAAATAATCATATAAAATTATTAACTTAAATAAACTATTTTTTAATTACTAATGCTTTAAAATGAAAGGTATGGATATTATAATAAGTATGAGACAACAATGGTGTTGCTACCATTCTGTTTTGCCTCTATGGTTTATTGGCAGGTGCAAGGAAAACATGTGGGCAATCCTCAATGGAGAAGGCACGTCGACTAGGTGTCAAATGTAAACAATGTATCATGGCGAAAGAAACAAGACTTGGGAGATGTCTAGGAGGTTAGAGGTGGACATAAGTACGAAGGGAGGAAGAGCTTTGACAAACATGGCAACAAAGGACATAACCAATAGGAGCAGAGAGGGCTCGGAACAACTAGCAGGAGATGGTAGGGCCAAACGACGGACATGGAAGATAAAGAGACAGGGGTTTTGTAGAGAAGAAGGGTGTAGTAAAATCTATTAAGATGAGGATAACAATTTGGATTTGCTAAACCAAACTATGCAAAACAACACTAAATCAATAATGGTTATTCTAGATGAGGAGGTAAAAAATGGAGTGGCCTAAAATAAGAGGTATTTTGCAGAACTGGGCTTGATCAAAAGGTTCAACGGGTTTTGGTTGAGCATCAGTGAACTACATAAATGGATTATAGAAATCTAAGACCCCATTCTGAAAGGGGATGTTCAAATCTACCTCGATAGTTGAGGGTTTTTCATAGTTATTTTTTATAATGAGCAGGACAGGAACAAGACTCTTTGTGATTACCAGTGGAGCTGGAAGGAGAAGCACTTACTAATTCTAAAACCTTGGTACTTGATCTTTAATTCTGCCACTAAATCTTTTCACAAGATTCTAATTTGGGTAAGGCTTCCAAATCTTCCTTCGCAATATTTGGCTTAAATCTTATTTTGAGGCTATTAGAAAGTCCTTAGATAGATATTTAGTGGCAAACAAGGGTTATTTAAATTATTTTCATACCACTTATGTTCATGTCACAATGGAGATGGATATGAAAAAAGTCCTAGAGGTTGTTTCGCTAAAATTTGTTAATGGATGTTGGGTGCAACCTTTATATTATGAAAGGATTCCTTTTAGGTGTCAAAGATGCTTCCAAACAAAGCATATTACTACTCTCTATGCCTAATGAAAATCAAACAAAATGGATACTCGATGGAAAGAGGTCCCCCCCCTTCATTATTCAATGGATAAAGAAGACGAGTGCCAAGATAGCTCCCCAAAATAATCGAATAAAAAGGGAGATTGGAATGGAGCATCACTTATGGATCAACAAAGATGAAAGGCCCCATCAAGGGTTTTGAGTTTGAACAAGGATGGTGCTAATGTTGAGTGTAGCCCAGTGAAGGAAACATGTAGAAGATCAAAATCCTCAAACAATCTGGATAAGGGGAAAGGAATTCATCGCGATAAATTTTGGAGGAGATTTAGAATTGTGATGTTGCTATCAGGATTCAACTTTGTAGTTTTCTAGTCAAACTCATTGACCCATGTTTCATGAGTAGTGGTTCACAAGAATCCATCTCTCATGAGAATGAATGGAACACTTAGCACTCATTGCATCTAGGTGATGCTCACAGAGGTGAAGCACTAGGACTTCCTAGGAGGTCACCCATCCCAATACTACTCCAGCATGAGCGCACTTAACTACGAAGTTCTCTCCATGGCTAAGCCCACTCTGTCTGCAACCCCATTTGCGAGACCTTCAAAAAGTTTTGTGCCTTGAGATTTAGAATGTTGAAGTATAGGAGGAAGGTTGAAAGGTAGTGACAAGGAAGAGAGATAAAATATTGAAGATCGAGGGAACTCACAACATGCAACTACACGCTCACACCAAAGGAGTTGCAAAGGTGCGGCATTGATTTAAGGTAACCTATTAATGGGTTTTTTTACAATGGTATTTTATTTCTCAATGGATGTGGCTCATTTCTTGTAGCCCTGCCTAGTTTAGGCCAGACATAAGACCTAATATCAATAAAATAGATGATTTTTCACTAATAAAAAAAATCTTTAATATGAAAAGTAAAATATTAATAATCTACATTACAATATTTTTAAACCTTCCCTTGTTCCAATGAGCAATGTGAATGGACACAAAAATAACAATGGTAAAAAAGGGGCTATGATAAAAAAGAAGTAAAATTGGCAATAGAAAGACACAGATGACTTGAATTGATTAGATCATCTTGCATTCTCCGTATGTATTTGCAACAGCGGATTTCAAAGAACAGGTCATTCATTTCATATCAAAAAATGTCTTCAACATTAATTAATATATTTTTATTAAGTACATTTAGAGTTTTTAATATTTTGAGTATAAAAATAACTCAGTAGTAGTACATATAGTCTACCATCATATGTTTGTGTTGTATGTAAAAAACCTGCATGAAACATTATATCAACAAATATCAAGTTAAATGCTAAATATCTATGCTAATTGAACAATTAAACTTGAAATTATTAAAATCTTCTCATGGTTCCCTATCTAAAAAGACTAAATGCATGCTCTCAGCTACAAAAGCATTCCTAAAGTGAAAATCTCTAGAAAGATATGGATGAATTAAGCTAAATGATATTATGTATATACTCAATTTTATATGAATTTATAATTATGATCCTATGATGAATTCAATTATGCAAAACAATGATTCAACAAAATGCAATTACTATGATGCTAATGGATGTAAAGTGGTGTGGAAAAGTGAATTGGTCATTTGCACTAAGAAATGCTTCATATTTATAGGAATTTCCCAATGGTAGGGGGTGAGTTTGATTAACCATAGTCAAGGCATGGTTGAGGTTAAGGTTGAGTGATGTGTCCCCTTTGAGTGGACAAGATTGATCTATTTAAATTGAGTGGTCAATATAGAAAAGCCTTGGAGTGATCCATGTGCTCTCAATCCTTCTTTCCCACTGGTTGAATTGATTTTGCCTTTTAGTGGTTTGTGTGGGAAATTAGGAGTTAATTAAATCAAAGCTTTAATTAAATTAGCATGTATGGGAATTAGATGGGTTGGATTGAATTAATTAAATGAACTACATAATCAATTGGTTAAATAAATTACATAATGATTTGATTTTTGAATTTAATTAATCCAAATGGTTTGAGTTTAATTAATTAAATTCTTTGATAATTAATCAATGGTTTTGACTTGATTTTACCTCTTTGACTTTTATTGACCAATTTTAGGTGTATACAAATGCCCCTCTTTGAAGCAACACATGAAGCACATTGTTTCAAAGAATGTATGGTCTGATGTCTGGTCCATTGATTGATTCGATGCCTGATACCAATTTGATTGATTTGATGTTTGATGCAGATTTGATTAATTTGATGTCTAATGCATATTTGATTGATTTGATGTAATTATGATCTGGTAATTATACAAACTTAATATGAATCCCGAATTTAATGATTTAAACTAAATTTGATGCCTCATTGATGATTTTGAAATTTTAACGTTCAATGTTCCTAATTTCAAAAAGTATTCTGATCAAGATCATTTTTGTACTCTAATGATTGATGTCCCCTTGGGAAATGGATCGAAACTGATTTTTGAGGAATTTGGTTGAATTTCAAAATTTGAATGATTTAGATTATGAAAAATAATTTGTTTACCGATAAAAATTAATTTGGAATATGCCTCGGTTGAACAAGATCATTGATGTGTCTCGAAGACTAGATTACATGTCCTTTTGATGAATAAGTCAATATTTTTTTATGTGTAGTTCAATGTCAGATAATAGGATATTATGCTTCGACCTCACAATCTAGAGGATCGAAAATAGATCTGCTCGTCGAGATCGATAGAAACCTTAATTGAGCAGATAGGATGGATGATGTTTGATGCTTGACAGATTAAGATAATTAATAAATGATTGACTGATTGATTGTTGCTTTGATAGGCCTACTGGGATGTCTTGATGATGTGGGGTCTATTAGATTGATACAAAACCAACAATTCTATATATTTAGGATGTAACAATGATATTAAATTGTGATGATGTATACATGTATTTATATCTTGAGGATATTGTTGTACCTTTGATGATCATATTGAGCATGATTTTTTATGATGGATACTTGACATTTGATGACATTGATTAGGACTTTGATTATATGTGGATGGACTTGGACACTCTCACCCTTGATACTTAATGATTTTATCTCCTTTTGATGTCATGATATGTTTGACTTTATGATCTAGATATGCATTATGCAGATGGATGTAGATGGATGTAGATGGATGCATGTGATGTTGCTTAGATGTTTATGTATGGGTGTTTAAATGGATGCATTGTTTAGATGGTTAATGTATGAAAATGCCTATGTAACGATAGCCATGTATTGATGCAATGATGTTAATGATTAATGTAATGCCCCTGATATGCAACTCATATAATGCATAATGATATGAAATTGATCTAATGAATAATGAAATGATTTTTATGTGCAAATGAAATGCACCTAAATAAAAATGATATATATTGTTCTTTTGTTTGTTAAAGTCCAAAATATTCAATCTCAAGGATAATTTTGATGATGTAACCTTGATTAAATTTTCACCCCCTTTGAGAAATCCCATAGCAACTATAATGCAAGATTAATCTAAAATGAATGCAAAATGCAACTAATATTGTCACTTATCACAGGATTAAGCTATTTTTCTATTTTCATCATTGAGTTTTTTGGTGGATCATGAAATTGGTACAACCCTCACTGGTTAGATTTTTAACCATGATTATATGAATACCTCTTTCCTTTGGATTTTTACTCGTGAAATTGGTACAACCCTCACTGGTTAGATTTTGAACCATGGTGGTCAGAATATCACTTTCGTTGGATTCAATGTTGCAAGTGGATTTTGGCATTAAGATATGAGTGATCTAAATGGCCAAGGTATCCTTTTTCATAAATAAACAAATTTGATCCCTTTCATATGCAAATGTCCTCGATGATTCTTTGATGACCATGTCATTAGAGGGGTTTGCATACTTTTATGAATAAACCTCACAATCAAAAATCAAGAAAATATCATGCTTCTATCATCGCTTATCTAGTCAAAGACACCATTGATTTTCTAAAAAGACATTATTCAAAAATCAAGTAACACTTTGCTTTTGTTTGTGGATCTATATTTCAGAAGAACTTCATCCATTTTTATCTTTATTCATCTTTAATCCTGATTAAGTTGGTCAAATTTGATGTTGCGTATTGGGTGTGTCAAATGTTTGGATTTTGATCAAGTGTTGGGATGTTTGAAATTGGATATGAGTCAAAAGGTTCAAGTGTCAAGATTTTTGGTTTGATGCAACGATTTGTGTCAATTGGTGTTTGTTTTGATGAGCTCATTGGTTTTGGATTTGTGCTCCCTGTTTGATTTGACAATGATATTGGACTTAGACAATTTTGAAACCATGACAAAAGCATTGGTTATGCAAATGCAGCTTTTGAGTTTTTATGATTTTTGGATTTTTAAGAAAAAACTAAATTGGATTTTTTTTTTTAAAATTATTTTTTGGATTTTAAAAAACTATATATTTTTTTGGATTTTTTATTTTACCTTTTGGATTTTTAAAGATTTTTGAAAATTGACTACTAATTCTCAAGAACGATCACATTTGTTTGCCCTCAATGTCCAGCAAGTTGTAGGGCATGACAGATGGATGAGCAAGTTGATGGATCAGAAATGGATAGGCAATGATAGATGAATCATGTGTAGTTTGACCCTCAAGGATGGCCTCGTTTAAGATTACCCAAGCTAAGGAAAAAATGAATATGGAAATGTAGGCTAATGTGGTGGGTTCAAATAGCATGTAGGGTAATGATATGGTGCAACGAAAGGCATGTGCGGTCTAAAAGAGTAGACGTGTCAAGAGGCTTTCGAGAACATGTTTTTGCATTTTACATCATTTTTTATCAAGACCAAAGGGTCATTTTAGATAGGATGTAGATAGGATAGCATGATCAGGATAAGGGTCGATGGAAGCCATGAGTTGATGGTTTGGAATTATTATCTGGATTCTTAGGGATAGCGAGGGTTGATTAGGGATAAGAAAGATCGTGATAGGATAGCATGGATGCAACAAGTGAATAGGCTGATGGAAAGGATAATGGATGTCAAGATACCTGATGCTCATGGATATGTTCAATCTTGTCAAGATCAAAGGTGAAAGAGGGAATACAAATGAAAATAGGATAAATGGTATGATATGGAAGATGAAGGATATGATGGATAACATGGCTGATATATCATGGATGGAACTTTCCCCCAAATGTAGAGTACAAGAAAGTGGACTATGCATGACACTTGTTTGCCAAGTTTTATCATGGTACTTTCCCAAGGCGCCACAAGAAGTGGTTTCACCATAGGACGGATTTATTTCTCTTTACTTTTAATTTTTTTTCTCTTTTTGATTTTTCCCTTTTTTTTTTCTACCAAGGCACTTGTTTACCATGTTTTCACCAAGGCACTTTTTGTATTTTTTCAATTTTTTTTTTTGTTTTTTATATTTATCAAGCATCTTGATCTTTGGATAATGCTCTTTTGAAAGATATGTTATAATGGCATATGATTGTTTAAATTATGCCCAAAGATGTTGATAGGGTGATAGAAAGGAGAATGATATGCAGCATAAGGCAGATGGTGGCTACATATTCATGTGATTAAATAAGGGGGATGAAAGAATGGCAAGTAGGTGTTGGGTAATGGATGAGATATTGGAAGGTTTGTGTAGGGGTATATGGAAATGGTGGCAAGATCAAATTTGGCACAAACCTCGAAGAGTGGTGGAATGATGGAGTCCTCGAACAGTAGATGAAGGTGAGAATGTATCTAAGGTAGTGTATTTTGGGATATAGGAACCCAAAATAGACTTGGAAAGTGGAAAATGTTTGGAAGGAGATGGAGTGAAATGCTTTGGAAGATTTAATGTCAACTTTGATTTTTCTTTTGTGTGCAAGTCTTTCAAAAGTGACTTGGGAATCCACGTAACTTTTGATTTTTCTTTCTTTTGTCATGCTTTTGAATGCATTTATTCAATGGGGGATTTTGAACCCACATTTTCTTCGTTTTTTCCTTTTTCTTGATGGACCTTTGTGGTCTCTTTGATATTTCATTTTTATTTGTATTTGCATGTTGATCAGATTGGACATGTTGATCTTTATACACATGTGGATTCTTGGAATTCTAATTTCCTTGTTTGACATCCAAGTTTCGTCCAAAGGTTTTGGTAATTGTGGATGGATAGGAACTATAAGGAGAGTTCATTTAGATAGGTGCTTGGAAATTCCTAAAGTATGCATGCCTTTGTTAATCTTGATATGTGATAGGTTAAGTGGACGGTGAGCTAGAAAAGGTAGGCTTGGTTGATGGAGGGATATATGGACCCAATATGGATGAAAGGTAGAGAGGGTACTTTGCTCTTTATTTTCAATAGGCTCATTATAAATGGTGGATGGGATATTTTGATATTTCTTAGGAGGTGGATAAGACGCAAGGTTTGGAGGGATACTTTGTTCTTGACATGGAGGGTTGTCATCTTGGAAGAAGTCCAAGGGTGTGAGGGAATCATCATGAGACTCTATAGATATGGGACCTTTGTCAAATATTGGATAGAAATGGATAACATCTTGATCTTGATATTTATTGATACTTATTTATTTTCAATTTGGATTACTCTCTTGACATATTATTTCTTTTCACTTTGTATTACTTTCTTGACATTGAGCCACTTATAAGGACACGGTAGGATTTTGGATATGCATGGGGGATTCTTGAAGGGATGATGAAGGATCATTTTGAATAGGCATGATAGGAATTGAAGCACATGAAAGCTTGGGGTCTAATATCTTTGAATCATGGAAGAAACTTGCACCAAGATGTAAATTAGCTTGGATTTCTTTAGAGGTATCCCTTGAGGGTATACATAGTCAACATGGAAAGTATCATCATTATGCTCATTGTTTTATGGAGAGATTTTGACTAGTTTTGTTGCTTTAGGAGATGGAGGAATAGTGGAAGAATTAGAGGTTGCATGAGGACCATTACTAGACATAGGTTCATGGTTTATATCTTTCTTGAGAGCAGTGTATTGTTCTTCATTAGACGACTCATTAAGATTTTGCACTTCAATTATGTCATCATCAATGAGATCTTGGATTTTATGCTTCAATTCCATGCAATTTGAAGTTTTGTGTTCATCATGTCTATGATATGTACAATAGTTTCTCAAAAATACAAATCCACATGAAGTGACTTGAGGCAACATGATGAATTTTTTCCAAGGACTTCTTCCAAATCTGATTCATAAGATTGTCCCAAAGGAGTAAATGTTCTATCCAATGGACATTTAAATTTAATTGTGTTTGAGAAAGAGATGTTGGATTTAAGATCATGAGAATTTTATTTGTTTCCTTCTTCCATATGTGCAATGTCTTCCTTTGATTGATGTTCAATTTGTTGTGATAGGTTTGATTCCTCTTGATTTAGAGTTTATTCTTCCAATTGATAGAGAATATTTTCAACTGAATTGGGTGTAAATTCCTCTTCCTTCTCTTGATAAAAAAATGGGATTATCAGAAAGTTGTTCTTGATCAAAGATGGGGTTGTCATGAAGTTGTTCTAGATCAAAGACATGATTATCATGCTTAAATACCTCTTTGTTTGAATAAAAGGGAGGCATGTTTAGATCGTGATTAAAGAGAAAAGGACAAATTGATCTTAATGAGTACTCTTTGGATGATATATCCTTTTCTTCCTTTAGGTTTAGGATTTGTGATTGCAAAGATTAAATTTTATTTGTGAATCTAGACCATTAATTCTCAGTCATGGTATTCAATTATCTTGTTCATGTCTAGGTGGTTGAGGAGGTGTAATTTCTTCCCTATGCAAAGTTTTGTCTCCTTGTAAAGCCAATTGGATGTGATGGGATCTTGTCCAAACAAGTACGAAAATAAAATTAGGACCCTTGAAGTTTTGAAGTGTATTGTAAGTGCCTCAATTTGTTCAACAATTCTGAAAATGGGGATTTTCAAATCTATTTTGACTGAATTGGACCTATCTCCCAAAAGGGTACAAAGATTGGAAAGTTTTGAAGTGTATTGTAAGTGCCTCAATTTGTTCAACAATTCTGAAAATGGGGATTTTCAAATCTATTTTGAATGAATTGGACCTATCTCCCAAAAGGGTACTAAAAAATATAATTTTCTTCAGATGAAATTTTTTGGAAGTACTCTTATTTTGGGTCTACAATTCATAGGCATTGTTTTATGGTGTACAAGAGCTTAAACTTTTAGTGTAGGTGCTAAAACTCTTGGTACAGGTGCTAAAACTCTTGGTACAAGCGCTAAAACTCTTGGTGCAAGTGTTGAAATAATTAGCATAAGAGATGAAAGAACAGGTACAAGAGCTAAAACTTCTAGTATAGGAGTTGAAAGAAAGCTTACAGGCACTGAAACTTCTAGTATAGGAGCTAAAATTCTTGGTATAGGCGCCAATTTAGAGAATTTTGTCTCAAATTTTTTATTTTTTTAAGATTTTAAGTTGAATTAAGATATTCAATGAATGTTTTCTTCTAAGATCTTTGACCATCAAACACATCAAGCAAAAGAACAATTGTTTTTAAAGCCTTAAACTATAAAAAAAGAAATGTATATTCTTGAATGTTTTAACAAGGCCTTCACATGAAAACACTTAAAGTAATCTACCTATGGTCAATTTTGGCTGAACATGGCTAAATAGGTAGGCTTACTACAAAACCAGATTTAGTCAATATTCTATTCCAAAGAGCTTTTCTTTTCTCTCACTTTCAAGAGCTTCTCACTGCATGCCAAGAAGGTTTTGCGCAATCTTTGAGGACTACTAGAAGAAGATATTATGCAATTATCTTTTTCCTTCACCCCATTAAGGATGATGGTGTTTATATTATAGTGGGTTGGATAACCGTAGCTAAAGTGGCCCACTTTAGGTTGTCCCTATCACCAGCCTCATTAAGACATGTTCATGGGAGGTGAGCCCTTTAAGGTTCAAAATTAACTAGCATGTATATAAAAGCAATGAAATGAGATAAAAAGTAGGTAAAGGAGTTTGATCACCCTGAGGAGGATGAGAGCATATCCCTACTACCTTTTGGCCTCCAAACACAATAGATATTTTTTGTTCATTGCCAAGCCTTTAACCTATGGAATTAGAGCATGTTTGTCATTTTGAACGCCTTAAAAAGATGAGCAATGTGCCTAATGATTTATGCTCACAAACAAAGAGGATTTTGATTTAGTGTTTGTTCATTCCTTGACTCCTTTCTATTGACAAATCCAACATGTTTGTCATTTGATCAACTTAAAGTTTGAGAGCATAGGCATAATACCATTTTTTACAAACAAGTGAGTCTTTCTATTTAAGCTAGATTTGGAACTTTGAAAGAGCCACAATTTAAGAAAATGCCTTGAAACAAAGGTTTAGGACTTACCTTATTTGAAGCTAGGTAAACCTAGACACATTTTTTAGAATTTTTTTTCATACATTCCTAGGCAATAGTTCCAACTCCTAAGCGTCCCCTTCACAAATGTTAGTCCAACACAATGTAAGACAAAGTGAAGAAAATCAAAATATTTCTCAAAATAACTCAAATAATATGCAAAATCACTTAAAATCCTAAGGATAAAGGATCCAATTCAAGGAAGGAAACTTAGATTTGTAAGCATTTACAACTTTCATGTAATGATCATAAGCCTTGACATTTTCATTTAAAATTTCCAAAATGTTTGCATTATGGACCTTTTTCTCATACCTTTGCGTTCTCTTAGCTTCCTTTTATTTGTGATGAATTCGGAGTGTAGGCTTCTTCACTTTCCTATGTTTTTTCATCCGCAGGTCATTTCTAACCAATTTAGCTCAAAGATTTATAAATTTAATGTCAAAATGTGCATACGCTACAAAACTATGCATAGGAGCTGAAATAACTTGCACAAGAGTTGAAAAAACATTCACATGAGCTAAAATAACTTGCACAAGGGCTAAAATAACTTACAAAAGCCCTAAAATTTACTGCAGAAGAGCTAAATGACAATAAATAGAAGCTGAGAGATTAAGCATAAGAGCTAAAACAAAATGCAAATGACAAGTCCTAATATATAAGCGCTAAAAGAAGTTGCAGAAAAGTTGAAAAGTAGTGCATAGGTGCTACAAAGTCTTGCACGAGAGATGAATTAAGTTGTACATGAGCTGAAACTCCATGCAAAAGCTCTAAAATTCTGTGTAGAAGCATTATTTTGGTCCTCTGAATCAACAAAGGTCAAATTTGCAACAAAGATTCACTCAAAATCATTCAAAAAGGTTAGTATGAGGCATGAGCCCCATGGTGGGTGTCATTTGTTGTATGTAAAATACCTTCATAAAATAGTATATCAATGAATATCAAGTTAAATTCTAAAGACCTGTGCTAATTGAACAATTAAACTTTAAATTATTGAAATCTTCTCATGGTTCCCTGTCTAGAAAGACTAAATTCATGCTCTCAGCTAAAAAAACAATCCTAAAGTGACAATCTCTAGAACGAGATGGATGAATTAAGCTAAATGATATGATCTATATGCTCAAATTGGTATGAATTTGCAATTATGATCCTAAGATGAATTCAATTATGTTAAATAATGATTCAACAAAATGCAATTACTATGATGTTAATGGATGTAAAGTAGTGTGGTAAAGTGAATTGGTCATTTGCACAAATAAATGTTTCTTATTTATAGGAATTTCCCAATGGTAGGGGGTGAGTTTAATTAACCATAGTCAAGGCATGGTTGAGGTTAAGGTTGAGTGATGTGTCCGCTTTGAGTGGACAAGATTGATCTATCTAAATTGAGTGGTCAAGATAGAAAAACCTACGAGTGATCCATGTGCTCTCAATCCTTCTTTCCCATTGGTTGAATTGATTTTGTCTTGTAGTGGTTGGTGAGGGAAATTAGGATTTAATTAAATCGAATCTTTAATTAAATTAGCCATGTATGAGAATTAGATGGGTTAGATTTAATTAATTTAATGAACTACATAATCAATTGGTTAAATCAATTACATAATGATTTTATTTTCAAATTAATTAATCCAAATGGTTTGAGTTTGATTAATTAAATGCTTTGATAATTAATCAATGGTTTTGACTTGATTTTACCTCTTTGACTTTTATTGACCAATTTAAGGTGTATACAGTTTGCTTTTGTTTATAATCATCTCACTCCAAGTCATGAAGTAAATCTACTATGGGTTTAACTTTAAAAAATACAATTTCTTTAAGGTTTTCATATATGTCACTCATTATTACACAAATTTAGACATTATAAATCAAGTTGAGTGCATCTCATTAGAACAAATTTTATCAATTTAAATCTGCAAATCTTAGATCAATTTTACACTCGCATTAAGGAATCTAAGTGAAGAGTAGTCACTTTGCAAAGTTTCAGATCTTCATTAGAGAAAGCCTTAAGACTATGGACTCTTGGTTATTCGACTTCTAACATCTAGCACAATAAATTTCTATCATTAGTTATCAAGCTAAATATCATAATTTATTTTATTTTATTTTAGTAGTTAATTTTGAACAGATTCGATTATCTATACAAATCCTCCACCTAGAACACTTTGTGTGTCAGTATGCATTTATATAAATAACCTAAATGTATCTATAAGGGTGTGATTATCCCCTTAAATTTTGGTGTAACCGAAATTCCTTCATGACCTAGAGTGGTTTGACCTTCAAGTTTTATTTTCTAAATTAGGGTCTTTATATCAAAGTTTTCTAATTGACGTTTCTTGTTATTAGTCTGCATTAGGTTGTTATTCCCATTTTCTATGTGAACTTATAATTTTATCTTTTAAGGGTTTTAATTGCGTAACCTTATTTTTACCCTCCATATGCACCCTAATTTTAAACTCTAGGGTGTCATTTTCATATCTAATTACTTTATTTATATAATTAATGTGATATTGAGCCACATTGCTTCACATTTGATCTCTCTTGGCCACATTGCTTTGCACTAATAACTTTGATAAAGGCCCCTTAACAATCTATAAAATATAAATGAATACTAGTTAAGGGCATTTATTCAAATATAATTTTTTTATTCTTTAAAAAATAATTAATTTTCTTGACAAACATATATACATTACTAGAAATTGGTAATAATTTCCAGTGAATCCTAATAAATACTAACTAAGATGCTTTATTGTCACAGTGAATCATTATTATCATGATACATGTGGAGTCAAGGTGTAGATCCCCTCATTACCAAGTACAAATCCACTATCAAGAAGGCATTTGACCACACATGGAATTAACATTTAAGAAATCTCATACTAATAAAAAGACCCTAAAATATAATTTTGTACCGTTATAAATTGTAAGCACCTAATTGGTGTGTATAATTTCATAATTATTTAGCACCTACCTTAGTGTGTTTTCATTTTAAGCATGTACAGTAGGACTTCATGTTGCAATAATGAACACCTAAATTCAAATATGGGTCCTCTATCAATTCAATTAGGTTAAAATAGAGGTAAGCCCTTGTTTCTAAGTGTTATCCTCTATTATTCATCCAATCTAATACTCAATTTCACCACCTAGGCCCTATTTCACCATTTTTGGCCTTTGTGCTCTTTCCCAATCTCAAAATTAGTGGTGTCTCACAATCTGGAATCCCTCAATCATTCAAGACCCACTTTCTTGATTTGAACCCTGATTGGGTGGAAAAAAATGCCCGAGGCTTTATGTTCCTAGGAAAAAATTCCCATGGTGTTTTGTTCCCCGATAATGGGGTTGAAATTTGGGTTGAGGCTTGATCTTAGTGGTTTGTATTGGTTTCTAGATTTGTGGTCAGCTCTCCTGAGTTTATCTCCCATTTTTTTATAAAAGAGAGCCTTATGCCTCATTTTGGTTAATATGAAAGAAATCGTAAGGTTGAAGCCTCAATTTGAAGACATCCCATGAAGTAAGAGCTTGAGAATCAAGACTACATCAAGAATTTATCAAGTATTTTATTCATATCAAGCATTCAACATCAATATGGAGTTCCAAAAGGATCATGATGATGGCTAGGAGATTACCGACTGATGATTGGTTTGTACTCTACCTCTTAGGTTGGGTATGATTTCTTGTTATTGTTAGATCTATATATTTGAGTTTCATATTTTTAAATTCTCTCAAACATACATTGATTGCATTTTTATATAGGGTTTGCACTATCACATTAGGGTAGACTCTTTACATTATATTTATGCATTTAGGCTCGTAGCAATTTAGACATACTATAGATTCATGAGCACAACACACTTTATATCTATTATATTGCATATCTGTGGAGGTGGGAATCATCAAAATAGGGGGTTGACCAAGGCAATCCCCTCTATAGCCACACACACACACACTTCTCAAATTTTCAGGTGTGAAAGACTTCATAAACAACTATTAGAAGAAAACTGGACTCTCTATCCTGTGATAGTCACTGTGTTATTTGGTTCATCTCCAAAAGTGTTGGTTTTCCCTACCAAATGACGATTTACTCAAAGGGGGGTGAATAAAAAAATATTGAAAATTAAAACTTTAAAACTAAACCTCTGATTCAACTTAGTAACTCAAATAACAACAGTAACTGAAACTTGTATACACTTCACAAACTTGATAAAAAAACATATAATATAATAAACTAACATCCATAGTTATCAAGCATCACATGTAACACCGAATTTAATGAGGAAACCCAATTTGGGAAAAACCTCAATGGGAATTGTCACCCATAAAAAGAAATACTCTTATGAAGTATGCTCGGTTAAAAGCCAATCCTGTTAAAGATTACAATGCACATTTGTTAGATGTAACCCTTTTAGGGGATTTACCTTAGACCTGTTAAGATCTTCACCTTGTTAGGAGTGGCCTGGTTAAGGACTTTAAATATTCATCCTAGAATGTCACCTTTCATGCTAAGTCTCATAACAGAATCAAGGGTTAAGAAAGACTTCAGTGATCTAGAGGTAGCCTCTATCTCTGAATCTCAATACTAGATCATGATTAAGACTTTTATTTGGAGATCATGAGATGTGCCTTTATCTCTGAATCTCATAATATACTTGGGGTTAGATAAAGTCTTACGAGATTTAGCATGGATCGTCGATGCAAACCAAGATGAGCGGTTGGTGCTGAATATCTTAATTAAACCAGAGTTAGGACTTTTGTTCAGTGACTAAGAGATATGTGTTATCTTTTGATCTCACAATCAGACTAGGGTTAAAGGAAGCATTCAGAGATCACGAGATGAAGCCTTTTTGCCCAATCTTGAAATAGACTTGGTGTTAAGAAAAGTGTTCAAAGATCTAGCAAGGATCGTTGATCTTGTCTTAGATGTGTGGTTGGTGCTGAATCTCAGAATGGAATCATAGTTAGGGCAATTTTTCAGCGACTCGACGATTTACCTTATTGTTCAATCTCATAATGGAACCTTAGTTAAGACAAATATAATGAGATTAAATGTGAGCCATTGATGCAGTGAAAGATTTAGGGCTGTTGCTTGATCTCATGATTTAAGCCAGGTCAAGAAAATCATTCGAAGACTCAGAGATTACCTTTATCTCTGAATCTCGAGATCGAACTTGGGTCGAGCAAAGTTACATATAGCAATTCAGAGACGCCTCTTATCGCTAAATCTCCATACTAGACCCGAGTTAAGTCATTTCATTTGGATTCTAGATATGTTTTCATTAAAAAATTTATGTGAATATATGTTCATTTGATTCTTTGCTTTGGATTAGGCACTGGTCTGTACTCGAATAGCAGTTATCATCACCAATCCTTAATTTTCTAAATAATCTTTTAATTTCTATTGAAGAGTATAGATGTTTATGATTTGTATTAAAGAATACATACATTATTGTTGTTTCCTTGAAGAAGTGAATCCTTCAGGTACACTTGCCTGAGCCTGAAGATTGAAAAGAAGAAGGATGAGAATCCTTATTGTATTGGTATTTTTTATTGTCAAGTGCATCTTTTGGTTTGTAAATTTCTGCATACGATTGGTTGTTAACCTTTGCAAGATTTGTTATCAATATTTGCAGTAAAAGGCATTAGCAAATCATTGCGAGATACTAATCCACTGTAAGATTTATTATGAACTAGTAAGTCATAAGAGGTACACCCTCCTGAGTCTGTGGAGCTCGAAGTGAAGGAGGATTTGATCCTCAGTAGTTATATGTTTTCTTGGTTGAATCAAGAGTTGAGAATCATAGAGTCAAGCATTGATGCTTCATTTAGATTATGCAAGAAAATGCTCTAAAAACACCCTCTCAGTTGTGTGATGCCTTATTTCTATCAATGATTTCATTTGGGAATGAATCATCAATTGCAAGTTCTTCTACATTATTTTTCAATCTAGGTAAGACATCTACTACGACATTTGATTTTCCTAGTTCATCTATGATGGTGACGTAAAATTCTTGCATGAAGAGTAACCACTTAGCAAGCCTGCCAGAGACAACAATTTTATTCATCAAGTATTTAATTGCTACATGATCAATATGAACAAATGTCTAGTATATAGGAATGTAGTGTCTGAACTTGTTAAATTCATAAATGACAACTAACATCTCCTTTCTTGTGACAATGTAGTTGAACTCTTCTCCCTAAAGATTCTTGTTGATGTAGTAAACAACACGTTCAACAACTCCTTTTTGTCCAAGGATTGCTTCCACTGCATGATCTAAAGCATCTATATGAATATGGAATGACAAAGTCCATTCAGGTTCCGTAAGGATAAGAGCTCAAGTTAGCATAGCCTTGAGATCCTAAAATGCTCGATCACAAGCTGGTGTCTATTAGAAATATGCATCTTTTGTCAATAAGGCATACAATGGTTAGCCATTTGACTAAAATTATTGATGAATATTCTATAATAACCTTCATGCACAAGAAAAGTCCATACATCCTTTTATTTAGTGGGTGTTGGGAGACCTTTGATCACTTTAATTTTAGCAAGAACAACTTGGACACCTTTAATAGAAATATAGTGCCCTAGGACTATTGAATAAGTCAAATAACTGAGACGGGGGGGGTGAATCAATTATTCCCACACAACTATTAAAAACTTTATCTTTTTCAGTTAACTCTTAAATAGTTCCAATAACAACTTGATTTGTCGGTTTAACACATTAAACATCCATAGTAAATATAAGCATGAAATACACAGGAACATCAAAATAGAGAACATCAGATTTTACATGGAAAACCCAAGATGGGAAAAACCATGGAGAAGCTAATTCTCATGAAATGTAAAACCACGTGTTAAGGTGAAACCAAAAATGGTGATTTGTACAAAGGCTCACTGTTAGAAATTCTCACTGTCGATCAACTCACTACCGATATAAAGAGGCTTACTGCCAATACATGAAAAGGGCTCGCTACCGATACAAGGGCTCACTGTCGATGCACAGGGGCTCACTTCCAAAAGATATAAAAAGAGATAGAATCCACCTCTGAGATCTGCAGACACTTAAAAATGACTAATTTCTTAAACACAATAAGTACTAACCTTCTTCTACGATTATTAAACAATCTTTATTATTTAATTAATTGGCGTCTTTCTACTATAATCTAAGCTCAAAATCATCATTTCTATATAGATTCCTATATTAGGCGACTTTAATTAATTGCTTAATATTTCATCAATTATTCATCTATAAAGTAATTAAATAAATAATTATTATCTAAGTAATCCCTACCTTATTGAAATTAACTAAATAATCATATTATTTAATTAATATTTCTTCTTGCTTATTATTATTACATTAATGTAATAATTAATTCAATTTCCCTCTCATAATCAAATAAATAATATTTATTAAATGATTTTCAAATTAGTATGCAATATTATTTATAATTTAGAACAAAGATTTTCATAATATATTCTTAAAAAAAAATAGTGGGAAGGTAATAAATAATAAAAAATGATTTCTATAATAGAATGTAATTCTTGTTTTATATAAATTAAATGAAAGGTTTCTTTATTTTAGCCTATAAAATAGTAAAGAATTGGAAATAAAATTATTTTTATAGTATAACATAATTTCTTTCTATTTAAATAGTTATTTCAATTAGTTTATACAATCTAAAAATTTCTTAACATCAAGGCTAATATAAATTATCAATTTAATATTTCGTGTAATTTGATAAGGTGGGATTCTAGTGCTTACACATGTAACTTCATATTATTATCATCAAGTTCAAACCAGGCGTTATGATATCAATTATTTTGTAGTTCTAATCTAAGTTTACGATGGTGACCTTATCAAATTATAACCTAGAGTTTACTTCTTGGATCATTGTAATGCCTTTCCATTTACCATGATTAAATATGATCAATGTTTTTACATAGTATGTAAATTTTTTTAGAAATGGTTGGGTTTTCTCATAGAAAAATTTTGGGCATAAACCCTCTTACTTGTGTGCTGCCTTATTTCTATTAATGAGTACATTTGGGAATGAATCATCAATTGCATGTTCTACATTATTTTTCAATCTAGACAAGAATTCTGCTACAACATTTGATTTTCCTCACTCATCTATGATGGTGACATCAAATTCTTGCATGAAGAGTAACCACCTAGCAAGCCTACCAGACACAACAAGTTTATTCATCAAGTATTTTATTGCAACATGATCAATATGAACAAATGCCTTGTATCTAGTAATGCATTGTCTGAACTTGTAAAATGCATAAATGACACCTAACATCTCATTTTTTGTTATAGTGTAGTTGAATTATGCTCCCTAAAGATTCTTGTTGATGCAGTAAACAACACGTTCAACAACTCCTTTTTGTCCAAGGATTTCCTCCATTGCATGATCTAAAGCATCTATATGAATATGGAATGACTCCGTCCATTGAGGTCCCTTAAGGACAAGAGCTCGAGTTAGCGTAGCCTTGAGATCCTAAAATGCTCGATCACAAGTTGGGGTCCATTAGAAATCTGCATCTTTTGTGAATAAGGCATACAATGGTCTAGCCATTTGACTAAAATTATTGATGAACATTCTATAATAACCTGCATGCCCAAGAAAGATTCAAAAATCCTTTTATTTAGTGGGTGTTGGGAGACCTTTGATTACTTCAATTTTAGAAAGAACAACTTGAACACCTTTAATAGAAATATAGTTCCCTAGGACTATTATATAGGTTAAATAACTAGGAGGGTGAGTTAGTTATTTCCACACAACTATTAAAAACTTAATCTTTGTCGGTTAATTCTTAAACAGTTCCTGTATAGTCAGAAAATGGAAGCACTTCCATTTTAGACTTGTTTAGCCTTCCGAGTAAGTGGTTTGGGGTCATGAAAAGCACCTTGAATATGTTCCTAATCTTGACATGGCTTCCCCCCTGTTCTATCTCTCTTTCCACTCCTGTTTAGCCTGATTTCTGCATTCTGAACTGCAGACTGGTGATTCTGGGCTTCAGGGTCAGGGTCGACCTTTTAGGTCTATGATGACCTCGACCCTAACCTAGGTCAAGGTCGACCTCAACCTTGACCCAAGGTTCAGATCCTGGGGTCTCACAGTTTTTGGATGTCGGTCTTTGCAAAAAGTGTTTCCCGCTTTCAGGTCGGCTGTTTCGGGTTCCGAAGTGTTGATTCCTAAATTATATTTAATATAGGTCCTCTCCTAGGGGTAAAGGATTTAATGGAAATTTATTTCTCCTATGTCAGCCTCCTTAGGAGATTGTGCCCTAATTTCATATAAAAGGGAGCCTTCTCCTCTCATTTTCTCTAACGATAATCATCATCAAGCAAGCTAAGTCTTCTAATTGTGATCAAGCATTCTCAAACTATCTTCAAGGGTGATTCAAGAAAGCTGAGGAGAAATATTTCAAGCAAGCATTCATCCATTCAAGCATCCATTTTCATGAAGGAGATCCATTGGAGGCCATTGAAGGATTCAAGCCACATAGTGCCCTTTTGGTGATCTCTTCATCCACCTTCTACCAAGCCTATTCCAAATTCAAGAATCCATTCAAGACTTGGTGTTGGAGATCTAAAAGTAAGAGATTGAAGACATCCTACCTTTCTACATTCCACATTTTGAAGCATACTTGTGGATTCAAGGATTCAAATCTGCCACAAGGACTTTTACAAGCAAGGTGAATTTAAGCATTTACTTTGTCCATTTCAAAAATTTCAATTACATATATTTGAGGTTAATTCCAAAACTGAGGTTTGACTAAAGCAAACCCCTCCCCCACAAAAAACAATCCTCTTTTTCTTGCAGGTACAGGTTTGGAACAACAGATTGGAGACCAGATCTGGATACCCTTTTCAATTTTCTTTCGGACGGCGCGAACAGATTCTCTGTCGGACCTGTGTAGGTCAAGGTCAACATTATTGGGTTAGGGTTGACATTTGTGGGTCAAGGTCAACCTTTTTCATAAGATGACATTGAAATAGAAAAAGATTTCTGTGTTTTGTTCATCTCTACATTCTGGTTCGGGATCAACTGTCAGTTTTTCTAGAAACAATCTATAGACCTCAGAAAATAGCATTCTTTGATCTGCAAATCTTTAAGGTTAGTACATTTCTCCTATTTCTTAAATTACTATCATATATCATTTCTATACATATAATTAACAGAATTTAAGATATCTTTCTTGATATTCTCCTTTCTGAATAGTTGATTCATTTGCGCATTAGCCCTTCTTTTGGGTTGATCAACTTGGATCTTCCATTTGTGCATTTGGGAATAAAAGAGGAACATCTTATCTTCTCCCCAATCACAATTGCAATACACAATCAATTAAATTCAAGTAAGTATAAAGTAGGGTTAAGGAATTCAACACACTTTAATCAAATCAAATAACAATTAACAATCAAATCACCTTATCCTCTCTCAACACCTTACATATTCCTAAAATTCCCAATACACCCCATTTCATATATTACATTTTGGTGAACCCGCGATAGACAACTCTTTCTTTTTGGTGTTAGATTTACATTGTTTATGCTAGATCTTGCATTTTCTTTCAAATTGCATTTAAATTCAATAGATCAAAATTTTGTGTT
>MU224863.1:1285611-1305096 GCA_018584345.1 Thuja plicata | reverse complement strand
TAAAGCATGGTCATTTTTACTTTTTAGGATCTCTTGATCCCTCTAGTTTAAATTTACACGGATCTCTTGATCCCACCAGTTTTCAATTTACAATGTTTTGATCCCTTTAAGAATGGATCTCCCTGATAGGTTGACTAGTGAGTAGCCACATTCACTAGGAAGTTCAACTCCATCTTTCCAGTGATGCTTTTTGTGTGGTTCACAATGAGACATAAGTTCTCATTGGGCGAGATAATCACACCCTTTTCTCTCTCTCCTTAACTAAGTGATGTCTCTCTTATCATGATCTTAGGGTGGATAAAGAATTAAGTCCCCTGGGGGCTTGAGGGTTTCTTTTTCCCTTTTTGGTTCCAATAAGATTGTCTTTTCTGTATATTCTCCTTTACCAAGAGTTTGTGTTGAGCTCATACTCTTGCTAAAGTGGGGGCTAAATGTATAGTCAAAAAATGGAAGCACTTCCATTTTAGACTTGTTTAGCCTTCTAAGTAACTGGTTTGGGGTCATGACAAGCACCTTGAATGGGTTCCTGATCTTGACATGCTTTCCCCCCTGTTCTGTCCCTCTTTCCACTCCTGTTTAGCCTGATTTTTGCATTCTGAACTGCAGACTGGTGATTCTAGGATTTAGGGTCAGGGTCGACCTTTTAGGTCTATGACAACCTCAACCCTGACCTAGGTCAAGGCCAACCTTGACCTTGACCCAAGGTTCAGATCTCGGGGTCTCACATTTTTTGGATGTCGGTCTTTGCAAAAAGTGTTTCCCGCTTCCGAGTCAGCTGTTTTGGGTTTCAAAGTGTCGATTCCTAAATTATATTTAATATAGGTCCTCTCCTAGGGGTAAAGGCTTTAATGGAAATTTAATTCTCCTATGTCGGCCTCCTTAGAATATTGTGCCCTAATTCCATATAAAAGGGAGCCTTCTCCTCTCATTTTCTCTAACGATAATCATCATCAAGCAAGCTAAGTCTTCTAATTGTGATCAAGCATTCTCAAACTATCTTCAAGGGTGATTCAAGCAAGCTGAGGAGCAATATTTAAATCAATCATTCATCCATTCAAGCATCCATTTTCATGAAGGAGATCCATTGGAGGCCATTGAAGGATTCAAGCCACATAGTGCCCTTTTGGTGATCTCTTCATCCACCTTCTTCCAAACCTATTCTAAATTCAAGAACCCATTCAAGACTTGGTGATCTACAAGCAAGAGATTGAAGACATCCTACCTTTCTACATTCCACATTTTGAAGCATACTTGTGAATTCAAGGATTCGAATCTGCCACAAGGACTTTTACAAGCAAGGTGAATTTAAGCATTTACTTTGTCCATTTCTGCAATTTCAATTACATATATTTGAGGTTAATTCCAAAAATGGGGTTTGACTAAGGCAAACCCCTCCCCCACAACAAATAATCCTCTTTTTCTTGTAGGTACAGGTTCAAAATAGCAGATTTGAGACCAGATATGGATACCCTTTTCAGTTTTCTTTCGGACAGTGCGAACATATTCTCTGTCGGACCTGTGCAGGTCAGGGTTGAAATTTGTGGGTCAAGGTCAAACTTTTTCATAAGATGACATCGGAACAAAAAAAGATTTTTGGGTTTTGTTCGTCTCTGCATTCCGGTTCGGGATCAACTGTCAGTTTTTCCAGAAACAGTCTACAGACCTTAGAAAACATCATTCTTTGATCTGCAATTCTTTAAGGTTAGTAAATTTCTCCTATTTCTTCAATTACTATCATTTATCATTTCTATACATATAATTAACATAATTTAAGATATCTTTCTTGTTATTCTCCTTTCCTAATAGTTGATTCATTTGCGCATTAACCCTTCATTTGGGTTGATCAACTTGGATCTTCCATTTGTGCATTTGGGAATAAAAGAGGAACATCTTATCTTCTCCCTAATCACAATTGCAATACACAATCAATTAAATTCAAGTAAGTATAAAATAGGGTTAAGGAATTCAACACACTTTAATCAAATCAAATAACAATTAACAATCAAATCACCTTATCCTCTCTCAACACCTTACATATTCCTAAAATTCCCAATATACCCTATTTCATATATTACAGTTCCAATAACAGCTAAAGATTTGTTGGTTTAACTTATTAAACATTCATAGTAAATATAAGCATGGAATACATAGGAACGTCGAAATAGAGAACATCAGATTTTACATGGAAAACCCAAGATGGGAAAAACCATGGAGAAGCTAATTCTTATGAAATGTAAAACCACCTGTTAAGGTGAAACCAAACATGGTGATTTGTACAAAGGCTCACTGCTAGAAATGCTCATTGTAAGAAGGCTCACTGTCGATCGACTCACTACCGATATAAAGAGGCTCACTACCGATACAAAAGGGCTCACTACCGATACAAGGGCTCACTGTCGATACTCAGGGGCTCACTCCCGGTAATATAAAAAGAGATAGAATCCACCTCTAAGCTATGTAGACACTTAAAAATGACTAATTGCTTAAACACAATAAGTACTAACCTTCTTCTAAGATTATTAAATAATCTTTATTATTTAATTAATTGACGTCTTTCTACTATAATCTAAGCTCAAAATCATCATTTCTATATAAATTCCTATATTAAGTGACTTTAATTAATTGCTTAAAATTTAATCAAGTATTCATCTATAAAGTAATTAATTATTATTTAAATATTCCCTACCTAATTGAAATTAATTAAATAATCATATTTCTTCTTGCTTATAATTATTGCATTTATGTAATAATTAATTCATTTTCCCTCTCATAATTAAATAAATATTATTTATTTAATTAACTAATTGTTAGTCTTATAAATAAATAAATATTAATTATTTATATTCCTCTCATGTGCAAATAAATAAACTCTTTTATTTATTTAATCATAATTATCTTCTCAAATATGATTTTCAGTTAAACTTCATCCTTCTTTCTCCTAATTGATCAATTAAGTTAGTTGTCTATTTAATCTATCTCCTATTCTACTCCGCCCCCTGAGTCAAAATCAGTTAATAGATCCATCCATTTTATCGACATGCAATCAGTTGAGTTCAACTCCCACTCACTCTGAGTTCAACTCTTCAATCACAGCCAATCAACCCACCAATCACAAAATCTTGATTAAAATTATGAAAATTTATACAATGAGAGCTTGTTTCTCGTATTTAAGAATAAAAATTGCTTTGAATTCTCTTGCTGGCACGTAGAGCACTCAATTTCTTAGAGCCCACATTGCATTGAGAAGGAGGACATCGAAGGAGGACTTTTGGTTTGCATTTTCATATGTTTTGATTTATTTCATTATTATTTGATGATTATGCATAATGTTATTTGCTTCCTCTTTTGATATTGGAAATACTAATTACTTAATAGATATCTTTGTGGTTGAGATTATTGATGTAGTTGCAGACTTCTACATGTACCTACATAGCCCCGATTATAGAATCTTGATTGTAATCTTGAAAATCTATATAATGAGAGCTTGTTTTTCCTATTTGTGAACCACAATTGCTTTGAATTCTCATGGTGGCACATAGAGAACTCAATTTATGAAAGCCCACATTGCGTAGATAAGGAGGACTTTTGGTTTGCTTTTTTGTGTGTTTTGATTAATTTCATTATTATTTGATGATTATGCATACTGTTATTCTCTTCCTCTTTTGATATTGGGAATACTAATTATTAATTGCTTAACATATCTCATTGTGGTTGATATTATTGATGTTATTGCAAGCTTCTACAGGTACCTACATATCCTCGACTACAATATCTACAGACTATTATGCACGAATACATATCTTGTTTGCATAGATTTGTAGTCACTTCACATATAAGCCACATAAGCCACACATGCACACACTTGTACATTACTACTACTACTACTAATTCATATACAAAAGGTTCTTCTTTATTTATACCGATATACAATCTTACATATGTTTACTTCACACCAAACGCATGATATGATAAATGCAACACATATTGCATTTACATTTAATTCACAATATCGATCCTAAATCTAGGACATACATAAGAAAACATAACACGATACAATATGATCCATAGATAGATCGAACTTAGGATATTATAATACACATTACATTTACCGAAGCCATATGAATGCCACAACCAAGACCAATAGATGGTTACACAAAATAGTCATTTCCACCGATAGGATACTAACTCGAATGTGTTGTAGCTGATTCACCAATCCACCTTTCATCTACTAGGAAACCTGAGATGCCTTCATTCTTGATATTCCTTAAATATTACCAAAATATCCTATTACACCACCGACATCTAATAGGACATGTCAAACACCATCCAAAACATCTTGAGTGACGATAAGAATTTTTGACACCAATGCCAACACTTCCTACCCTATTCTAACAATATACCCCTTTGGCATCGATGGTAAAACTTCAAAAATAAAAGAAATTAAGAAGAAACACCGATTTTCCAAAAAAACCAAAAACAATCCCCCTGAGTAGATGTTATCTTTTGTTTTCTCCTTATAAAAAACCCTCCCCTTTTTTCCATAATAGCAAAGGGTAAAAAATAAAACAAGTAAATTTATCTAAAGTAAAACAACAATTTTGATTGTAAATACCTTTTTATACCTCTCCTTCAAGACGGGGAACTATTTCTTTCATTTTTCAATCACTGCCTCCACTTGGGCACACAAACTGTCACATTCTACCAATTTGTCAAAATATCTTGTCCAATCAGAAATATGAAATCTCCGCTCAAAATTCTCAGCATCAGTTATGATGCCGACAACATATTCCATCCTAACTTCCACCATGTCCTTCACAAGCCATAATGTATTGATTAGGTAATCCCTCTGCCTTTTTTGAGACAACAACTCAACCTAGAGTTCTCCTATACTCATCTATTTCTTTTCTTTCTTGTGTGTGAAAATATCATAGGATTTTCCTAGCTAATTAAGCTCGGATTCAATCTTCTCACATTATCCTCGGAAGTTGTCAACAATAATAGGCCAATAAATATAGTATCAATAGACCTATAAGATTTTCCCCAAACATGTTCTTTCTTATCAATAAGCATAGATAATGTTTGCATAGCATTGTCACACTTCTTTTCAAGTTTTTTTTACATGGACCAAAAGTATGCACTAAATTGTAACAAATTCATTTCAACCTATACGACCATGTCACTAGGTAGGATGACAAATATATTGGATACTATAATATTTTTTTAATCAAATGGTCTAAAAGAAACTTTTGTACAAGGGTTTTGTTGACTAGAGAGCACTCAACCCACAAACCACCAACTCTGTCAAACTCATTGTTATCCAACATAGACTTGACCACATAAGAATCAATAACTTCCTATCTTGCTGGTGAAACCATGGGTTTATTTGTTTCCTTGTCTGCTTCTATCTCCTCTGACTTTTCTTTACTTTTTGCTTCTTCCATTATTTCGGTTGCACTTACATTTTTGCTAGCAACTTACTCTTCACTGTCAGACACCAAAACTATAACAACTTTTTTTCCTCTCTCACGTGTCTTCATCCTCATAAGTTCAGAGAGTGAACTACTGATGACCACTTCCAATTTCCTTTGTTCTGAAGAGTAATCTTCATAAAACTATCCTACCATTATACTATCGGTAACCACCAAACCAATACCTAGCCTCTCCCGAAGAGATAATAAATAGGCCTTGCAACATCTATTTTGTTTTTCGGCTCTTCCAAGTACCTATAAATCTATATTCTGACAGGAATTTTGGTTCTCTGTACAACATTCTCTTTACCAAGAAAAGAGCTCATAAAGTAAAACACCAAGTGCATAACCAATGATCCAAAATAGAAACTGTAGACACCCGAAAATGGACAGGCTTGCGACTTTACATTAAAAACACTAATTTTCATCTATTAATTAATGGTTTTTTAATCATTAATTAATCATCTATTTTCTTCTAAATTCATTCCCCAAATCATCTAATCGAATTCCCAAAATTAATTAAATAATTAAATTTATTTAATTAATTAACCTTAATTAATTAATTACCATGAATTAATTAATTAAATTAAATTTCCTATAGTTTAAATTCAAATATTTAAACTTACTAATTAAATTCTTCCAATTAAATTAATTTCAATTAATTTCATTCAATAAAGCAATTCTAAATCAAAAAGAATTCAATTATCTCACATGTTGAAAACTTTAATTAAATAAATGAATTAAATATTCATTTATCTTCAAAGAGATAACTCCAATCAGATCACATGGGTTACTCCACCCATCTCTCCAGTCCACATGGGTAACTTCACCCACCTCTTTAGTTCAAAAAGGTAACTCACAATTAGCTATTCAGTCAACCAAACTTTGTCTCCTCTTTACCAATTGAAGAGGTGGAGTTTACTGATGGCTTCTCCAGTTCCTTTTAATCTCAACTGTTCATCTCCCTATCTCTGGGATTGATCTCAACCATTCATTTCATCCTCAATTCCTATATAATAAACCCTTCATAACCATTTGAAGGATCCAGGATTTCAAGCTCTCGTGCGCCATTACTCCGTCAGTTTGGTTCTAGCATTCAAGCCATCTTACGATCACACACACATTTCAATTAGCAAATTCTCGACACTTCTGAAGTCATAGACGCTGCCCACACCAATACTGAGCATCAAAAGCAGTGTTTTGGAAGGAGTAGAGAGAGAGACAATAGAAGCTTCAAGCACTTTGGAGTTTGCATTCATTTCTTTTCCTTTCATTGCTTGTACATTTTATTGGTTACATTTCAAGTTATTCGTTTTAGTAGTTCTTGTGTACTTGATTTCTATCATTGTAAAACCTTTGCTACTAACCCTCGCCTTTGGAAAGCTTGGGAACCATGAATCACGAAAAGAGGCGTACATTTTGGTGAACCCAACGTGAACTTACAGCCTGCGTAAAATTTGGTCATTTCTTTCAAACCGCATTGAATTATTTTATGAAATTTTTTTTGCATGTTGACACTGATCTAAGGAGGCCCCAAACAAAAATTTAGATTTTTTTGAGTTTTTAAATTTTTTTATAATTTTTCTGTGATATTTCATAAAAAATCATTTCTGGGCACAAATCAGAGTTTCTTTTCAAGAAAATTACATTTTTGGAAAGGTATTGAAATTATAAAGGGGATTTATTCTCTGTGATTTTAATTTCTATGAAATTATTTTACAAAAATAACAGATCTTTTCAAAGTGGTCTTTTATGATAAAATGAGTCCCTAGGGCACAAATTAAGGAATTTTGATCTAAATTTTTTTTTTTGCAGGTATTATTTGATGTAAGAAAGCTACAGTCCAAAATTCATATTTTCTGAATTTTTTACGATTTTTTATAAATTTTTTATGATATTTCATAAAAATTTAATTTTGGACACAAATCAGCATTTCTTATCAAAAAAGTTACATTTTTGGAAAGGTCTTGAAATTATACAGGGCCTTTATTCTCTATTATTTTATTTTTTCTGAGAAATGTTTTCAAAAAAAGAAAGATCTTTGAAAAAGTTTTCTTTTTGTGTGTTCTTTCTTGATTTCTTGGTAGGATTGAGAAAATGACTAATGACTAAGAGGATAATCAGACACATACCATGTGCTAGAGCATTAAGAGCTGCCAGAAGGAGAGCCATCAACTATCGATCACAACAAAGGGCTATTCTCGCAATCATAGCTGAAGATCAAAGTGAAGCATACACGAGGTACATTGATTCAATTAAGAGATTCGCAAGTAAGTATAAAGTCACCATTAATTTCAGCAATCTCAATAATCCTAGAGTTTCCGAATATTCTGTTGTCTTGAATTGAGAAGCTTTCATTTTTTTGAGATACTAAACACTTTCTTTTGACAAGTTCAAATCGAGGAGGCAAGATAACAATACCACATAAAATTCATTCACTTGTCGATTTGGGTTTAAAAAGAACAGTGTTTGTCACACATCTCACATCTCACATTTCAAAATTGGGCTTAAAATTGATGTGGGGACTAAAATTAAACAAGGCAAATAATTTCTTGATTTGGTGCATTAAAATTGAACAAGCAATCAACACCTACTTGTGGGCTTAAAACTGAACACTTGTGCTTGTGTGGTGGTGTAGCTTAGTTCACATTTAAAAATTTTTGAGCTTAATCGATTTGCCTTGTGTCTTGAGTTTTGGGTGCACTTGCACAATCTGTTAGATTAAAAACCTTTATACTTTTTAGAAAGGCCTGTCCGGGGAATGTGCTTCTTCCTCGGAGAATGACCTTAAATCGGTAATCCTTCTAATCGGTATATAATCAAGGCGCGAACCAAAGTTTCATCTTATCTAGCCAAGCTCGGGCGAGGTGTGTTGATGATATTCTAGATTAGGAGAATATCTCTAAGGAGCCAGCATGGTCAACTAGGCTCTTAAGTGAGTCACACACGTACAAACCGGTTGGATAGACGCCACGGACCCTTACTACAACTTTGTTATTTAGAGACCAACCTAATTTACCTTTGAACATGTACCTTATTATAGTGCAAGGGGTTGCAAAATTTCCCCCCAAGATTCCCAACATATGTGTCCCACGATATTTGTGTAGTGAAAGAGATCTTCACTCCACGACAATAATACCTGGCAATGGAAAAAACATAGGCACCTATGTTGTGGACCTTCGTGTCTTAGTAGTGTGACAATTGTTGTGTGAGCTAACAGACATTCAAGCATTGGGCCTATAATATTGTATTCTAAAGCCATTGACCTAGATTAATCTGACTGTTCATTATTGAGACCTCGTGATAACCTTGCAACTTGAAAAAGTTGTAGAACATATACATTGTTAGTTGTCATTTTTCAAAACACAGTGTCTGTTGTGCTTGTTCTTTGATCAATTTTTAAAAATGCAAAACAAACATCCAACTGTCAAAATAAGTCAAACGTGTTAAAGTCTAGGGTTGTCAACATCAACTGTCTTGCAAGTCAGAAGCCTTGTTCCAAAATATCAAAATTGTCAGACAATGATACTTATCCTCTAGTATTTTTGAGACTGTTCCCCTTTTACCACAATTGCCTGCATTTTGCCGCAATTGACGAAAGTTTGTCGTAGTTAACTTGTTTATTTCTGCAATTGCCCTATTTATTATCACAATCAGTGATAAAGTACCACAATTGACCATTTACTTTACCGCAATAGGTGGATTTGTACCGTAATTGACAAGAGATACATTATTCCTGTTTTGACCTGAAAACCTTGAAAGAACTCTTCATTTGGTGTCCAAAACTAGTGTCTATTCCAAGAAAACATGAAGAACATTGTGTGAATCTCTAAACATTAAAGATCATCCATTCTCTGAAAAGCATGATTATTGTCTAAAACATTGTTAGTTCGAAAGCTCAGACTCGAAATATCTTGATCCCATAATATCAAACATCATCATTATCTCTATCAAGTGACTTTGTCCAAGGCAAAGATCGACAAATCTTATCTTTTTACATCATCACAACTTTGAGATCAAGATATATCAAAATCTGTCCTTAGAATTACCCTTGTCCAAAACATAACTCGAACTTCCTTAGAAAGGTTATCCTTTTTTGTTTGCTTTATATCACTTGTTTTAATTACAAAATCTGGACCACACTATGTCTCAAACACCTCATGAAGGGCCTTACACAAGGTCAAAGGCTAGGACACAACTTGATGAGTCATATGTCAACAGATTCCTCACTTGGGAAACAGAGCAAGAGAATGATCCTTTTGTAAATACCAGTTCTTCTCTATTCATTGAACAACCCCGTGGGTCAGCTTTTTTCCAAAATGTCATAGAAGCAAAGATTGAAGATGTTGATAAAGATGTTTATTCCACACAAGTATTTGACGTTGTTGTAGAGAGGAATCCTGAACGTTACTTAGCCATGCTAATAAAGAAGGGAGTCAAACTCCCCGCTGAATTTAGTGTATCGACCATATGGCCCGAAAACCCTCTCGCACGTTAAAACACTACTCAGTCCTCTCAGATACTACCTGTTGTGTCTCAAATCTTCCCACCATTGGTAACACCCACATTGGCATAGATGATATCCAATCAAACCAATTGCACAAACCAAGCCAACACATCTTCCACTCAAAGCATGACAGGCTCGCAACTGAGTGCACCCATGGTCACTAGTATGCTCCCACCTTCGGTCACATGGCTGGGACAATCAAGCTCTCATGTTATGCCTTCCATCCCACTAAATACCAGTTGTTCTAAAACTATGTCGTTACTACAGTCAATTCATACTAGCCTTGGGATCAACACCTTATGCCCACAGGGATCCATCTCTGTAGGTGTGACTTACAGTCAATGTCCACCCAAACCTACACCTTTTCCCATTCCGACATCAATCCAACCTCCACAACAACAACCCCAACTTCAGTTGCCACAATTCCAACCCCAACAATAACAACCCCAGCTTTAGTTGCCTCAAATCCAACCCCAGCAATACCAACCCTAGCTTCAGTTGCCTCAAATCCAACCCCAACAATAGCAACCCCAGCTTCAGTTGCCACAATTCCAACCCCAGCAACAACAACCCTAGCTTCATTTGCCACAATTCCAACCCCAGCAACAACAACCCCAGCTTCAGTTACCTCAAATCCAACCCTGGTAATAGCAATCCCAACTTCATTTGCCTCAAATCCAACCCCAACAACAACAACCCCAGCTTCAACCCCAACCTCTGTAGCAGCAATATCAACCCCAGTAGTATCAAACACAGTTTCAACAACAATAACATTCCCAATCCCAACAACAAATGCATCAAAACCCACCATGGGCTACTCATGTACCCCCATTTCAAAACCATGCGGTGGGAAATCAATATCAAGTCCCCAGCATGAAATCTTATGTTCCTACTCAAGGGGCACAGAGGCGCAACCTAATACCCACTACAACACAGAGGAACATTGTCACACATCAGCCTCAGTATCAAACAGGCATGTTGATGCAACAAATGAAAACCCTTCAAACCCAAATGATGGATATGCAAAATTAGGGGCAAACCAAATCCTACACCACAGAGGATTTATACCCATAACCCTTTGACCATTCTCTTCACATGTCTCCATTTCCAACTCACTTCTTGGTACCAAAATTCGACAAATATAGGGGCAATACCAACCCTGTTGAACATATCCAAGAGTTTTTTTCTAGTTGCGTTGAAGTCGCCCATGATGAGACATATTTAATGTGAATGTTCCCACAAAGCTTGGTCAGACCAGCAATGGAATGGTTCTAGCATTTACCTCATGGCATTCAGTCTTGGGGTGAACTGGCTAAAAATTTCATCGCTCACTTCCATCACAACATCGAGCGCAAGGTCAGTATTAAGGACCTTTGTGATATCAAACAGAAGGATGGAGAGTCTTTTGTGAAGTACCTACAAAGATGGAGGAATACATCAAACCACATAACGTATGATGTGCCCGAACAAGACTAATAGTCATGTTCATTGACAACCTGATCCTAGACATGTCATTCACAATAGAATTGCAATTACCTCTGAACTTCACACAACTCATCGAATGAGGAGTTCATTGTGAGCAGAAATTAGTCAAACGAGGAATCCTTGCAGATCCAACACAAACGAATACAAACAAAAATGCAACAAACAAAGCTAAGTGGTGGAACAAAAACAAGAATGTCACCAATGATGGTGTCATTGATGTGAAGATAGTCAACTACGCACAACCCAAGGTGTCATTGCAAGGCACACCTGTGGCCAACCAACAAACCACAGGGCCCACTCATCAAGCATACACTCAAAACCAACCTCCCCCTATCCAAGCGGCCGATGTGTCAAACAGTCAACAACAAACTCAACGCAAACCACAGTTTCAATTCCATCAACAAGATTTCACACCATTAGGATAGCTGATAGAATCAGCTTTACGCAAGCTGATACAATCCAACACTATCACTCTCCCAGAAATTAGGGAATTTGAACAAGATGCCAACAAACCAAGGTGGTATAATGACAAAGACTTCTACAAGTTTCATCGGGTGAAAGGACATATAATGTATAATTGTTACTGATTAAAACATGTTATCCAAGATCTGATTGACATAGGGGTCATCGATGTAACAAATACCCAAGCCAAAGGAACAACTGATCACACTATCTTCAACAATACCTTTCATGATCACAACAAGGGAAAAGCATTCAGGTCTGGTGGATCATCCAAATAGGTCAACTATACATATGCCAATAGTGATAATGTTATCAATTGCCTCAATCCTTCAGATAACCATGTTACTACAATCACTATCAAAGACCAAGGTAAAAAATGTGTTGTAACCACGCATCACACTAGAGTTGTCTTACAGGGAGTACCATCCTCATCTTCTATATCTGCCAATCCTAATGCAACCTTAGATCCATAGCCAAGCATAGTGGATCAAATAAAGAGCACACCTGCCCAGATCTCCATGTTTGACCTATTATGCATATCTCCGCAGCATAAACTGGCACTTAACGAAGCCCTTCAGAATGTAGCTGTCCCAAGGGACATAACACCCTAGAGCTTCCAAATGATGGTTAACCATATAGCTTCTAACAAACATGCCACATTCACATACCGTGATGTGCCACCGCATAAACCCGTGCATAATGATCCTTTGCACTTGCTTGTTTAGGTCCACAAAAGCGCTATTCGTAGAGTCCTTGTTGATGGTGGAGTTGGGTTAAGCATCTTTACTCTAAAGTTAATCAAGCAACTGTGCTATTCAGAATCAAGCATTGATGTCATGAGGAGGATAAATATCAGAGCTTACGACGAAGAGGAAAGATCCTCTAAAGGTATTATCATTCTACCTGTCTGTATTGGTCCAGTGGTAAAAAACACTCCCTTCCATATCTTAGATCTTGAGTTGGGATACAACATGTTGCTAGGGAGACCATGGATACATGAAATGGAAGTCGTACCCTCAACATACCATCAATGCATCAAATTCCCATACCAGGGAGAAGAAATAATCATAGAGGGAGATCCCCAACCTTTCCAATACTATAATGCGCTAGTCCAAATTAGCACTGACAACTAGGTACCCCTAAACCAAGATGCAAGCATCCCCTCCTCTTTAGATTCAAATCCTAAGGATGTCACATGGAAAGTGGGAAAAATATCTATTACCGACAAGGGTTGTGGTGAATATAGATATGAGGAGGCTTTCACCATCACGCACATGCCCAGAGCCCAAGAACTTATGGCATGCCACAACCTGTTATTATAACAAAAACTCTACAACCTGTTCTATTCAGATGTCTGCCCACAACCTTTGTCAGAGGGGGAGACATTATAGAGGAAAAGTCATTTGAGAAAGATATCAGTACGTGGTTGTACCAAGATCCACAAGAGACATTTTGATAACCCCTACCCTTGTCAAACTATGGAAATGGTTATACAATGTTACAAAGATTTGGGTATGATGGTACAATTGGTCTAGGGGCAAAGCAACAAGGCTTAATGGAATTGTCTCTCCCGCCAACCCAGAGAAACAAAAGAGGGTTAGGCTATGGGCAACAAAGAACCAGCCCCATAATCCAAGACATCCCAGTTGATCAGGAACAAATAGCAGAGATGCACCGGGGGCACAACTCAGAACATGTCTTAATAAGCAACATACTAGCACAATTGTTGTCCGCCGAAGAGGGAACCACTCAAACCTAAATAAAACTCAACATAACGATCGACAATAACGAAGGAAGTGAGACATATGATGAGTGTTCTATCAAAACTGACTCCCACAAGTACAAGTGGAGATCCCTTCATGACTCTGAACCGTCAATCCTAGATTATTCCCCTCGGTCAGACACTATCATAAACCTGGAAGACTTATTTGACCAACTATCCATTAATGAACAACCCTGCATAGATAAACATGTTATTTACCATTCCTCAGGTGATGCATCCACATCACAGTCTAGTTTTGTAGGAACCATATATGTCATCCCTTTCAAACACATAGAGTCAAACGAACATGAGAGTCTATGTCTAGTACACCCAGAACTAATAGAGTGGGATCAACAAGGACTGCCTAATATGGATGTCTTTGAGAATGATGAGGCTATTGTAGACTGCATGGGACTTAGAGAGGGAATGCCATCAGGAGACCACAAAGTAGGCTTCTCCTTTGACCTCGACAGATCAACATACTTTGGGGAGGAAGCGCCTCTTTCTAGTCCACAAAAGAAAAAAGAACAAAAAAATGATAAAAATCTAAAACAAGACGTAGCTTCTAGCGAGAACCTCACTGAGGCACTAGAAGATGGAAAGAAGGAACTCCTCCCCTTGACAGAGGAGAAATTGACATTACTAGCAGAAGAAATAGAAGAAGTCAATTTGGGAGATGACAAGCACCCAAAGAACATAAACTTGGCAAAATCACTCACCCTAGAGAAGAGAGAACAGTTCATCAGTTTCTTCAAGGAAAGGATGATCAACTTCGCATGGTCATACTCAGATATGCCAGGATTAGATCCAGAACTCATGCTACATCATCTCCCGTTGCTACCCAATGCCAAACCTGTCAAGCAGAAGCTAAGGAAGATGCATCCCCATGTTGCATTTCCAGTCAAGGTAGGATTGAAAAAACTCCTAGATGCCAAGTTTATACGACCAATCCCATACACAAACTAGATATCTAACTTGATACCAGTTACAAAGCACAGTGGTCAAATACAGATTTTCATAGACTTCAGAGATCTCAACATAGCTTGTCCCAAGGATGATTTTCCTTTACCTAATATTGACATGATAGTGGATCTAACCGTTGGACATCAAATGCTATCACTCATGGATTTCTTTTCAGGGTATAATCAGATAAGGATCACGCCAGAATACCAACATAAAACAACTTTCACATGTCCTTGGGGCACTTACTGTTGGAACGTCATGCCATTTGGTCTCAAGAATGCTGGTGCAACATATCAAAGGGCTATGACAACTATTTTTCATGATCTCATCCACAAAACAATGGAAGACTATGTGGACGACATACTAGCCAAGTTAATGCTTCGCAAGGATCATCGGCAAGTATTGGGACCAATCTTTGACAGAATGCAGGAATACAAGGTTCGTTTAAACCCAAAGAAATGTGCATTCAGGGTCACCGCAGGAAAGCTACTAGGGTTCATAGTGTCACATAGAGGAATCGAAGTAGACCCAGAGAAAGTCAAAGCAATATTGGACATGCCTCCACCATCCAACCTAAGGCAACTGAGAGGGTTACAAGGAAGGCTCCAATCAATCAGGCGCTTCATAGCTTAGCTAGTAGACAAGTGCCACCCATTTCAACATCTACTGCACAAAGACATCAAATTCATATGGACAGAGCAATGCAAACAAGCGTTCCAAATATTCAAGGATTATCTACTCAACTCTCCTATATTGGTGCCACCAGTCCAAGGTAGGCCATTTCTCCTATATATCTCAGCAATTGAATCAGCATCAGGCATACTCTGGGCACAACATGACGATATAGGGAAGGATAGATCCATCTACTATCTTTGTAGAACTTTGGTCAGATATGAGATCAATTATACACCAATCAAAAAATCATGCCTAGTAGTCATCTTCACTTCCTAGAATCTGAGACATTACATGTTGAGTAACCAAACAAAGTTGATCACACATATTGATCCCTTAAAGTACCTCCTAAGCAAAGCAGCGCTCACCGGACGACTTGCAAAGTGGGTAATGATCTTAAGTGAGTTTGACATTGAGTACGTAGACAGAAAGGCCATCAAAGGGCAAGTGATTATGGACCAATTAGCAGAGGCACCTCTACAAGATCACCAGCCTATCATTTCTGACTTTCCAGATGAATCCATTATGACACTACAACCAGCGATCGAGGTATGACAACTATACTTTGATGGATCGTGCACGAACCATGGTGTGGGGGCAGGAATAGTGCTTATCATGCCAGATCATGATACAATTCCAAAGTCTTTCATCTCAACTTCCCATGCAAAAACAACATAGCAGAATATGAAGCACTGACCATCGGTTTAAAGATAGCAATTCAATGGAGAATCAAGAATCTTAAAGTCTTTGGAGATTGCAGTTGGTCATTATTCAAGTCAACAATGATTATATGACCAAAGATGAGAAGCTAATACCATACAGAGCACAGATGGAAACATTATGCACCAAGTTCCATTACATCTTCTTCAAGAAAGTCCCACGAACACAGAACAAAGCTGCAGACGCGATGGCTACCATAGCATCATTGATTGATATGCCAGGCAATGAAACAAGATTCCTGTTTCTAGTAGACCAACTCTTGGTGCCATCACATCAAGCATCCATCACAAAATCAACATGTGTCCTTGTTGGTCCTGAAAACCCATGGTACCAATATGTATACAACTACCTCCAAAATAGTGTCTTACCTCCCAACTTGTCTAGAAACCAGAGAAAGTCCCTCATTCGCCAAGCCTCTAGGTATACCATCCCCTCAACTACTTTATATAGACAAAGTCTAGACAGAACGCTACTACGATGTCTCACTTTCGTGAAATCCCAAAGAGCTCTGTACGAGGTACATGAAGGAATTTGTGGAACCCATGGAGGTGGCAATAGCTTAGCTAAGAAGATCATCCGCATGGGATACTATTGGCCCACAATGGAGACATATGCACACAAACATGTACAAAGGTGTAGACAATGTCAGATTCATGGAGACCTCATCCATGCACCAGCCCAAGAACTAAATCCTATCACATCACCATTTCCATTTTCCATGTGGGGATTTGACCTAGTGGGCAAAATTATACCTTCTTCAATAAAGGGACACAAATACATCATAGCAGAAACATAATACTTCACTAAGTGGGTGGAAGCAATTCCCCTCACTTACATTACTGGAAAGCAGATATCAATGTTCATACTTAACCACATCATCTGTCGATATGGGATCCCTCAAACCATCCTGACAGATCATGGTACACCTTTCTAAAACAAAGATGTCAAAGAGCTATGTGAAAAGTTCCATATCAAATAAGGGTTCTCTTCATTTTATTATCCTCAAGGGAATGGCCAAGCCAAAGCTACAAACAAAACAATTTTGAAAATCTTGAAGAAAATAGTGAACGAATCAGGGCGAGACTGGCATTTACAGCTTAGTCCCGCATTATGGGCATACAGAACTAGCATGAGAACACCTACAGGAGCCACTCCTTTCTCCCTAGTCTATGGATCAGAGGTGGTATTACCCCTCGAATTGGAAATCCCATCCCTAAGGATATCATTGAAGAACCTAATTATAGATGAAGACTACAGAGTAGCAAGGCTCAGTGAACTGGAGCTACTAGATGAAAGAAGACAACATGCCTTCAACCACTTACAAGGCTATCAGAATCTCTTTAGAATAAACTATCATAAGAAGGTGAAGCCATGAACATTTGAGGTAGGAGACCTTGTCCTCATGAAAAATCAAAAGAACCAAGCAGAAAAAGTGAAACCTGAAAAGTTCGAGCCTAACTGGCTAGGACCATTTGTCATTGTCAGCTCTACTAAGAGTGGGGCATTCATACTGGCGACACCAGAAGGAGATCATCTCCCCGGATACATCAACAACATGCACCTCAAGAGGTTCTACCCTTGAGGTCTCTATGGTTAAGGCACCTATCTACATATCCAGAAAATACCAAAAAAATCAAAAAATATAAAAGTTACCTTGGTGAAAACCTGGCAATTAGGCACCTTGGTGACAACAAATTTTTTTTTTAAAAAGCAAAAAAGTAAAGAGAAACAAAATCACTCTCTCAGTTAAACCTGGAAAACAGGCGCTATTGAGTAGGTACCTTGGTGAAAACATGGAAACAGGTGCCAAGTGTCCAAATCCAGCTTCACCATCAATGAACTCCAAGATCAAAACCTTGAGCACACTTCAAATTCAAGACTGACTACCCAAGCTATATCCAGAAGCACAACCCCTCTTAGCACTAAACACTTATCCATGGTTCATACTGGTCCACCAGACTAGGGGCAATTCTAAATGTCCTAAAAAAATCCCTAGAAAATCAGAAAACTCATCAAATAAACTAAAAAGATAAAAAATGTTCTGATAAAATCAATCTTCATCAAAAACAATAAAAAAATTGCAAAATCCCAAGCAATAAAACCAACTCGGTTATCAAGAGAGAAAAGGGCGATCACGCCTAGTCAATCAATGTCACAATCATGAGCTTTGTGAATCAGCATGGGGCTCATCTGACACAAATTTATCAATCTATCAAACCTATCAGCAAGCAACTGGCGACCAAGCCAATCTATCAAATGTCACAATCATGAGCTTTGTGAACCAGCATGGGGCCCATCTGATACAGCTTGATCAGTTTCCAACATGATCAAAATCAATCAATCAAATCATATCTATCATCTTACACAGTGGTGGATACACTCAAACCAGACAGGTCAGTCGTATATGAGTCATCTATTACTAAACCAGACACACTCAAGCAATCAAGCCAATCAAGCCTATCCAAAGAGTCGAGCCAATCAAGAGAATACCACTGAATCAAGGAACCATCCAAAAATGTTGACTAGGTCAGTCAGTCGGTCAAATGTCAGTCTATATTTTGCGGTTATGTTCTTACGCTACTCCAGGATCCACCATGTGAGGAGAGTGGCTATGATAGATCATGACTTATTTTCTTTTATTGCTATCTGTTGAATGTTCACTTTGATTTTAGGGCCATGATGATTTAGGATAAATGTGGTAGGCATTGTCACTTATTTGGCAGTCGTGCAGTTCCACGATCTGAGCTTAACCCTAGGAAAGAATTGGACATTCCTTCTCTTTTATTTGCTTGTTTATTTTATAGAATCAAGAGCCCGCGGCACTATTCAGATGGACTTTGAGTGTGTTGGAGTTCTATCTTGGTTTCTATGGTCTTTTCTTTTATTTCACAATCAAGAGCTCACAATGCTATCCAGATGGACTCTAGGGGCGTAGGAGTTCTATCTTGTTTGCTTTGGCTTTTCTTTATGGAATCAAGAGCTCGTGGTGTTATCCAGATGGACTCTAGGTGCATAGGAGTTCTATCTTAGTTTCCTTTTTTTCAATCTATTCAGAGGACAAAGTGGTATCCAGATGGTCAATATTTGGGTGCTTTTGGCTCTCTTTCTTTTCAAACAGGAAACATAGCTAAACCCAGATGGTCAATATTTGGGTGTACTAGGTTCTCTTTCTATTCAATCTCTCTACTCCTTCCACTTATCAAGAGGTCGTGGCAGTATCCAGATGGTATGTGATCTGGATGCATTGGACTCTCTTCGAAATTTCAGAAAATATAAAAAAAGATGCAATGATGAAAAATATTGGAAACAGGGGCAACGGCTTGGGACACTCATCCTTTCTATCAACTCGTATCTATCAAAAAAGCAAAAAATTCCTTTCCATCATTCCATATCTATTAGATCAATCTCAGAGAACACCTATCCAAACTAACTTCTTTCTAATTAAC
>MU224863.1:1271462-1285475 GCA_018584345.1 Thuja plicata | reverse complement strand
TCATATGAACATGCATTTCATTTCCACCATCCTGCATAAACATGTCAGTATCATAGGAAAAGTAAATCATCCATCTACGAGTTTGCATCATAGGAATCATATTGCATATACATCTCATCATCTAAAATCACATCATATAGAATCATACATATATCAAGTAAACCAATGCATATCATATCAAATCAATAGATGCATCTCATATAAATCAAAATATCTTAGTACAATGAACAGTCGCAAATCTGAACAAAGGAAGGTAGTCAACATATATCAATAAATATCATTGTGTTGGGATACAATAATGGAAAAGACTCAGAGTATATCAGATGAACATCACTACAAAAATGGTACATGATACAAAATATGAGAAGCATAAGAATCAACATGTGCTACCCCCACCCTCATCAGGACGTGGATGAGGGGGTAGCATATTAGTAGTCAATCTCTGTGATGAACCAGGAGCTCCCACACCGCTGCTCTATGATCTCTGTGTCCTGATAGATCTTTGAGAGGCTGTATAACTGGGAACTCTCTGCTCTGTAGGAACTGCACCCTCATAGTGGCGTCTCCAGTACTCAATCTCTCTCTGAGCAACATGCCCAGATCTATAGTATCAGTCCAAAACATCTCGGTGAGAGGCATCTTGTACACTATCAATGAATGAACGAACCTTAGCTCAATCCTATCGCTCTGTAGCCTCGGCCGATGTAACCCTAGCCTCCAACGCAGTAGCACGGGCATCAGTAAAAGCAAGTCTGGTCTATAAATCTTGTACCTGCTAAGTAAGTCGCTCCAACTCAGAGGGATCCACCTCCATACCTCCCATGACCACATCCATATCTCCCTCCTCGGCCCTATCCCCCAATCCCTCCTCTCCTCTCCCCCTAACAACCCAGGAATCATCATCACTCTCTAAACTCTCCCCAGTACTACCACTACCAGTCGAGGAACTCATCCTTGCACACTGCTCATCTAAGGCCTCCACATCTATATCTCCTATCTCCACATCTACATACTCTATCACCACCCTATCCTCCTCTCTCGGAGCCAAAAAAGCACCAGTCCGTCGATGTACTCTCCGCACCATCTTAGGTGCCTCCTCCTCCATCGCCTCCTCATCCTCTAAAATAGTACTCAACCGAACCCTCTGAGTACTGGAATGACCGCCACTACGCCCACCTCTAGTCCTCACTCCACTGCCTGCACCCCCAGGACCAGGATCATCTCCCCTCCCTCTACCACCATCTCTCACACCATCCTGTCCACCATCTCGGCCTCCAACCCTCCCTCTGTCATGACCACCATCCCTCCCTCCATCCCGACCACCCCTCCCTCATTGTACCCAATGGTGCCTCCTCATGAGCGTCCCAGCAACAGGACAAGAGACATCTATAATTGCAACTGGTCAACTCTAGGCCCAATGAGCATCAAACTGGGGAGTAGTGTCTGCAAAGAGATCATATTCAAATATCACTACCACATCAGATAAAGGATGACGTCACATAGAGCAAATAGATTATAAGAGCAGTAAGGAAACTAAACAAGGGAGGTGACGAAAATAAAACAAACCTGCATCTACAGTGTTTGATCGCCATGTCCACACAATAGGAAGTAACCCTGCAAACTCAGTACAAGCAGCATCAAGAGATACAACACCACCCCAAATGGTAGAGTCCCTCAACCTACGAGAAAAATAAGCATAAGAATCAGACAGATCATGCCGCTCACTAAACTGATGCAATGCCATGTCAGTGTTGTGAAAATTAATCATGTGAATATGGTCAGTCACACGACCAATCAAATATCTCCACTACTGACAGAAGGGAAGATGGATGTCCTCTCCATCCCAAACAAGACAATCACTATACGACCTCCGTATGAAATAGGGCATCATATCTAGCTGCTACCGCCAATACAATGAATGACCCATGTGGGTCTGAACAATGGCTCCATCATACATGTACACATACGACCTATCTACAGGCAGGGCATGTATACCAACAAGATGGAAAACAACAATATGCTCCTACGCCCATATCTGGAGGAGGGTAGCACCACAACTGAGTGACTTACCATTAAGGTAAGCCACATAGAACATGTGGAAGTGCATATGAGACAACATGCATGGCCCCCGTGCATAAACAGTACGATCCCAGACCATACTCTGCAAAATACTACTAAAGCCGACAGAAAATCCACGTTGTCGACGATCGGGGCATAAGATGCCACAAATCAAACTGCCTAGTAGAGTGGACAGCCTGTTGAGGCCCAAACCAAATATGGACCATGGAATATCATAAGCACTAGATAACCCAAGCTGATCTCGGGGCAATCCAGAGAGCTCCGTCAAGGCAACAATACCAAGACGGGTGGCATACTCCATAAGCGCACCTTGGATCGGAAGCTGGAGGATGCAGAGGTACACATCCTCCAATGTAACAGTACACTCTCCAGTGGGTAACCAAAAAGTGCATGTCTCAAAATTCCAATCCTCTACAAGAGCAAAGATCAAACCCCTGTTGGTCGTGATCTCTGGCATGTAATATATCCAATATAATCCTGAGTCCCTAAGAACTGACCTCTCATCCTCAGAGAGCTGGAACCTGTAAACAAGACACGCCGACCTCGACTCCCAACATCGCAGAATCCGCTCGGTGAACTGCACACAAAAATAAATCAGAAAAATATCAATATCAGTCATACTGGAAAGTACCAGAAACTAGAATATGCAGAAATTAGAAAAGGAAATCAGGAAAACAGTTCTAAAAAAGCAATTGTGGCAAATAACCCTACAAGTGCGGTACTCTTATGCGAATGTGAAACATGACATGCAAATGTGACACATAAACATCAATTGCAGCATACAAACTAAGCAGGTGTGACACACTTATCATTTACGACACTAAGCCTGCAATTGCAACATTTAAACTGCAATTGCGGCAAAACCACAGATGATTGCAGTACAACATGCAGAATTTCAAAAAACAACAATTTTTCAAAGTGAGAAAAACATGTATTAATGACACGCAAAGCGATAAAAATCACCGGACGTCCTATGCCAGCTGGTCTCTGATACATCCGGACTCGATCGGATATGTGTGTAACTCTTGGTAAGCTCGTCATCGCACAAAAATAGGAGAAAGGAGGAAGAAAACTAAGAACAAAATCACCAAAGTTCTGAGAGCTCCAAGAAGGCAAAGTGACAAATGAATGGCTCTCTTGGCTATTTATAGGGGTTCCCACAAACCCTAATTTCACTAGGAGGTCTGATTTTTCTTCCCGGTCCCTAGAAACTTCCATGGGCAATATTAGAGGCAAAATAAGGCATTTTTTTAAAACAGTCAGCTACCCAGATTCAGATATTACAGTTTCAACAAATTAACACTCATATCGAGAATTTTTTCTCAAATTTCTTGAGGGGGCATAAATACATCTATCGCCGGAGCAAGCTGGGGCAGGATCAAAATCAAAGAATCTTCGACACACTGCGACAAGTCACATCGCATCAAAGAGGGGCAAATGTAGACACCTAAAAATGGACAGGCTTGCGACTTTACATTAAAAACACTAATTTTCATCTATTAATTAATGGTTTTTTAATAGTTAATTAATCATCTATTTTCTTCTAAATTCATTCCCCAAATCATCTAATCAAATTCCCAAAATTAATTAAATAATTAATTTTATTTAATTAATTAGCCTTAATTGATTAATTACCATTAATTAATTAATTAAATTCAATTTCCTATAGTTTAAATTCAAATATTTAAACTTACTAATTAAATTCTTCCAATTAAATTAATTTCAGTTAAATTAATTTAATTTCATTCAATAAAGCAATTCTAAATAAAAAAGAATTCAATTATCTCACATGTTGAAAGCTTTAATTAAATAAATGAATTAAATATTCATTTATCTTCAAAGAGATAACTCCAATCAGATCACATGGGTTACTCCACCCATCTCTCCACTCCACACGGGTAACTTCACCCACCTCTTCAGTTCAAAAAGGTAACTCACAATTAGCTCTTCAGTCAACCAAACTCTGTCTCCTCTTTACCAATTGAAGAGGTGGAGTTTACTGATGGCTTCTCCAGTTCCTTTTGATCTCAACCATTCATTTCATCCTCAATTCCTATATAATAAACCCTTCATAACCATTTGAAGGATCCAGGATGTCAAGCTCTTGTGCACCATTACTCTGTCTGTTTGGTTCTAGCATTCAAGTCATCTTGCGATTACACACACATTTCAATTAGCAAATTCTCGACACTTCTCAAGTCATAGACACTACCAACACCAATACTGAGCATCAAAAACAATATTTCAGAAGGAGTAGAGAGAGACAATAGAAGCTTCAAGCACTTTGGGGTTCACATTCATTTGTTTTCCTTTCATTGCTTGTACATTTTATTGGTTACATTTCAAGTTATTCATTTTAGTAGTTCTTGTGTACTTGATTTCTATCATTGTAAAACCTTTGCTACTAATCCTCACCTTTGGAAAGCTTGGGAACCACGAATCACGAAAAGAGGTGTACAGAAACCATAGTTATCTTCCAGTGACATCTTTACATTTAACAATAAGTTGTCTAACAACATTTTTCACACATCCATTTCAACATTCTCATGCAACATCTTACATGTCATGTACACAACTATGGCCGAAGTAGAACCTTCACGATTTTAGAATTGAAATTTTTAAGACATGTCATGTGCAACATACCTCTCAATAGGATCCTCAATAGTGTGAATTGTGAATGCACATTGATACCTTTTTTATTACTGTTAGGGCTTCCATCTCTTCATAACTAATCGACTTCTTCACAGGAACTTTGTTGAAACTACACAAACCAGTAATTTCTTTAATTACTTCCTTTGTTATGATGCATGGTCAGTCCAACATCAATGTTCCACCCTGAAAATACTTCAACATGAACTAGATGAAATCCTTGTCATCACACCATGAGAATTCTCCCCAAATGTTGAGCCCTAGCTCTCTTAATTTCTACATTCCTTCTTAATGCAATCCAAACTCCAACTGCTTTATCCGTTCCTGATTGATTTCTTTCAGCTTAATTTATTTTTCCTTCTTCCTTTTTGCACTAACATGAGCAACCGATTTAGATGCCATGATTCTTCACAAGTTATTCGCTCAAGTGATCTACAACTAGATGAAATCCTTCATGCTACAGTACCAACTTATCCAAAAAAATTATCTCTTAAAAGCCAAAAAATGGAAAAGTCCCACTCGAATTCATTATTGCTGACACAATCAATGTACTTTGCTTGTCAATCATTCAAAACCATTTTGTCACTATTAATGTTTTTCCTTTATCATCGATAACAACCTAGTTGTGACCGATACCAATTTGGAATAGAGGAGGTGTAGGAGTTAAATTTTTCTATACTCCCCCTGAGCCACGACATTATGCTCAATTGTCAATAGGACCAGTACCAGGATCTAGGACCACCAAAACCTTTGTGCCACCAGATTTCTTTCTCCATTCCATACTCTATTTTTGAGATCCACTAGATTCTACAATATGATGATCACATCTAGTATTTGTTAATGTACTTTCACATTTATATGATTTATAATAGTGACATGTTCGTCCACACTTGAAACAATTCACATTCCTTTTTTTGGGTATCAATTATTTAGCTCTGCATTGAATTGATTTACGACCAAAGTTATGGCACACATAAAAATTTCCATAAAATATTTTGTTCATAGTATCTTCCTTCTCCTGATTTGTAACTTGACTCTTGTACTTACTTTCCTTATCACCAAACTTATGACATTTATTACATTGTGCTCTTTGAATTCTTCTCATCTGACAATCTATTGCTTTGTGACCAAAATTCTTGCAAATATAACAACAATTGTTAAAATATAAATACCTTTGACCATTCAGTTATCTTACCAGTAAACTTTTTTCAAGTGAGTTCTGATTTCTTATATAACTTGTTGCCTTAAATTTTTCATCTTCCTCAACCATCACCTCTTTACCTTTGTCATTATACTTTGAGCTTTCACCGACAAATTTAGTACCTTCTTTGTCCTTGCATTCTTTCGATATATTCAATAATTATCCAGAATAGTGTTGCTTCCATATGTGTTAGATTCTATTTTTAGCTTCATTAATTCTAACTCTAAATTTTCATTATGCTCTATACTCTTCTTGACCATTCCCTTGAAATTTTCTTCAGTTACTTTCCATTCCTCCAATGCCTTTTCTAGTTCAAATCTTTTGATCCGAGCATTCTTTGACTTGCACATCGATCCATATCTGATGAGATCTTTCTTCTGAGTCTTTTCATTATATGTCTTTATTTCCAGAATTAGATATGTATAGTTTCCCTTTGATTCTATTAGATCTTATAGTTCTTGTTCTAGTTCTGCAATTTTGTTCTTTGAATATTTCAATTCTCGACTGACTTCTTTGTGCCTTGCTTTGAACTTCTTAACCTGATCTCTCAGTTTCACAATGCATGTATTTGCTTCCATCAAGTTTTCCTTTAGTTCTTCATTTTCTAATTCACTACCTTTAATATCACTCAACATGATCTACCAATCTTCTTCAGAGTATAAACCTCCTTGCATTTGTTCAAATTTCCAAGATCTCCCTCAAGCGATTAAGCTCTATTTGCAAGGGACCAGGCTCTGATACCAATTGTTGAACATGTTGAATAACTAAGAAAGGGGGGATGGTGAATCAATTATTCCCACACAACTATTAAAAACATTCTCTTTATAGGTTAACTGTTAAATAGTTCCAAAAACAACTTAAGATTTGTCAGTTTAGCACATTAAACATCCATAGTAAATATAAGCATGAAATACAAAGGAACACTGAAACAAAGAACACCATATTTTACGTAGAAAACCCAAGATGGAAAAGACCATGGAGAAAATAATTCTCATGAAATGTAAAAACACCTGTTAAGGTGACACAAAAAATGGTGATTTGGACAAAGACACGCTGCCATAAATGCTCACTGCAAGAAGGCTCACTGTCGTTCAACTCACAATCAATATAAAGATGCCCACTACCGATACACAAGGGCTTACTACTAATATAAGGGCTCACTATCGATGCATAGGGGTTCACTCTCAGAAGATATGAAAAGAGATAGAATCCACCTTTAAGATCTACAAACTTCTTTGCACGAACATGGACCTCCTTCACATACATTCATAGTCACTTCGCATATAATCCACATAAGACACACATGCATACACTTGTACACTATTACTACTAATAATAATACTTTAGATACAAAAGGTTCTTCTTTATTTATACTGATATCTAATATTACATATGTCAACTTCACAAAAAACGTGTGATATCACCAATGCAACACATATTATATTTACATTTAATTCATTGCATTGGTCCTAAATCTAGGACATACATAAGATACCATAATATGATACAATATGATCCACAAATTATAATATACATTGAATTTACCAAAGCTATATGAATGCCACAACCAAGACCAAAAGATGGTTACACAAAATAGTCATTACCATCATTAGGGTACTAACTTGAATGTGTGGTAGCTGATACATTGATCCACCTTTAACGTACCAGGAAACCTAAGACGTCTTCATTTTGAATCTTCCTTAAATATAACCAAAATCTCTTGTTATACCAATGACAACTAACAAGACATGTCAAACACCAACCAAAACATACAGAGTGTTGGTAAGAGGTTTTAACATCAGTGATAACCAATGACAACACTTCCTCACATATTCTAACAAGGACCACTCCTTCCTGCATCATAAGGAAGCATATTTCACTATTTAATGAGAGATGATGATATTTACATCTCTGCAACATCTTACCAAAACTATTCATTTCTTCTTGGAAGGACTCCCCATATGTAGTGAAATCATCCATATATATCTCCATGGAATTGTGAGATATATCTAAAAAATGCTAATCACTTCTCTTTGAAAAGTTGTTGGTGCATTACACAAGCCAAATTGTTGAACATAGTATGCAAAGGTTCCCCATGGACATGTAAAAGTAGTCTTATCCTTGTCCTCTGGTGTAATTTTAATCTGATTATACCCATTAAAACCATCAAGAAATGAGAAATAATTCTTCCCTAGCAGTGAATCCAAGACTTGATCTATGAAGGGGAGTGTAAAGTGGTCTCTCTTTGTTGATAAATTTAGCTCTCTATAATCCACACATACTCTCCACTTCCCTTCTTTCTTAGGAATACTGACCAAAGGGGAAACCCATTCACTATATGTTATTGGATATATAAAACTTGCATCCAATAACTTTATCAATTATGCTTTTATTACCTCTCTAAGTGTAGGGTTGAATCTCCTTTTAGGTTGTCTAATATGTATTCTATACTCCTTAGTGTATGTTTTATGTGTACAAAATTTATTGGATCTAGACCCTTCACATCTATATATTCCCATGCAAAAGCATTCTTGTGTGACTGCAATAAATCAACTAATGACTATTGGTGATCCACAGTGAGACTATTATTAATGTTCAAATGGCTTCTTGTTGATACTTCTATTTGTTTGGTAATTTCAACCATACATGCTTCATCAACACTCAACATTTGATTTCATGAAGCAACAACATGTGCAACAAATGCGAGGTTGCAAGATAAGTTGAAAGAGAAGAATTTGACAATAATATTTGCAATGGGCACGATGAACAAGCCAAAGAAGTATATGCTTCTTCCTCAGTTACCTAATCACTATGCATATTATGAGACAAAAATTGATCATCAGCTTGGATTTACATGAAAGGACTTCCATTGATCATCATTATTGCGGTCAAATAATTGAATTCATCTTCTTCTTCCTCTCCTAAATATGTCAAATAGGCTCCCCATGTGGTTGATCTAGAGGGTATAAGTCTATCTCTTTAGTGCTATCTCCATGGGAGATGATCATATCTCCTGACCTGCATCCTATGTAGGCATGTGCAGTTGCTATCCATGGTCTCCCTAGGATGATAAGATACCCTCCCAAAGTATCTTTAGGAGATAGAACCATGAAATCAACATGGTACTCCCATGAGTCCAAAGTGACAACAATATCCTTAATAATTCCATCTAGTTTGATAGTAGAGTTGTCACCTAACCGTAGGATAGTAGGAGTTGGCCTCAAGTTGGTAAGGTTAAGTTGTTGCATTATATCTTGAGTCATAACATTGAAGACAACTCCCAAGTCAGTTAGGGAATTCTTTACTAAGGTGTCATTAATAGTTACTCCCATTACCAGACTACCAGGGTAAACATACTTAGGTACAAATACTATCCCTACCATTATATCTGCTAGTTTACCCAACATGAATTGTTTGTGGGTCTTTCTTCTTTCTCCCTGGCTTCTTCAAACACATATCCCTTTTTTCTTTCCTATAAAAGGGTACATCTTTAATTGCTTGGAATAATAATATCTTGACACACACATGCTTAAGTTGATCCATAAAATTAAAGGCAAACATTGGTTTAGATTCTATGATCTCCGTCCTTTGAGGAAATGGTGGCACTAGACCAGTACTTGGAATTAGTTTAGGCTGACTGGACTGACTAGGGTGCACATGGGGGTCATTAACATGTATACTTTCTCCATCTTCTATAAAAACCTCCACGATAACAAGAGAAGTAGGTGCATGCAGAGTTGTTCTTGAACACAAGTGTATGTTAATTATACCCACAACATATGCGGGGTATCGAGTAGGATTTGTTGAGTACATCAACTGCTACTATGATTTATTATTGGGATTGGGTGTAGGTTGAACTTATAATCGAGTTAACCTTGGTGCATTGATATTTGAATTTTTAGGAGGCATAATAGCTGGCTGAGAAGGCTAAGTTGGAGGCTGCAAGTAACTAGTTGGTTGATTTGACTATTGTTGATTCCTTCTCCATTGGGGTGTTTGTTTCCAATTACCTTGAGGTGTTTTCCACTGAGGTGGAGGATTGGGATTTGATAGGTTGGCTAAGAAGTCTTTGGGTTATTCCAAGGTTGTTATGGATAATTACCAAATTTTGATGGATATGAAGCTTACTAATGCTTATTAGGCACATAGGGATTTGAATAAGGACTAGGAAAAGATAATGGATCTAGAGACATACCTTGCCTTGGAGGCCACATTCACCTTTGTTCAATGTAGAATATTTGGCCTTTGTCATCTTCAACTAGTCTAAATTTGGTTGCACTTGCTTGTTGTCCATATTGGCTACTGCTTTGCATTTGCAGTCTCTTTTCTCCTGCCTACAATGAGGACTTATTTTTGCTAGCATGGTTTCTACCTCTTCATGTTTCTTCTTTGCTTGGAGTGTATCTAGCTATGTAGCCATGTTGTTAATGATGTTATGCTTAAAATCCTTAAGCAAATTTGTGATCTCCATTCTTGAAAATCCATTAGTTTATTTTGACACCTCAACTCAAAGACTCATTTACTTGTCAACCTAGGGAAAAAATGTAAAATGAGACAAAACAATATGTGCACCGAGAGTCTTTTAGAGCCACAATATTCTAACTTGAAACAAATGAAGTGTTGAACTAGATACCATAAAGTACATGCAACAATAAACTTTACCATAGTTTTCCATGAACGAATCTAGCTTAGACTTATGCTAAAACAATAATTCCTCAACTAGTAAAGCTAATTGTTTTTCTCTAGTCTGGCTGCATAAATAGTCACAAAACTATGTTTATGCGGCTACAAGGATAAACATTTACTAGATTAACAAAAACAAAGTACATAAAATCTAAAACTAAATTATAGAAAGTAAATAAAAGGGAACCCTCACCAGGTGGCCCCCCTTAGATGAGTATTCCTAACTAACAACTATATCTTCAGAAAATAAACATCCAAGACATCTTTATCCACTCATGCTGATAACTCAAAATAATAGAACTTGCTTCCTTATTCATGAAATTCAGTAAATGCAAAAGTACATTACATTACTTGACCAACAATTTCTAAAGGAACTTGGAAGACTTTATAGAAAATAGAAACTAGAACTTACTAACTAACTCAACACCTCAATCCCTTACATCTAGGGAGACTGCTTTTATTAAAAGCATGGAATTAGGAACAATAGAAAGAGAATAGGGTGATCTCTATCCCATTCATAACTTCACACCAAATATTGTTAGAGTAGTCATATTATAGCTAATAATTTATTTATTTAATTATTAGTCTATTATACTCTACACTTAAGTTAAACTTAGGCATCTCATTATTCTTTAGGGTTTTCACCTTTAGGGTTTCGGTATCCTTTTATAAGGATTCACCTCTTTGCATTTGATAAGGAGTTTTTTCACATCGCATTGTAACATCTAGAAACATATTGTTAATATTTTTTTTTCTTGAGCATATGATGTCTCCTCTGGCTTTTTGGCCTCCATAGTTTTTCTTGTCTTCTGTTCTTCACTTCCTCCATGTAACAGGTTATGCATGCAGGTGTTCTTGGGAGAATAGGGTTTTTCCTATTCTAACAAATATTTCCCTAAATTTGCTCCATTATCAAGCATGGTAGTAGTTAGGAAGATAAATGTCTTCAAGTTATTTTGAAGGAATCTTGTATAGAAGAAACCTTTGGACCGTTGCTCATAACCACACTGCCTTCTTCCCTTGATGTCTATTGAATTTTTCAAAATACCCGCCACATCTTGATGAAGAATTTAGTCCATCACAACACCCGAGACTTATTCAACTAGCTACATAAAAAAGATTAATACCTATGTAGATTCATGCACATTCATTAATATTCACAGTACACCAATTACCGCAATCATTCATGAGAATATATTTATATTGCATTCATGAATATCATAGTTTTTGTCAAAAAGGACATTAGATATAATTAGATAGTTTCAACATCACAACTTAGCAAAAAGTATAAAACCACATAGTTCATAGGCTTAAAACAATAAAAAATACTATACCATCATAAGAGTATCTAATAAAAACACATAAATGGGGCTCATCAACCATATATTCATCAACCATATATATATATATGGTTGATGAGCCCCATTTATGTGTTTTTATTAGATACTCTTATGATGGTAAAGTATTTTTTATTGTTTTAAGCCTATGAACTATGTGGTTTTATACTTTTGGGGGCTCATCAACCATACACACACACACACACACAAAGAGAGAGAGAGAGAGAGAGAGAGAGAGAGAGGTATCCCCCTGTCGACCAGGCAAGTAGCCGAATACAATTTTGAATTAGGTTAGCACTAAACATTCCCGCAGTGGGGAGGAAGGAGAAGTGGACCACCACACTCCATAGGTGAGACAAAAAATAGCACCATAAATGTTACATATCTTCTTGCATACATTGAGACAAATAAGTAAAGTGTAAACACCTAAGGTCGACCAAATGTAGAGTAGAAACACCAAGAACTTTGAAACCATGTCTCCAAAGCCCAAAATGTCATGCCAACTAAAATGAATGAAGCTAAGGATATTATCAACTTATTACCAAAAATGTACTATTAGAAATCATTTTCGAAGAAATGCAAAGCACACATTTCACAGATAGAATATTGTCAGTCACAACCATACCTAGACAAATATCAAATTCACTTTACCGTGCTCTAAACCATAAAAACTTGAATTGAACAACTCTAAACTGTACTCAACAACATATGAAAATCTCACCAACAAATTTTCAACATAATGAATATGCTGGGCAAAATCCACATCACCACTACATAGAAAACATGTTGACATGTTAATGCAACAAAGTGTTCACATCAATGACAACCATTTCAAAACAACCATGTTGAATCGTTGCTTGTCCAAACTCAATCATTCTACTCAATACTACAACAATTACCACTAATAATGAAGCATAATTAGAGGTTCTTGCTTGTGGTTTATGGCTTTGTGTGAAGAAAGGACTGGGGAATGTGGACATAGAAGGTGACTCCTAAATACACATTGACACAATGAGCAAGAAATGTACAAAAAATTGGAAACTAAAGTTTGGGTTAAAAAATATTTGGGGTTGTTTGGGAAAGTTAGGCAACTTCTCTTTATATAATAGGTATAGAGAAGGCAATAAAGCAACCGATCTTCTCACTAATCGGGGTTTCACACAAGAAATCCCTGAGGTTGTTGTTGATTTTCCGACCTTAATGAAGGATTTAGAGGGATATAGTCATAGAGGAGACGCTGGTGTCTTACCACTGAGTCCAGGTTTACTCATAGATAAGAATAGTGGTTGGTGTTGTATGTGTTGGCCATCCTTTCTTTTCTTCTACCCAAGCTTGTGATGTTTGCCAATTTGCAAGTGGGTGTCTAGGCATTTTTACTAGCTCTTGTATTTTGTGCAGACTTGAGAAGTCATGAGATATGCGTTTGTAGGATGAAAATAATTTTCACTTTCTGTTTGGCTCCCTTGACGTATGTGCTCCTCTGGGCCTTTTTAGTTGATTTAGATATGTCATATATCCACAAAATGCAGGTATCTTATTGATCTTTGGTACTCAAATTCCCTTCAGGGCTTGAGGTCATGGGGTGGGTGGTGTGTGCTCTCCTGACATTCTTTATATTTCTTTATAGTTGTGTCTATGGCTGATACACAATTTCATGGTTGGTCTCAAGGTGCTTGGTATCAAATTTAGATGTTTGGAGGAAATGAAGGAGTAACAATTCATTATGCTATTTAAGTCCGAGGAAGACGAGATCAAAAAACCATAAAGCAAGTTATTGGTGACCACTATTGTGAGTGTCAAATGATGCACCTGTTACCTGTGACACAACACTTCAATAAGTCATTAGATTAGTGAAAAATAGCATAAAAGAGAAATGGTTAGATACAAATCACTAAAACCGACTTATTACTCCCTATCTAGGAAGAGTTTAAAAAATACCATAATCATGCCCTCAGATTATGCACCATTCAGTGACAATACACTCCTAAGAATGAGAGATTTAATTGAAAACTAAGCTAAATGATCAGAAAGCATGTAATTAAGCTATGAAAACTGACATTATAA
>MU224863.1:1240981-1255617 GCA_018584345.1 Thuja plicata | reverse complement strand
ATATAAATGAAATGAATTAAACTTATTTAATTCATTCAAAAATAGGAATATTAATTATTTAAGCTTTTTATTGCTTTTGATAATTAATTAGGACTATAGCCATTTTAATTAAATTAATAGGCTAGGGTAATGGGTTTAAAATGCAAGTGATGAGATAGATTAATTCCTTTATAATTAAATACTTTAGCCATTGTTTGGATTTGATAATATTTGATTGGTTGAAATTGATTTGAATTGTATGGCTGAAGTAGTTAATATAAATTAGTGATAAAAATCACCTAGGACATTAAATCTGATTTAATAATAAATTATGCCAAAGTAACATTGTCTTGACATAACAGGGGGTATGATCACACCTAGGGCAAACAGGGTCTATGGTCGGTACAAACCAAATCTAGGTGGTTACAACTATTAGCTGGGTGGACATATTCATGATTGAGTGATAACGAAGATCCTCTTCGCAATACTGCTCAAGCTACTGGTTTTCTTCACCGGGCCATAATTTTCGTGCACTTCTTGGTCAAGACAGAGTTTGTCACAATGCGATCATTGAAATCAATCTAAGAAGTGGCTCCATTATTGGTATTTTTTATGCTGAAGATGTTAAGAAGAAGTCGGTTGTTGCGAAGGCTCTTGAGCTCTTTAGAGAAGGTATCAAAGAATGCGATATAACATCTTTTGCCAACTTCATTAGTGTGTTTGCAGACTTGTTTTCTCTAGAATAAGTCGATCGAATCCATGTACAGACAAATGAAATCATCTCCATCTCACATACAATGTACCTATTTTTTTCCTAATATAAGAAACTACCCCCTTTGATAGAACTCACAAAACAAAATTGTAAATTTAATTTATATAAAATATAAAGAAAGATATATCAAAATAATCTAAACTTAAATCTATATAAAATATAAGAAGAGATATGTCAAAGACATCTATTTTTTTAAAGAATTTTAATTTACTTATTTGAAAATTAAACATTATATCTAGAAATACTTTATATAGATCAATATTAGTACCAACTCATACCAATTTCAAATCTTTGAGACTTTTTTGATCTTGGGAACATTTTTTCCTTCCATCGAGTCATTCGCCGCGGTTTTTTAAGTTTGCTGACCTGTTGTGAACTAGTTTAGTCAGATATATACGAACGTTTCAGTTTCTCTGTTGAAAGGAATTGAAATAACCCAATAGCATGATGTCTAGATTCATTCCGGAGCGCTCCCTAATTTACGCCAAGCTGGCATGATGTGACACAGGATATGTTCGAATGAATATTCTACTACGAAGTAGACATTTTGATCCTCTTCTTCCCGAGTAGGTTAAATTTACGATTGGCGGTGAACTATTTGTATCGACTTTTGGGAAAAGTGAGCATTAAAACCCTGGTTCGATTCTCGCCAGCTGCTCAAGGCATTGTACGACCAAAAACTTACAGCGAAACGCGCTTCTCGGTATGCTTTTAGCTCCTTCCCAGCTATTAACATTCATTCCTGTTTGAATTGTTGTTTTTTCCTAGGGTAATTGTAGAAGTTTTTTTGAGGCTGCTTAGATGAAAACAGTGTATGGGAGCTCAGAACAGCAAGCATCCGGAGTGACTGAGATGCTTTTGAAGAAACAAATAGGAGAGGCGAGGCTTAATTTCGTGTTTCTTTTGTGGATTCTTTGCAAGAGTTGATCGTGCCACCATTAATTTCAATTACAAGTCCTCCAGTTCTTTCTCTTCTTGCCTTTTCCAATAGGGTAATGTTGAATTCCCTGCAAAATTAAGATTTTTTTTTACTATGCTTTGAAATATCTCGTGGAGGCGAGTCCATATGTGCATATACGCACAGAGACGCCAATACGTATATATACGATACATTTGAAGGTGATCACGGGTTATTTGGTTATGTTTTGTAAGGGTTGGCCGCTAATGCCGTTAAAGTGGATCTTTAATGTTTACTGGCTTTCGAAACGTGTCGGATACGGTATGCGAGGTTTTTACCCTCTAGTTCGCGCTCTTCTCGAGAAGAAGCTCAAGAAGAGCAAATAGTGCGAGCTTCAGTGATTTGACCGTAATTTGTTCACTACGAGTTGCTTTTGTTGTTTAAATCTCTTCAGTCTGAGACTCCGTTGGAATATTTAAGTTTTATAGGATGTTATTTGTTATTGCATATGGGATTTGGATTCATTCTGCTTGTTGTTAAATGCTGGGGAAGACGTGGTTAGGAGGAACAGATATACGTTGTCTTCTGATTAATGTTCAGAGTGGTTGGCATGCCTTGATATGCAAAACAAAAAAATAAAAAGCAGTTTGATATTCAGCTACAATGGTGAGTATATTTTTTGAGTGAGGTTTCCATAGTTGCAGTGTATCTGTCTTTTGCTAGAACTGTAAGTTTCTGTTAGACCGTGCATTGAGAATGTGAGGAATTCAGTGACTGCAAGTAGTGGTAGCCCTCTTCAACATGTGTTTCATACCTGTGGTTGAGAAAGTGTATCCCAACAGTCTTACGGATTATATGATTTACCATGATTGCCTTGCCTGCAGAGTGGGTAAGTCTCTGTGTACTCAAATCTCGCCTCACTATAAGGTAGGTTTTGATTTTGGTTATCCGTGCCAAGCCCAGGAGATGTATGGATGACAATTTATAACTTATAGATCTTAGAATATGCACTAGAATCTTAGAAGACAAGACACAAAAAAATATTTCAGAGATGATGCGAGATTAGCAAATAAGTTACCTCTTTTCAAGGCAGAACAGGATAAGATACATATGTATATAAAGCTACAAAGGCTGAGGGTGAATCCTCCTAATTAGAAAAGGTGTAATGCATTCTTTATGATCTGCCTAGATTTCGATGAAGGTGATACCAGATGCATGGAGCATGCTGATAATTCTCATGTTTTCTGCGTGCCTATATAAGATGTCTAGTGCAAGTTTTATAGACAGTCTTTATGGCTAAGTGTCATGTCTATGTTGTCACGTGTCCAATGCATATGGTCACGTGGAATGTGTGCATAGAATGCCATCAAGTGTCAAATCTAGATGGTGTCATATCTTGTGGTATGGAGCATGTATGGTGCCAAAAGTAAAACATATATGGAACCATTTCCTATGGTATGGAAACCCACCATGTGTTGCATGAGTATGGTGATGTTTCTTGTGTAGGAGCTTATGCCATGTGTTGCATACGTATGGTTCAATTCTAGGTAGACAAAAGCATAAAGGGTGTGTGATGGGGTAGATGGTTGAAGTGTGTGGAGCATGTGTGGTGCTGCAAAATGCTATAGGAACTTCTAGATGTGGTGTATCAAGAACTCTTGAAGCTTTTGCAGTTGCATAGAGAGTTGCTGAGATTGTTGTGTGCAAAGAACTCTTGGAGCTTGTGTGGTTTGGAAAATTGTTGCATGTGAAGCAAAACTTGTAATGACCCAAACCGGGTCTTTCCCAAATTTCCACAAATATTTCTCATACAGATTTAAACATTCAAATGCATGCAGTAAACCATTGATTCGATAGCAATAAACCAGCAATATATTCCAGTGAAACCCTTAGCAAATATTATTGCATCATACAACAACAATGCAATAACAAGAGGATTTTTAACAATCCTAATACGAACTACAATATGCAACAGGATATCAAATAACAAAAAAGAACTTGTGAATACAATGGCGAACTCTGCTATGAATCCGCACCGGAGATGAACTGGGTTTCCGTCCAATCCACCGAGAAAGCCTGAAGGTTTCCATCCTCAGGTTTCAGAACCGAAAGCTGAAGCTCTCTGGATTCTCCAAGAGAAAATAAATTCATAAAACTAAGCATACACAATGAGACTCCAAGTCTTCTTTTAAAGCTGCAGCCGTGACTTCAGTTTCCCCTCTTTGTCTCTTCATATTCCACTTAAAGTCACTTTTTAAATAAATATAACCGTTGGGTTATAAAGTGACATTGTAAAATAAAGTGAGGAATCTTCTGGCATTAAAACGAAGGGCCAAACGAACTCGGATGAAGATGTGTAATAGCTTGTCGGAAAGCTCTCGGTAAGATGCTCCAAGTCCACTACTGAAATGCCAGAAAAACAGAGTTCTGCCGACTTACTATAAGTAGTAAGCACCCTGGAAATCCTGTGGAAACTGATCCAATTGGCTTGAAACTGAAAACACCTAGGCCAAACATCCCTCTGATCACCTGCCAAACCTCGGTTAGCCCACCAGACCATGATGAAAAGGCTAACTATAAGGCACGAAATAATGTGCCCCGAAAAGGGGACATTACAAAACTTCTAGGTGTTCATTTATGTGCAAAGTCATCTTGACATTGTGCTAGCTTGCAAGGGAACATGCAAGGTATGCAAGGAATACTGATGAATTGGTGCGAGCCTATGCTTGGTTCATTTGTCTTTTCTCAATGGGTATTGACCTATATTGTGTACTTCAAGGTATAGAGACCTATATTGTGTACTTAAAGGTATAGAGACAACAATGTAGGTGCTTATGCTAGGCATAATCGGTAGTGAGTCTAATGATCCGGGGTGAGCCAATTGAGTGTTGTGAGTCAATTGTCAATGGAATGGTAGTCTACATGTGCGGATATCATCAATGTTGTGTTGCATTTATTTGTCAATTCGAGGAATGCTTAATGGATTACATAGATGTGGCATAGCACATTTGACTTTGATTGACTATTTGGGTTACATCATTTGCACAAAGAGTTGTTGAGATTGGTTTGTAAGTGAACAACTCTTGGAGCTTGTGTGGTTGCACATAGAGTTGTTAAGATTGGTGTGCAAGTGAAGAGTTCTTGGAGCTTGTGTGGCTATGGAAAATCGTCAAGGTTCGCACGATTGCCTGTGAAGCAGAACTAGATGTCGATCTATGTGCAAAGTCATCTTGACAGTGTGCTAGCTTGTAAAGGAAAGCACAAGGTATGCAGGGGATATTGATGAATTGGTTAGAGGCTCAAGGACTAGTGACCCCTATTATGTTCTTCGAGGCACAAAGACAACAGTGTATGTGCTTTCATATGGTATGATCGATTGTGAGTGCAATGATTCAAGGTGACACAATTGAGTGATGTCAGTCAATTGGTGATGGCATGGTAGTCTTCTTTTTTTTTGTGGATATCATCAATGTTGTGTTACATATATTTGCTTATTTGGGGAATGCCTAATGGATCAAATAGATGTGGTGTAGTTGAATTTGACTTTGAATGACTCTCTTATGGCTAGACCATTTTCCTTTTTCTGATGAACAAATGTTCCTTATTGCAGTTAGTCACGAGTTCTTAATCAACTTAAACCTTCTGCCTCTTCAGATGAGAGCTCTTGAATTACTTATGCCTTTTGGTAGAGAGAAGATGCTAGAACTATTACCTCCTCTATCAGGCTCAACGAGGAAGACATTGAAGAATGGGCATTAACTTACAGAGCATGAACATTCTGAGGAGTTTCTAAACTTATTTTATTAGAATCCTCCATTTTTTTGGAAACAACATTATGAAGGAAAACTGGTTTTTCCTGTAGGCTATCTTATTAAGAGTAGTATTGTTTACCATTTCATTATAATTATTTGTTATCGCAGCAAGAAAAATTACGTGATCAACTTGATCAAGAATAGGATGGAAATTCTCGCCTGTATACATTTGAGACTCTCTACCCAAGGTTTTACCATTCTTGTCAATGTCCATTTTCTCTTTTCTAGGATTTTGAGCCAGGCGTAATCCCTATTTTTTAAGGACTCTTATTTAATAGAGGACACGATATATTCCTGATATGCTTATTGTTTTTGCAAAGAAAACAAGAAATACAACTATCGAGTCCATTGGATTTTAACAAGAAAGATATACCATGAAGCTCAAAAGATACACAATTAGGAAATCACAAAGATGGTTAAGAGATTAGAACTCTTGTATTTATTTAAGGAATGGAACACCTTGTATCCTCATCTTTTATAACATTCCCTAAAGGTTTCAACACATGAGGAAGCAAAAACCCTATATGGGGAGGGGCATTGCAGATTTCAATCTACGTACGAGCCAACTGCAAAACAAGTTCTTTTGAATTGAGTACGAGGTCTCATGGGAAGAGCTTGGACATGGAGTATCCAACTTTCTAGAAGTTTTTAGCATCAACTCACTTTTTGCATATGATTATTTTTGAGGACAACAAAGAAAACAAAAAAAATCCTTTTGCAACATTATGTAGAAGTACACATTCAACTGTGCTTTTTCACCCAAACAAAATCAATTCAATTATCAAATAAAATAATGATACTGAGACTCTGACACTCTTGAGCCTTTGTTCGTCCTTATCTAAGTCCAATTGCATAGCTTCGTCGGTCACCAAGGAAACAGTAGAGGGAGGCTCAGCCGGTAAGAGAGGGTAGAGGGAGGCTCACCTTGTTTACCAGCTGCTTTACCCAATGGTTCGAAGGACCTTCTGTCTTTAACTGCAAATACAATTAAGGCACCTTTCAAAACTTTTACCCAACCATTATTTACCAAAGTTCTGTATAAAGTTTAAACTTTTCTGATTTTCTTTATTTCGTTTATCTTCCATGTTATGCACTATTGGTTTTTAAGCCATTTTATGTTAAATGAAGCAAGATTTACCATTACCAATGCTGTTTTCCAAAGAGCAACTGGCACACTTTGTCTGACTAAACAAATAGGAACAAAACCTGGGACCAAAAATGAAAGATTCATAACCAGAGAAGAAGACCAAACTACAAACAGGAAACAAATTTAAACCTATAATACAAACAGGGCTCCTTCTTGTTCCTTTTACCCATTCTTGTTCAGATTTGAGTATATGAATTTGGAAAAGCCACAATATTTGTAAACAAATGAAGGAAAGTATTCTAAGAGTGACTTAGGGTGGTGGCAACATCAAAATTCAATGGTACATATCGACATATATTGGATGTTGAGCTACAGAACTTTTTACACAAGAAGAGCAAAAGATAAACAGAGAAATAAGAAAATGGACATGAGAGTTCAAATTAGACAAAACCATAAAATTGCCAAATAATAAAGATGATAAGTACAATTTGGAAGAGTAAGTTCATGGTGTTTCAAATGTAAAATGAAGGTCAGACAGAAGAAGAATGCTCTGAAGTACTGGGGAGTTTGAATTGTAATAGGTCTTGACATTAGCAAATGTCCATTTAATTTCAAAGACAGTAAAACAGACAAATTGTATGATTGTATAATGGACACTATCAAATGGGGGATAAAGGCACAATTAAAATACTAGATTATCAAGTAAAAGTGTAGTGGAATAGAGGATCATGAACTCCACTTTTTAAAAAGATAAAGGACTGACGCTACAATGTTAAAAATGTAATTAATAATGGGGACATTTTCTCAGCTCAAAAATAATGAAAATCTAGATAAAGACTATTCACATTATGAGTTCCAAATGATCACAATGGTGACAAAGTGTACAGAACTGAAATAAGCCATATTAGTGAAAATCAAATAAGAAGAGGAATCTACTAACTGTTTTCAAGGGCAGCTACAAAAGAATAATTGTCTGTGCAAGTTGAAAATAAAGAACGCAAGGTGACTATCAAGGTGTTAAATATGTAAATAATCAAGTAGATCGAGTGGGATGGTTATACCAAATTACTACACCACCAGAAATAAGACCCAGATGATCATGGACTTAAAATAATACCTGGACCATAACCCCCTGCAGTTTTACAACAACAATGTGACAGTGTCAGTCAATTCCCTGTGAGTGTTTGGATTTTACTGGTCAGTTTTAGTTTGGATGATATTAGCACTAGGTTTGATGATTTCTTCTTGATTCTTGAATCTTTTTTTTTTTGATCGGTAATCGCTTTTGACTGGAGCTTTGAACCAGTGAGAACACAATTGGGAGTCCTCATCCCCGAAGTTACATTTATTACTAGTACTATGGCGTGAACGCCTTACCAACTTTGTCTTGAGCTGTGATCTCTACTTTGATGGCTCACCTTATCACTCCACACCTTATATCTCCCAATCATCTGGCAGCACCACTCCTTATGCCTCCCAATCTAAGCTCCTTATACCTCCCAATGAGCGCACACAAATCCCCCCACCACGCTGACAGTCCAATTCCTCCAACAACACCGGCCTCTCCTTATATCTCCCTGGCCGACGCCTTATCTCTCCAGCTGTCGGAATCCTCTTACCACCAACCTGATCTGGGAACTGCGGCGACTTGTCTCGGCATCCAAATATCACCTGTTGGTCGTGCACGCTAGGCAGGCAGCACACAGGAACATCGGGCCCACCACCAAATCCACTCACACTTCATCCGAGCGGCTTCGGCAAGAATCGAACTCCGGACCTCCCTATCAACAGGGATTGCAATTTCCATTGCGCTGCGGGGTCATCCCCTTGATTCTCGAATCTTGATGGATTAGTAGTGGTCTTGTTTTTTAAAAATTCATTAAATTCTGTTTGACTCCCAACTTTCTTTATGCATTCCAGGTTTGCAACTCAGAATTTCCTGTTTGGTAGAGTGGGTTTATAGCCGCAGTTTAATTCAAGAATTGTTCTCTATTTTTTCACATGTTTTGTCGGTTCTTTGCAAACATAAAGTGCTTTAAGATGATTTCTCCTCTTCTTCCTGATCATTTGTCATTTGGGCGTCATTGCTCATAGCTGCTTTTTGAACATCACTAGTGGTTTTAGTTGTATTTGAAGCAATATCTATTTTTTCATAGCAGGATTCACTATACTAGTATATCTCAAAATTTTTCCTGTGAAGGATGTAAAAACGTATGATTGTTGCTGCATTTTGACTCAGGTACAGGCTGAGATACATCTTAAAACTTAATTCTTAAGATGGCAAGTCATATTGCATTTTTTTGCCTTTCATGAACATTCAAATTACTCGGAGTCACAGTAATGCTCTTCTGTCTATGACTGGAACTAGCTCCTTTCATCTCATTGAGTTCATTGTATAGCCAACCTTTTCAGCAGCAAAAGGGTTTTAAGTCAGATTTGAAGCACCAGCAATATTTACTCGGTAGGTTTTTCCATCTTTCAACATATTACCCATAGAAGATTGAAAATATTTTGCCATTGCTACATTTTGAATTAGGCGCAAGTTAAGATATCTTGATCCTCAACTCGCAAAGATAGGGAGTCACATTCCATTTTTTGCTTTTCATAGACATTCAAATATTGTCTATTCATAATAATGCTTTTTCTTGACTGGACGTAGCAGTTTCTTCTAAAGAGGACTTTTCATCTTGGCTTAAATACTATTGATCAGGGGGTTCATTTTAAAGTAATCCAAGACTTGTTCTTGGAATTATCTATTAGAGCTTAATGTTTAATAGGAGATAGCACTTTTTTAAGTGGTCCTAATGACATTAATAAGGCTTAATTATGATAAGGTTTAGCCTTATAAGATATGGCATTTGTCATCTTAAGTGAAGGGTGATTTATAAACTGTTGCTTTTTAAATGTTAATTAATTTATTAACTGATTTAAATAACCTTATATAGTTATTTGGTGTAGAGTTGCCAATCCCTATGGGAAAAGTTGAGAAATATATTAACCAACCTATCTGGGGACTTAAACAGGGGAGAATAACACTGTAATTGTATCTGGGGACTTAAGCAGGGGAGAATAACACTGTAATTGTATCTGGGGACTTAAGCAGGGGACAATAACACTGTAAATGTATCAAATGATTTTGTTTTTATCATTAGATATGTGTGAATGAATTTGGCAGAACTTCAGGGGTATTGAGGCATTGGAAGGAGGAGAAAAGAGATTGTGAAAGCCAGGTTCACGAGTCTGGTTGACAAAAATTGTAAATTTTTCAAGGAAAAGGATCATGCTTTTGTAGGATTTTTCACTGTCTAGCTCTAGGTGGGTAAAACTTGGTTGCAGAAAGCCAAATTGATATATTTGTGCAACAAGCACTTCATTGTACCTCTAGACTGCAGAATAACTGACTTAATATTAAATTGTAATGCATAATGCAGGACTTATGATTTATTCTTATGTTATAATAACTTATAAAGCTGTTTTGGACTCATTTAATGTGAATAGTCAGAATATGAGAGATATTACTGAATTGCATGCTAGACGCTTAAAAGATTTAGGATGAATGACCTTGTTAACTGATTTTAGGCTTCCTGCTTTTGCTTCAAATTACAGACAAATGATGTTTACAGGAAGTCTTGGCCTTTGCTGTATTTGTTTCAAAGTTGTCTCATTGAGAATTGATCTGATGTTCTTTTACCTAATATCAACAATTTGGATAACTTTATATTTTATTAGACTTTCAGAATTCTACAGATAATCTTGTTTGTAAAGAACCTTTTATTGACTTGCAGGTATCATATTTCATCGCTTGTGTGTTGGGTCTATCTTCTAGGCCCTTTGTGAAAAAATTAAAATCCTTAAATAATGCAGGCACCAAAATTATAAGTGTTCTATAAAAAGGACTTTTTAAAAACTCTTTAATTTTAAAAGTGTTCTATAAAAAGGAATTTTGAAAAACTCTTTAAAGTTTATTATTGTCTTAATATGTGTAGTTTGAAGTTATAGATTCTTAATGAACTTCTGTGTCATGTCTTGTACTTTGTTCCAGAATATTTGTTCTTCTGCTCTTGTAGATTTTGTAAAGGAGTTGTTTTGGAGGTCATTTTTCTTATTTTATCAGAGTTTGATGTGAATACAAAAAAGAACAAGAAGAAAGCATATATTGCTTGTGAGGATATTTTTGGTAATTCATGGTTATATAAAAATTGCAAGGCCCAATGAAAGCTTGGTCCTATGCATAATACAAGGATAATTTAAAGCATATATGCTGATATGTTGACTTAAATATGGAGATGTATTTATGGTATTACCTTCACAGATGGATGCTTTTGTATAGCAATTTTATATTGTTGTATAAATGCAGGCGTAAGTGCATATATATTATATTACAATCTGAAACAGGTTTCCCCATTGTAGTGCTTGCGGCAAAAAATTATTTGTTATTTGTCATCTATAATTTTGAACTACCACACTTTTGTCATTTTCTGGAAACAGAATTTTCCTCTAACTAATCTGTTTGGCACCTTGTCAAACTGCATTATGGAAGAAAGGTCATCCGTTGAACCCCTGGGTAGGAGATTAATATACAAGAAAGTTTGTGTGTAATGTGGATGACATAAATTTCATGGCCTTAGGGTTTAGGATATTACACAGGTAATTGGTAAAATATTGAATGAATTGATGAATGAGCAAGACGCTCATTTATAGTTTACAAAGACGTTTCTATTACGAAACAGTCGTTGGGATTAGAAACAATCTAATATGAAAGAATCGTTAGAATTAGAAAGAATCTAATATTTACAAGATTTACAATATTGACCATTAAAATAATAATTAACAAGATATTACAAAGATATTATTCTAATACCCTCCCTTAATGGTCAATCTATCTACTACACCAAGGAGCCCCCTCAACTTAACAAACTTCTCTGGAAGTAGGGACTTGGTGAGAATATCTGTGAACCAATCTCGGTGATGAGTGAAGTGGCGTGAGGCACCTGAATCAATATACCAAGCAGGGGATTTCACATGGTTTGCAAGTCTTTTAGCCATGAAGGAGTAAAGGCATATGTGCTTTGCTCAGTGTGCTTCCTACATTTGCTTTAGGCTGTGAACCACTTTGCTTGGCCTATGCAGCTAAGCGTTTACGACACTCCAACTTCATATGACCGTACTTATGGCAGTAGTTGCACTGGATGTTCTTCTTCTTTGAGCCTTCTGACGCTGGAGTAGAGTATGTCTGTTGAGAAGACTAAGAGTTGCCTTTATCCCGATGAAAGGAGTTGGCTGAGAAAGCTTGTTCCTTGGAAGATGAGTTGGTACCACTGCCGAATTGTTGTTTCCAGTGATCTTGCTGTAAAAGCTTTATGCAAAGATCAGAAATTGTCACGTCAACATGAGTGGAAGTAATGTTGAGATTCGAGAGTCTCAACAAAGTGCTCATAGGAAGACGAAAGACTTTTCAGGGTGATCACCACCATGTCTTCTTCCATTTTGCGTCCGATAGCTTCCAACGGATCTTGAATGTCCTTGATTTTATTGAGATGATCTTGCAGGGACACCCGCTCATCCATCATGATTGTGAAGAGCATGTTCTTTAAGAATGCACGACTCTTATTAGACGTTTCATGCAAACCTTTTAGATGCATCCAAATTTCAGTAGCTGATTTGCTAGAAGGAACCTGCGGTAAGTTTAATGAGCATAACAACTTCCTGATTTTGCTCATCAAATTTGTGCTACTCCTTGCCTTCATCTTCAGGATGGTTAGTCTTGCCGAAAACAATTTTGTCAAGACATTTGTATTCAAAGATCGTCATCATACGCTGCTTCCAAGTATTTTAGTTTCTGCTGTTGAATTTCTGACTCCCCTCAAGCAGAATATTCGTTAGAGATGCCATTGCGGAATACTAAGGTCAAAAGAGTTTGACCGAATGGTGGCTTGAATATCAAGGCCGAATAAGATCAATGCGTGAATATTGCGTTGTGAACAAGACTGAGGTAGAAAACAGGCACTGATTTGGAGGTTGAACAACAAATTTCTGGGCACGTGTCTCAATGTAGGTGTTAATGTTTGTAGCTTCATTCGTATGATCATTAGAATACATATAATATATGTTGATTAATAATAATATAATATATATGTTATATTATTATTAATCATATGAAATTTAATATTTAATATTAAATTATTATATTATTCTTAATTAATAATTGATTGATGAAACATTAGAAGATTGATTAAATTATAACTAATGGGAAGAGGCATGTCCTTTCTTATAAATAATAATGAATAGACATGTCCCATGAAGGGACATGTCTCTCTTAACCTCATTCCCAATATAAATGAAAGAGAGATAGTTGCATTTGGAAAATATATACAACATAGAGTGTTATTACATTTGCAGCTATCCTAAAAACTTAACATGGTATTAGAGCCAGACTGCAAATGTAAGAGAGTAGTTTGTTGATGGTGAATGTGTGACTGTCTCAGAAAATACAGTCTCGGTAAAAGGACCATATCTCACAAATATACCGTTGGATTTTGCTAAATTTCGGATATGTTGGTGAAAAACTAATTTAAGAGAATCTCACCGAAGTGATTAGAAAGAAAGTCTTGGATTCAAAAGTTAGGAGGGAATGTGTATGGGTCTATGTGAAATTTCTGAAAACGACTGTCATTAAAGAGATATTAATTTGTTATGATCGTGGTCAAGCAATAACAAAGAAACATGCATTCAAGGAAGGGTGTCTCTTTCTATAAAGAAAGCATCAATTATATAGTGTCACCTCTCTTGGATAAATCAATTCATTTCATAAGAAAGACATGAGAATTGTTCAACGATATAAGAGTGGGAATTGTACATTGTGGGGGGAGAATAATAACCAATGTTACATGTCCATTTGAACCATGCTTAGTCTGGGGAGATAATTCAAAGGGGAGATGTCTCTCAAATAATATGATAAGGTGTTTTATGATTCGATGTATATGGACCTTCATTGAAGCAACTTGTGTCAAGGATGTTGATGCGCGGATAAGTATTTATTATCTTTGAATATTACATTTATCTACTCATTATAGTTTCTCTCTCTCTCTCTCTCTCTCTCTCTCTCTCTCATCTATATTTCTATACGTACTATAAGAGCTATTTGTCTTGATCTTTTCTGGAGATGCTCTTGCAGGAAAAAGAAGATTGATATCAGATTCAGAGGGAGTCTAAATCTTCAGAGGTAACTTTGGATGAGGAGCTAAAAGATTGATATCAGACTCAGAGGGAGTCTGACAATTCATCTTAAGCAATCTTGGATGATCAACATATTGATATCTGCTCAATGAGTTCTTCTCTGTGAGAGAAATTCGAGGTGAAATCCCTTGTTTTCACCCTCTGCGCCGAGGCATGATGGATGCCATGTGTATGACTCCATATTTTTAATGGGCCTGCCCCCTGTGTACATCATGAGGAAGTGACGACTTCCAAATGATTATCACTTGTATTTGTAAGAGTTATTGAAAGGTGACGATCTTACAATAACTTGACCTTCTATTGTGATAGACATTGTGTGATGGCTGAAACAGATCACAATAGATGATTTCCTGCATGGTGGATTCAGTTCCTTAAACAGACCATTGACCTTCTATTGTGATAGACATCGTGTGATGGCTGAAACAGATTACAATAGATGATTTCCTGCATGGTGGATTCAGTTCCTTAAACAGACCATTGACCTTCTATTGTGATAGACATCGTGTGATGGCTGAAATAGATCACAATAGATGATTTCCTGCATGGTGGATTCATTTCCTTAAACAAACCATTGACCTTCTATTGTGATAGACATCGTGTGATGGCTGAAACAAATCACAATAGACGATTTCCTGCATGGTGGATTCAGTTCCTTAAACAGACCATTGACCTTCTATTGTGATAGACATCATGTGATGGCTGAAACAGATCACAATAGATGATTCCCTGCATGGTGGATTCAGTTCCTTAAACAGACCATTGACCTTCTATTGTGATAGACATCGTGTGATGGCTGAAACATATCACAATAGATGATACCTTACATTAAGGATACATTACCTATGGAAATTT
>MU224863.1:1224886-1240788 GCA_018584345.1 Thuja plicata | reverse complement strand
GGAGTGTTAATGTTTGTAGCTTCATTCGTATGATCATTAGAATACATATAATATATGTTGATTAATAATAATATAATATATATGTTATATTATTATTAATCATATGAAATTTAATATTTAATATTAACTTATTATATTATTCTTAATTAATAATTGATTGATGAAACATTATAAGATTGATTAAATTATAACTAATGGGAAGAGGCATGTCCTTTCTTATAAATAATAATGAATAGACATGTCCCATGAAGGGCATGTCTCTCTTAACCTCATTCCCAATATAAATGAAAGAGAGATAGTTGCATTTGGAAAATATATACAACAGAGTGTTATTACATTTGCAGCTATCCTAAAAACTTAACTGTAGGAATTTTGACAAACCCAAAAAATTTGGAGAGAAACCCAGAAAAGCTCTCGAAAACCCACCAAGAATCTGCAAGAAGGGGTTCATGAATCACAGATAGGAAGCCATGAAAACTCTAGACGCCAAGAAAATAATTGCGAAAAGTTTCAAGAACTAATAATCAGAAATTATAATTTTTTTGAAAAAAAGAAATTATTAACATGGCTCTGATACCATATTACACAGTTAATTGGTAAAATATTGAATGAATTAATGAATGAGCAAGACACTCATTTATAGTTTACAAAGATGATGTTTCTATTACGAAACAATTGATGGAATTAGAAACAATCTAATAATGAAAGAATGGTTAGAATTAGAAAGAATCTAATATTTCCAGGATTTACAATATTGACCATTGAAAAAATAATAAACTAGATATTATGGAGATATTATTCTAATATAGGATAGATGTGACATATTATGATACACACTTGTAGGGTGCAAGGGGCAAGTTTATTTGGCAAGAGTAATGCTTTCAATTTAATATAGGCACCTTTGTGTTATTCAGTTCAGTTGGGACCCTTGAGATTATGATTTGATTTTTATCTGACCGAGACCCATCTTGACTAGTCATTAGATACATATTGACAACTGGGATTTCAAATCTGCACTATCAACGGAGTTGATATTGTTTTAGAGGGATCAAAGATGCAATTTATATCTATCCAAGAATAAGTTTCTTTGCATTTTGTCTTTCCTGAGCGAGTGTAAAACAAATTTTAAATTTTTTGATGGATGAGTTTATTCACCAAATTCTATCTTCTTCATGGGAAGAGACGGTGTTGCTGATAGATCATCTTTGGACAGTTGTGCTGGAGGAGCAGGAAATTGCATCTGCAGTTCAAGTCTCAATAATGACATTAATGCCATTGAGTCATGCAAGTGCAACCCTAAAATGTCAACCTCAAAGTATAGATGTTCTGAACAGTATTTACTATTTCCAATGTTATTTCTGCTGGGAACACACCTATTGTGCTAAATGAAACATGAATAATTAGTCAAACACATCAGAATGGCTTTTGGAAATCAGTCATTTCATCTCCTGTAGCAGGCTATGCTCAACATGATAGCAAAACTGCAGTGGCCAGCAATATGTGCTCATGGAAGCCAAGATAGCTTCCAGCTCCCATTACGGAGATATGCTGAGAATGATACTACTGAGGAATCTATTACATTACAGTTGGAAACAGCTGTCTTGATTTTTCCACGAGGAGCCTTGTCTCCATATTACTGGATTTGCACTGAGAACAGCCATTGCAATACTCAATTCTGCTTCCAGAGGAGCTACAGTGAGGAATATAGCATCTGGTTATGCCACAGTGATGCTATGTGCTATCTTTGATGAGATCATGCTGGAAATAATTATATGTCCAAAGTATTTAACCTGTTCCTGCTGTTCTTGGATGAGGATCTAGAATCGACTCTTGTGCCTGAAGAAGCAACAGCAGGGGAAGTGCTTGTCTTGGCTAAAACGTCAAGGCAGGTACAAGAAATAACAGAAATATAATTTGATTTAATTTATGTATTGATGTCTACGGAGACCAAAATTGGCCCTTGGGACTGAGAGATACTATGCATAGAGGACAAGGGGAGTGCAGGCAAATATCCCAAGAAAAACACAAAAACATAAAGCAAAGTTAGCAAACAATGCAAATAAAGGAAAAGAAAAAGGGAAAAAAAGTGATATGAATTTAAAGGAAAAGCTACCTAGTAATATACCTTGATGTGCATGACTAATAGATGTAATTTGTGATGTAATTGTTGCAAATCTTATAACATAATCTACTCATCAATAAATAGTTCTTAGATTGTGATCTTTTAATATATCATGTGGCTTGGCACTTGATGATCTGCAGGGAACTGATTTTACTAATTACATCGAGGGACAGGCAGATCAGAAATCACCAACATTAATTGGAGGAATACAATCCCATCAAGAAGGTATTCAGATTTATGTTAGTCTTCTCATATTGTATCATGGTAGTTATATTTACTATAGTGGAAAACCTTTTCTGAACTTGCACTGTTGCAATGTAATGTTGGTTTTCAGATGTTGCAGTCAGACCAAGGAAATGTGTCAAAGGAGCTTGGAAATCATTCTGCTATTCCTCAACATCAATCACCAGCAATTGCAGGCACTGTTGCCAATGGAGGTGCAAGACAACGCGTGAGGGCTCGTCGAGGTCAAGCTACTGATCCACACAGTATAGCTGAGCGGGTCAGAAAATGTTCCCATTTCAAGCATTGTTACAGAATCCTCGTAATGTGTATGTACATGGGCTTCTTTTTGCAGTGGTTTATATAGCCATAAAGAGTTTTGGTAGCCATGGGAAAATAATTGGCAAATAAGATTGGGTTTGTTGAAAACAAAGGATTGGGTGAGTTTCTGTTGAAGTGTTGTTGATCTTGAAGAGTGATGCCTGCTGATATTTTTTTTGTACTTGCAGCTCAGAAGGGAAAGGATTGCAGAAAGGATGAAGGCTTTGCAGGAACTTGTTCCAAATTCTAATAAGGTATAATGGGGCAACTAAATGGTGATTAGTAAATACAAAGTTGGATTGAAAAGACTGTTTAAATATGTATATGGTATTTTTTGAATCCGTATGTCTAAAAATTCTCTAGTTATTATTGCATTTTTAGTTTTTACAGGATATCATTTTAGTAGCTGTTGAAATAGCATGTTCTGATTTTTTCCAGATTGTTTTTGATGTTCCTATGGAAATTTTATGATTAAATGTAGCTATTTAAGAGGTGAAAGAAATCAAATTATTGTTTTCATGCAAAAAGTGTAGTCTTACCTGAGGATATTTTCATGCATTGCAAGAGATTTTTTTCCCCTTGGATATTTAAATACTTTGCTTAAGGACCATCCCACAACTCACAATTAATGCAAAACTAGTTAATGTTACATACTAGAAATTCCAACAAAATTAGTGGATAGAATAACCATTAGCGATCTAAACTAATGTATGAAGTAAGCAGATACAAATTGATTGTTATATAAACTGCACTTTTATACAGAATCTTAATTATATATATTATAAACTCAATATACATGTGGTGACATATAAGGGCTGAAATGTCAGTTATTCTTTTATTAGTCTTTTCACATATGCAAAATAAATTGTTACATCAATCTCAGATAAAGTTTTAGATGTGAAGGTTATCTGTAGACAAAAATAAATAAAATAACTAGAAAGAGCTATGTTGAAATAATGACTAGAAGGTTGGTTTGAAAGTCTTTTTGGTTGCAAAATTGTTTCTGCTTCTTAGCATTATGGTGGCTAACATGACAGATGGAACAATAGAGAAAGTGGGGGGACATGACTTGCAGAGGATATATTTTTTTGTTTCAAATTTAAATGCTTGCTGCTATACCAGTATCTCTATGCAGAGCTTCTAAATTCTTTCTTTTTCCTTATGCAGACAGATAAAGCATCTATGCTGGATGAAATCATTGATTATGTCAAATTTCTACAGCTGCAAGTAAAGGTTGTGATTTTAACTGAAAGGTCTCCTAAGCTTTCATCTTGTGGTTGTTGGGTGAGTCCTTGTTTCTAAATTGAAGATGTTTTATGCAGGTTCTGAGCATGAGCAGGTTAGGTGGGGCAGGTGCAGTTGCACCTCTAATTGCCGATGTTCCTACTGAGGTATGTCTTCAAGTATGTTATGTATCTCATGTTTGTAGTTATATTGGTACCCTGAGGAAGTGGTGTGGACTGTTGTATATCAGTCTGTCAAATGCTGGTTTAATTAATGTCCTAGTTGATGTTCTCTTCAGGGATCTGGCAGTCTGGGATCAACAGCTTTGGGTCAAGCATGTCAATCATTGCCAGAAGATGGTCTAGCTTTTGAGCACAAAGTTGCAAAGCTCATGGAGTCTAATATGACGAGTGCTATGCAGTATTTGCAAAATAAAGGTCTCTGCCTGATGCCAATTGCGCTGGCCAGTGCCATATCAAGTTCAAGTGGAAAGCCTCTGCTGGGAGCTGGGTCAGCAGCTTCTGTGGATGGTACCAATGACAGACAAAGTTCAGGAACACAGCTTACTACATTACCTATCAATAACTGCTCACCTCGTGTAGGAATTGGAGCTGGTGGATTTGGAAGTGATGGCTCTTTAAATGAAGTGTCAGAAACGAAAATGGTGAGAGAGATATTCTCATATTTCAACAAATAAATCAAAGTTAGTTACATTTGGAATTGAAGTGCATTTCCAACTTAGGAATAAAGAATAGGGGTAAGACTGAAAAGGCTTGTCTAATTGCAAGTTCTTAGCTCAATATGTTTTTGTTGATTGCCATGGTTATTTTTGTTAGCTACAGATGTTTTGCTTCTTAAAGATATTTCTGACCAGTCGCCCACTTCCTTATTTTATGCGAGCAACTGTTTGAATGAAGAACTTACAGCTAAAATGTGAATTTATAGTCCTGTAATTTCTTCTGAGTGCTGCAAATAATTTCCATTCCTTAGACTTCATGTTTAGAACATTTAAAAGTTGCCCACAAAAAAATCTGATTTCATGAATGCGATGTGAAAAAATGTTATCACATGCAATGATAGAAAATAGGATCATGAAGTTCATAAATGGTACCACAGTTTCTGAAAATGCGTGGTAAGCATGCTGAAATTCCAGGGAACATGGAAAATTCAAGGAATCTGGAGTGGTGATTTCCAAAGATATTTGAAATGGAACTACATTTGGAGCTATTTGAGTGAGCTTTAAATCATAGTTTTAAAACTCAGACTCAGCAATAACTCAGCGGGACTCAGAAATAAGTTGGCAGGCTCATAATTTTTAAAAATATCAGATCTTGGCAAAAAACTTGGGACTTGGGAAAAGTTTGGGACTTGGGAAAAGTTTGGGACCTGGCAAAAACTCAGGGAAAAACTCGGAAATAACTTGGCAAATTTAGTAGACATTTGGAAATGTATAATTTTTTAAGTTTTCTTGAAAAACATACAAATATTGAATTTGATAGTCAGTAGCCTTCCCCTTAATTTAGTAGATTTTGCTAAATTAGCTTGGACTAAAACACATCGCTATTTAGATTCATGAAGGAAAACAACTTTGGAAGTAAATTATTACATGCCCCAGCCCCTTTCTTTCCACCCTTCATATTATCTCAAGTATGTGAATGCAGTTATAAAAATGTAGATATTAATTTTTTTAATGCTATCTTAGTTATTATTAGTAGATATCTGGGAATAAATAATAGATATTAAATATCAATATCTGCTAGTGCCTATCAACTACTGTAGAAGATAATATTCTCATGTAGCCTCTTAGGAAAACATTGAAAAGAAGAAAAAGAAATATAGCGTCAAGGATCATAAGCAGCAAACAGAGGAATAAATACCAAAGTTAAAATGTCAATTTTGATATTTAACACTATTAAAGATGATTATCTGAATGGTTTGATTTTGTGAGTCATTTGAAGATATGATTGTGGAGAGATTGAAATGATTATTTTATCTATATATACAATACAAATTACAATAAACATCAAGTTTTATTCATCTGAAAGATCCGATAACAGGAACCTAAATTAAAGATTCAATGTAACATCAAGTTAAGTATCAAGATTTCAATGTCATTAAATAAAAACTTCCGCGATAAGATTTCAATGGAACATCAAAGACAAAATGAAAACAAAGATAGCATGACAGCTGCCCCTAATCTTGATCCATATCAATGTCACTATCACTGTCGTCCTCAGCTGCAAAGGTTGCATCATCCAACGGAATGCCAAGCAATCTTGGTGCTGTCTTGTCCTCATCAACCTGGGTGGTGTCCACGGGATCAAGATCCCACTATAAAGTTGGGGTTTGTCTATACTCTGGAGTCTTACGATCTGCAAGTCGCAGAGCACTATGCACAACCACTAACTTTTCCGCTCGTTTAGAGGTAAGCCTATTCCTCTTCCCGTAGTGGATAAAGCTATATGTAGACCAATTCCTCTCTGCAGCAGAGGAACTAGCAACCCGTGAGAGGAGATAAATTGCAAGCAACTTCAACTGTGGTGCATCTGACCCATGCCATTGCCACCATCCAACAAGGCTTTTCTGTGCCATTACTGCTCTATCCATCTTTGCCTCTGGTGTGCCAAAGTTTGGACCATCAAGGTTTGTGAAGGCGACCCATTGCTCACGAAGTGTGCTAGATTCCTTATCTGAATACATCTTTTGAAGGGCCTTCATAATCCCACGTCTCACCTCATCATCCTCATTAGGAGCACACCTTCCAGGCCTAGGTTCATACGATTTTGGATTTAGTGTATAAGCTGCCATGTGAAATGGAGTATGCATAGCATTCCACCTCCGCAAGAAAATTGGCTTAATGTACTCATATAAGACCAAGTCATTATCATGAGCCAAAATTATTTGCTTCATCTTCTGAAGCATGCTGTCCATAGTCTCATATAAAGGTTAGGAGAGTCTGTATCAGCATATCTTATGACATCTACAACAGGAGAGATGATGGAGCAAATATATCTGCAATGAGAATAAGAACAAAATGTCAAAATCTGATTTTTTAAGAAGTAAATGACTAAAAATCAGAATTTTTTAAATTAAAATCAGATATTTAGAAATCTGAAAATTGAAAGAAATTTATGATTTTCAAATGAAAATGAGAATCAATAATGTCTTACCTCACAGTGGACCACCAATTGTCATCAAGGATCCTCTGTTTGATGGCTTTTCCTCTAAGTTGCTGGTTCGGGTCTGGGGACAGATTCAGGTTCGAGAATCCGGTTTGTGGATTCGTGAAAAAAAAATCCCATTATGATTCGTATGGGTTCGTGTATATATATATATATATATATATATATATATATATATATATGCATTATATATACAAAAAAATAAGAGAAATATAAATAATTCTAAAATTAAATCATTTCATAGTATGTATCTATGATATGCTTGATCATTGATCAATGCCAAATCTCAAAGATAAACATAAAAAATTTATGTAGTATACTTGATCATTGATCTATGTTCACGATTCTAAAGAAAATCAGCACATTGAATTACTGAATTACAAAATGAGAATTCAAAATATAGTTCATTAAAGTTTGAAACATGATTCAATGTTCATCAATCATGAAAGACTAAAGTTTTCATTTCACAAATCATCAAATGGATTATCAAAAAAATCCGGATCAATGGGGTCTTCAATAGCTGTTAGTGGCTGATCAACATCATCATTGGAACCCAAACCGGTTCCACTAGCACTAGAGGGTATTGTCTCATCATCATCATCATCATCATCATTAGCCAAAGTGGCTCTAGCAAGACCTCGAATGGTCATATCCAAGTCAACAGTCTCGAGTGCTACATCCCAAAGCTTCTTTGGCCCCTTCTTGTATTTTGGATCCTTCTGTGCCAGGTGGCGCAAATTGTTGTGAATATACACCAAGTCTTCTGCTTTTTTTGCAGCCAACCGGTTACGCTTGACTAAGTGGATAAAGGAGTAAGTACTCCAATTCCGCTCAGCGGCAGAAGAGCTCGCAACCTAGAGAGAACCAACAAAATTAAAAAAATACCGGATAAATTCAAACAATCAAAAGTGTTAGTATTAAATTCTACAATGTAAGTGACAAAAAAAAAAGAAAAAAAAACTTACTTGTGATAGAATCTTTATTGCAAGAGTTTGGAGGTACATATAATCTTGCCCGTGAAGGTACCACCATTTAATAGCATCCATTTTGCTTTGGTCATTGGCCGTAGTAGGGTTGAGATCACTCCCTTAGATAAATGATCCAAATTCATTCCCAACAATTACCCCAACTTCTGGATCGCGGAATATTTTACTTAATGCCCTCCTATACCCATTTGCAACCTTAGCATCTCTAAATGGTGGCACTCTACTTGGAACACAAAGTATGGGTCCACTATAGTACTTGGGGGATAGAGCATATGCTAGGAGTTGCAAAGGTGTGGTCATCTTGTTCCAACGATGACGAACAATTGCTTCCATCTTTTTGTAAAAGGTGTCCTCAGGATCATTCTCTCTTTTGTATGACGTGGGATATCAAATGATGTTCATGTTAGTTATCTTGATGTAAGTTATCATTATGGTAATTTAGAATCTATATATCTCTCAATAAACAAAGATAGAGGAATGTATTATAACTTACCATTTTTATCACCTCCAACATAGTGTCCATGGAATCATAGACATCCCCGAGGCATGGTTCATTAGTGTCAGCAAAGCGAAACATTGACATGATTGGCTCGGTGAATTCCAAAACATACTCCCCACGACCCCACCAATCATCATCCAGTATCGTTGCATTCACTTTTTGGGCCCTTGCTGTATTGGACCTCTTCCGAATTCCCCATTGGTTGCTAATGACCATCTGTGACAATGCCTCCTTTACCTTCACAAGTCGTCTCAAGACGATTGTGTGATAGGCAAAACAAGTTTCAGCCACCTAAGAACATGTTAATAGTAAGTTAGTAACATTTAAAATATGTAAACAACACAAAATATTTTATTTAGTTATGCAAAACTAAATAAATTAAATTTTAAAATTTACCTTCAATAATTCCAATCTCAACTAAGTTCTGAAAATTGCTTGTGACATGGTGATTTGTCACAAACATTTAAATCTCCTCACCCTCATATATCTGTTTCACCCATCACTAAATTGAGAGAATGAACGGTGCACGGTGTCCAAAAGATGTGATCATATCTAGCCTCTACCAAAGCACTTGCAACCTTGCAAACTTTTGCATTGTCTGTAATTACTTGGACAACATTTTCATGGCCCACAGACTCTATGGAATCAATGAGAATCCTGGCAACTCTACATCTTTTACTTCCCCTTCATAGTCAACCGCCCTCAAAAACATTGACCCCTTGGGGCTTACAACAATTACATTGATTAATGGACGGTTTTTGCAATCTTTTCATCCATCCGAAACAATAGACACACCCGTTTGAACCCAAGAATCTCTTATTGGTTTTAGTTGGGCCTCTACATTTTTTCCCTCACTATGTAATAAGGTGGTGCGCGCCTTTCATATCCAGGGCCTTGGTAACTAGAAGGTGCATTATTTATTGCTTGCACCATCTCCCTCCAATAAGGTGATCTCATTAAGTTGAATGGAACACCATTTGCAAAGAGGCAACGTCCAATTTTTTGATCAGCAGTATCTCTCAACTCATTTTGAAATGCCCTATCTAATGGGCCTCTCTTGCGGGTGGTGATTTGTGGTTGTTCTAAATCTTCATCATCCCTAGAAGGCATAGGCAAGAAGGGATGTGATCTAGTGGTTGGTTGAGAGGATGGTGGTATTGCTTTTGTTTCCCGGTATACGCACCTTGTTTCCCTTTTGAAACTAACTTGTTAGCATCTTCTTGTTCTTTTACAAAAGCTGCTATTTGTGCAGTTGACAACCCCTTCTTATTTGGCCTTGGGCCCTCACATATGTTAATCCCTTGACCCTGAGGGCCAAAAAAATTAAATTTTACTCGGGAGTAGGAGCTTTTATATTGTGTGTGACAAAAATTACATTTCCATATAAACCCCCCACCTCCAGGACATTGAGAAATTCTTGTAGTGTGTCTCCATAAAGGAGACCCTTTATCAATTATAAATTTTTGAGACCCCTCCCCACCCACTGAGCCTTGACTACTCATTGTATGATTGTTGCAATCTATAACAAAAATGAAAAAAAAACATACTTCAAAACTTATACAAAAACTTGAAAAAAATTTAAAACATTTTTTAAAAACTTGAAAAAAATTTAAAACTTTTTAAAAACTTGAAATAATCTATCAAAAAACTAAAGAATATGGTTGAAATGCATACCTTAATCACTCAAATCTTCTTTTTGGAAGGTATTTGCCACTCCACAATCGTTCTCCTTCGAATACAATCACCTCACTTCAAACTTGCAAGAATGAGAGAGCAAAATAGAGATCAAATGTGAAATGAAATGTGCTGGGAGGCTCCAAAATAAGGGTCGTTATAGGGTTAGAAAGAAAAAAATTAATAATTAAATTTTTTTTAAGTGGCTTGGACCCACTTTTTATAATGCTTGGCCGTGGGTCCTTGGAGATCCGCGCGCGGTCCTTGAGGGTCCACGCAGGATTTCCACGGGTCCGCAAATCCGGACCCGAATTCGAATCCAGGGTCCAGGGTCCGAATCCGGTAACTCAGCTTTTCTTTTAGTAGTGTTTGCAGTAGGCCATCTATTCCACTCTGAATTCACTACCATCTGTTGTAAAGCCTCATGCACCTCAACCATCCTCTCTAGCAAAATGTAGTAGTTGACATATCTTGTCTCTACAGGTTTGAGAAATTCCTTCTTTGAAAATGTCCTAGAGAGAAGAGCAAGTGAGGTGTGGTTGTTGCAAATGAACATTTGAATCTCTCTACCTCGTGTCACCACTTCTTTTACCCAAAACAATTTCCCCATGTCCTTCAATGCATGAACACAACATAGTGTCCAAAAGATGTGCTTGAAGCACCCTCCACCATCATACCAGCCAATTTGCACACATGTGCTAAATCAGTAATCACCTAAACCACATTTGAGGGCCCAACCTCCTCTATGGCCTCTCTTAGAATGCTAAACTAAAAATCTACATCCTTGCGTTTCCCTGAACAATCAACAACTCTAAGAAAATAAGAGCCAACTGCGGATGTGACAATAATGTTGACGAGTGGCCGATGCCTAATATCGGTTCACACATCCATCACAATGGAACAACCAGTCTTCATCCAAGTACGCCTCATATCCTACATCACCAAACTCACCTTGGAATATTCTTTATCAAAGAGGGTAGTGTGTTGTTTATGATCTCTAGGGGGTACAAAAGAGGGACCTATTGTACCTGCGTCTCTTAACGTTTTCTTGAAGAATGAAGAACGGGCCACGTGAAATGGGATGGTATGGGCAAAAAAGAAATCAGCAATGGAACACTAACATTTCCCGTGCCCGTGCATTGAATAAATCTGTAACCGACCCTGGCTGCCCACTATCACTAGCCTTCCTCTTTCCTTTTTCTCTTTTTTTGGTTCCCAAACTAGGAAAGGCACTACCACTAGAGTGAAGACTATGAGTAGATGGCTGTGAGGGTGGATGCATAATAAAGGGCAGACCTTTAGACTTGTATTCAGCCTCCATGTGTAATCTATAACACTCTAATTTTGCATCCTCTACTTTTCTACAATATTTAACTCCTTTGCCCGTAACACCCAAGAAATGAGACCACACCCGGGTGTAGCTCCTTGTAATGTCACCTTTGCATACATGACATTTATATATCCTACTTCCACTTGAATTTTTCTTTTTGACATCTATTGGATGAACAAGGCAAAGTAGAGGTTTTTTTAGGGTTAAAAGGGCCTCATGCAAACTCTTTTAGGACAGCTGAAGGGATTTCAAATTTGTTTGATTCATCTCTTGTTTCACCCCGAACACTTCAACCACCCCCAATTCCAACTTCTTCCTCTTGCCATTCATCACCACTATCACTATTACTGCTGCTCATGTTTAATGAGTATGCTGTCACAGTATAATACCAAAAATTTTAAATACAAGAATCAATCAACAAAGTAGATTATTACTCCATTTTGTTGATTGATTCTTGTGTTTTCATTACTAATTTATTTAAGATTCTAAGTCTAATTCTTTGATTTAAAAAAAAAAACTTGAACAAAAAAACTTGAACCAAAAAAACTTACCTAAAAATGGAGAATGAATTTGAATAATGATCACAAAACTCTCTGCTAATGTCTCTGGAGAATGCCCTGCTCACAAACGGCTCTGCAAATGGAGAATGAGCTGAAAAAACGGTGCAAATGGAAACCGTATGAAGCTCCGTGCGTGCTGCGTTCGGCTAGGCAAGTGAACTGTGAAACAAAAAAATTAAATTGCAAAGTTTTTAATTAACATACGATATGTTACTTCTAACATATCGTATGTAACTTAAAAACATATGGTATGTTAATAAAATAACTTATTTTATTATATTAATACCCTATTGTCGCGTGGGGCTCGTGCGGCTAATTTTTTTTGCAAGTTTTGTTAAATGAACTGCCACCGTCGGAAAAGTCAAACCATCCCTGGGATGGTTGGGGGACGACTTGGCCATCCCAGGGACAGTCAACGCTTGGTGGAAACTCGTTGACTATTTCTGAAGTTTTGGAAACGTGTTTCCAGTTTTTTGCTCTAATTGGGGACGACTTGGAAACGTCCCTGGCCGTCCCCCCGTCCTCGAAACCATCCCCGTTCCCGAAACCTAGGTTTTAGGACCGGAAATGCGTCCCCGAGTAACACAACTAAAAACATAATAGCATTACAGTGATTAACTGCGAGTAATCATAACCTACAAAATTTGTTGTCTTTTCTTGAATTTGGAAAAAATAAAAATTTCTTATAGCTTCCAAATATACCTCAATCAAAGCATTTGAGTGCACTGATACTAATACTTAGTTCCTTAAGAGCATTGACATTTAGATAACAACTTAGAAATTCCTTAAGTATTACTTGGACTAGTTTAAGGCAAAGAATCACCACTTAGAATTCCACCTTAGATGTCACTTCAATGATTCGAACTTGGTTCCAAATGAGAGTGCAATGCTTTAACCTCTTAATATGCTTCCAAATATAGCTCAAACAAAGCATTTGAGTGCACTAATACAAATACTTAGCTCCTTGAGAGCATTAACATTTAGATAACAACTTAGAAATTCCTTTTAAGTATTACTCGGAATAGTTTAAGACCAAGAATCATCACTTAGAATTCCACCTTAGATTTCACTTCAATGACTTGAATTTGGTTCCACAATGGGAGAGCGATATATATATATATATATATATAGTTCATGTTTTACTTGAAGACACAAATATAGAGCAGTGGCAGACATAACACTTTTCTTATAGTTTTAGGGTTAGGGTCAGGGAATTTTTTATTTTTTTATACTTTGATTAGATTTCTTTTAGAAGTCAATTTTAAGCTGTAATATAAGAAGTTAAGAGTAGTTAAGTAGAAAACCATAGGGTTGGCCCCAAAATATTAGGTCATTCTTCATGGTAGAACATGCTACATGATAATTTAGGACTAGTCGTATGCTTTATACATAACCTTTCTTAGTTGAAAGTAAAACAAAATGTTTATAATTTTTATGCAAATTTTTACAATTGTTTTTTTATAGTTTATAATGTTTGTTTTTTATCTATACATATTACACACTATATGTAATGTATATAAAAATTGTAGTTTTTTTCTTTGTTTTTAACAACTATTATATCATCATGTAGTTAGTACCCAAGTTTTTGCCCATTTCTTGTTTTAGACCCAAGGAATTGAATTTCATTCATACTTTTACAATTCTGTGTCCATAGCATGTAAACTTGTAAATGGAATGCTACTATGGCTCAAAAATAATTAAAAAATAGAAGTATCTAAGGTGAGGCTAAAAACTGTTATTGCTCGTTGTGAGGATCCACAAGGTCAATTGGATTGATACTTGTACCAATTTGAGCTATGTGAGTCAAACTCACACATGCTCATAGCTGCAAGTAATAAAAAAAGTTAAAAACACATAATGCAGCGGCTGAATGCTGAGTGAATTAATTAACTAACAATAGGGAGATACATGCAGAGAAGTAGCCACCTAAATTTAGTGAACCCTAAGATTAGGTGAGCCTAAGAATAGTCATTTAACGGCTAAATTAAGACTATATTTAAAATAGCACGACTAAGAATAGTGCACTCCCAAGCAAGCTAATGAAGTCTTTGAGCTTATATGTCTCCATGATGTTGAAAGGTGCCACAATCAAATCAAACGTTCTAGGCCACATTGATTAAGACGACAATCTAGAACCTGAATATAATCCAGAAGCGATGATCATTCCTCCAAATGCTACTCAGAGGTCTCCACACTAATTCCATACTGTGACAAATGATGATGTAGAAAAGGAATAAGAGGGTCTGAAGATGTCCTCACAACATTTAAAGAAGATGATGCAACTCCATAACAAATGATGATGTAGAGAAGGAATAAGAGGGTCTGAAGATGCCCTCAGAACATTTAAAGAAGATGATGCAACTCCATAGGAGCTAACACCAAAGAGAATATGAATATCCTCAATGTGTCCTCCAAGACTGGAAGATAGGACTCACAAAACAATCTTGCAGGGTCTGTCAAGAACTCATCCTAAGTAGCTGTATTTGAGAGAAGATGAGTAACCTGTTGCACTGAATCATTGGAAGCTCTCGATGAAGCAACACTAAATGCTGTAGAAGCAACAGTACACACACACATGTTTACCCGTTGGGGTAACCTGGTTTACTGGTGCATAGATGTTGTACGGAAATACAAATACCTAAGATAGATCATAATCTTTATTAATCATTCGTAACTTAAGTACATTACAATAGCATCTATCAGCATATCTCCGAAGAGAAAGTACATCGCTTATATAAAACCCGAAGGGGTGTGACCAACCGTCACCACCGATTCCCAACCGCCGTCCGATAGTAACTAAGTACCGTCGGCTACACATAATATAACTAACACCACATAAAGTAAGTACTACGGCTAACATCATCCCCCCCCTAAAGAAAAGTTGTCTCCGGACGACAACAAATCCGAAACAGAACAAGATAGGAATGATGAACCACGTACAAGAACCAAAACATGTTGCTCAGTCTCAGCCTCTACCAAGTGCTTCAAATATGCTGCTCAAATGATACTGCCTCCATAGCCAATTTGTTCTCAATAGCCATGTTGCCTTCTCCACACCCAACTACTGGGTACACTGAGCCAAGTCTTGCTCTATAGCCTCCAACCTGGTGGTCAGCTCCTCCCAAGCTCTCTGTGCCTCCACCACGGCAGCCTCATGTCCAACCAAGACATACTCCTAAAAGCGTAGTACCCTGCTACCGCTCTCACCACCACCACTGGCGCGTCGACAATCAATGCCTGCAGCATCTTTGGGTCTCAACTGTTCAAAGTTGTGGGTTCACAACCTCCAATTCCATCTCCCTCGGCTTCAAACTTCTTTCTCACTGAGCGGAACAAACCCAACGCTTACCCTAACGGCGCAGTTACCCCAAACTCTATTGTGGTGTGCCTCAAAAATAAATGGGGGTCTGGGGGCAACGCCCCTAGTGGGGTCGAGGGGCAGCGCCCCCGCGGGGTCCGGGGGCAGCGCCCCAGGCACGCTCCCTTTCGCGGTACAGGGCGGGGTCGAGGGGCAACGCCCCCGCCGCCAAGACCAATTTAGCACCTTCAAATCAACACAAAAGTCTATGGCGCACACTGTTTTTGTGATTTTCGTCTGATGCCCTCTCTCCTCTGCCAACTGCGTTATAGTGCCCGTGCAGATGGCCAATAACTTGATTTTCTTCACTGCCTCCATCTTTTCTTTCTTTTTTTTTTTTTTTTTTACAAATGTCTTCCCTCTTTCCTCATCTGTACAGTACCGTATGGTATTATCCCGTTTGATGGGCTATGTTTTATCTTAG
>MU224863.1:1186136-1217408 GCA_018584345.1 Thuja plicata | reverse complement strand
TGTATGTTAAGGTTCTATGAGTATGATGTTTAAATGGCATGCTTTATCCATGCTTTCATATGAATGTAATGTATATATGCAAATTCCCCTATATTTTTAAAATTTCCCTATATTTATATAGCCGTCCACTTTGCCGTCCCCAAACTTGGCAAAAAAATTTGCCGTCCCGAAAACCTGTCCCCCCGTCCCCTGCCGTCCCCGTCCCGGAAACTTGGGGTAACACTGGAATCAATGCTTGAAGTAGATTGTTGCAGAAGAAAAGAAGTGCAAAAATGTAAAAAATAAAGAAAATTATGCTGAATTGCACAAAACATGACACAAGAACACTCCCCCTTGATTCAATTCTAGATCCCCTATTGTTTGGCACTTTATGATTTTATTGCATATGCATAAAAAAATCAAGCTTACCTTTTAATTGCAGGTTGAATGTCTCTTGTTGTCTTAATTTTGTCGGGTGTTTACATGCAAAGCTAAACTCACTGATATGCCACTAGTTTATGTAAGTTTTGCATGGGTTCTCGCACCTCCCCTTTTACCAATGAAGTAACCATGGTTGGTGCTCTGTAGCCCGTTTCAAGTTGTGACTCTCTCACTATATGGCACCTAGTAACCTGAAAAAATGCCTAAGCTTGACTTGGGGCTCTTTTCTGGTTCGAAGGCCTAAAAAATACAGGCTCATGCCCTCCTTGTAGGTTGAAATTGCTTAGAAAAATGTCAACCTTGTATGCTATTTTGAATGGCATGAATGAATGCAGATCAGCCTGCAAGAATAGAGTACTTCACGTGTTCAAACACCAGATTGTGCCTTTTAAACTCCAGATCATGCCTTTTAGTTTTAATCATCAGTTTGTGCCTTTAATAGAGGCATCTTCATGTTTTGCAATCTACAAGTTGCACGATATAAGGGTTTGCGGTCTATAACAAACTTGTGCCCTTTAGTTCAAATGGCCTTTACTCACAATAAAGGTGATGAAATCACTGGTTTGAATGTCTATGCTTGTGGCTTTGTTGCTGTTTTCTTCTATGGCCGTGAGTTTGCGCAGTTCTCTCTTATCCTAGCACAGATTCACGCTTATTTGAAGCTTGTCAATGCACAGAGATGTAAACACCGCCCTAAAATATATCATCATGCCCCTTGGAGATGATTTGTCTTCAGTGCCACCAATGATGCTAGTCATTGATTCACAATTTCTGCACCAGGCTTGGCAGAACAAAACACGACAACTAAAATATGGACACATATACACAGCAAAGATTTGCATGCAAATAGTGTTTAAAAAAAACTTGACAAGTAATACCGAACCAGCATATGAAATCCAATATCTCTCTAATACCATGTGAGAATCTGCAAGATCAATTGGATCAATGCCAGCACCGATTTGAGTTATGCGAGTCAAGTTCACACGTGCTCCTAGCTGCATGTAAACCAAAAACACAGAATGCAATTTCTGAATGCTGACTGGTTAACAAAAAACACAGAATGCAATGTCTGAATGCTGAATGAATTAATCAACTCATAATAGGAAGATACATATAGAGAATTAGCCAGCTAAATTTAGTGAACCCTAAGAATAGGCATTTAAACACTAAAATAAGACTAGGCTAAAAACAGCATATGGCCAAGAATAGTGCTCTCGTAAGCAAGCTTAATTTCTACACTAATTCTTATATTCATATTAATATTAATATTGTTGTACTGCATTGTGCCTCTAAATGATCTTTCCTTATCATACACCTACATAAATGGCATGGAACATCTTTTCGTATGAAAAAATTACAGCCAAAACATGAATTTATAATTCTTTGTTATCTCCCAACTGCATCAAATCTTGTCACACAAACAACATGAAATGAAACAGAATGAAAAATTCACACACAAATACTGCAGTTTCTGTCAAGGCATGATGAATATGTTAATCTTTAGGCAGTCTTAAAGATTTTCCTCTCAGCTTGATTTCTCTTGAAACTTACTTCAATACCAAGAATCAAGATTTATGGCTTTGCAAGTTTCAAAAGAATGGGGGTAAAAGTATGGACGAAGTAGAAAACAACAGTACAAAGTTCTCAGGTAAAATTGCTGCCCAAATGACACTGAAACTTGGCCTTCTGCTTCCTGGTGTCAAACCCTCCCATTCCCTTCCAATGGCGCTTTAGCGTAACCATGGAGCTTGCTAGCAATGGTAGGACCCTGTAAAACAAAATCCCTGCATGAGGCCTGGATTGGCCTCAGCTCTCCCTTTATTGATATCTCAGAACTTAAAAGAGTTCAAATTAATCTCAGCATTAGATATTTTAATGGTCTTGAATATTAGTGCTAAGTTGTATATTACATCTCACAGAATTTATATGACTAGACAACAATGGTCAAATGATACTAGCAATAAAAGAATCAGTATTAATTTGCTAGATTCATGCAAGAGTATAATTTGCATGAAGGTTAAGTGGCATACACGCGAGGGGTGCATGGACTAGTGGCAGGCTTCCTATTTCCGAACTTGCCAGTCTTGAGTTTATCTTTTATTTGGGCATTTTAATTTTTATTAATTTAACTTTGATAATTGATTATAATATTTACATCAAGCAAAGACTTTTACCATTTTTGCATCGTATTAAGTATGTCCTTTCAGCTTTAAACTCACCTATAAGTCAAATACGCAATCATCTGAAAATTTCTTATAATTCCATTACAGGTTAAGTAGATCAAAAAATGTCCTTGCACAATGTTTGCAAATACGTAAATTTTCTTATGTACATATACTCAAGGGCACAAAATGGCATTGTTGCTTTCCCGATAGGATACATAATGATTGATTGTACAAGCAAAAAGAGCTCATTTTGAAACACTAGTTTTAATGGCATAAAAGTGTTCACATGGGCCATGGATTTACAGTTGTATCTTTGGTTGGTTTTAGATTTATCAATACTTTGTTTTGCATGTATATTGTTTGTGAAAAAATCGAGAGTTTGATTGAACAAGATTGCTATGCTCTCGTAATGTGTTTAAATTTCTCTGTATTATTGTCAGATTCCTGTTGTAAAGGAGTTAGCTTGATTGAATGCTATTTTGTTGTTATGCAGCTTCGTTAATGTTGAGCTCAACAGGAGCGTTGCAACTTACAATAGATGGAAAGTATTCCAGTGGGTACATAATATGGAAAAAATGTATGTTCAAAGCATCTGACAAAGCTTAGCTTGTAATGGTACAACATCACACTGATAAAAAAAATTAGACCTAGCTATCAATAATATGCTGGGCGTAACGATAATATTTATGTCTCATAAATAACACAATCTTTGACCCTTTCTAACAAAAAATACTGGCAAGGAACCGTCACGTTTGTGACATGGCAGTGAGCCTTTTCTTATATCTTTTTAAATTTGGGGCTATAATTCAGTATAAATCGTTTTTTTCTGTTGGGTGATTTTTTGGGTTGAAAGAACTCAAACATATCGAAAATAAGTGGGTTTGGTTGTTGGGTTTGTGTGGGATTAAATAATGACACTCTCTCAAAGAAAGGTAACAAATTCTAGTAGTTGCATTTTTCTTTTTGGGCTTTGAACTGTTGCCCCTATATACAGGGAATTGGTTTGAAAATGAATTGCACTTGAACAAAAAGAAGTGGCAAACATGGGATCAATAATGGCATTCGTCTCAAAGGCTAAATTTGTTTCTTGAATGTTTTGGGAATTGGTTTAAAAATGAATGCTAAATCTCGGAATATTTTGGCGATTGGTTAAAAAACAATTGCAAGCTAAAAGTGACAAACAAACTGACATTAATCAGGATGAAATTTCTTCCAAAATCATGATATTATGATAGTTTTATTCTCCTTTTATCTCAATAGTACGACGTGGTTTAAACTTTGCATGTTCCTAATTATGAGCCTATATGCGTGGGTTCAACTCCAGTTGGTTGAAGATGAATCTCAACTGATACATTTGAGGGTAATTTTGTGTTTTAGTTCGAAAGCTAGGACTTAAATTGTTTAATAAAGCCATGTAAAGAAGGGTTAAGCAAGAAAAAATGTTAAACTCTGCTATTGCATCTTTTTGGATTATAATACGAAAAATCAGATGATTAATATTTGAAAACAAAAATATGATGGATGATTAACACGAGGATTTTAAGACTGGTATTAATGGTTATAATTGTTTTTTAAAACACCCTTTTCTTCTTAATGAATTGAAGCTGGTAATGCTTTATATTTGTTTGGTTATGATATATTAGATGATGACATGAAGAAGGTGGTTGGTGTAATATTGCATTTTATTAAAGTTTACCAAGGATATTATGAATATTTTTAGTTAGGTAGTCAATAATATCGTGTTCACTTAAATTTGAAGACACAAGTGTCACTATTGTTTTATCAGCACTTGATTGATGATAGTTAATTGCAACCTTTGTATAGTCAATGTTGCCTCTAATTTATTCCTACAGAATTAATTGTTCCACTAATTGATATTTTAGCTTTCTGACATATTTGTTAGTTCATCTCTTTGATTGAGTCATTGAGAAGTAATCATATGATCTATCGAATGTGTTATAGATCTTCCATTCATATTCGAAAGACACATCTGTAAACAATCTTTGATATTTTATTTTTTTCTCATTCGTATTTGTATATAGTTCTTGATATTGTATTTTTTTTATTTGACATATTTGTAAATGGTCCTTGATATTGTATTTTTTCACATTCTCGCTATTGAGATATAGTTGATGTTACTTTTCACATAATTTGTTGTTTGCACTTGGGTTGTCTTCATTTATCTCTACTTAAGCTCATGTTTTGGTTTTCATTGATTTTTTTTAATTAAAAATTATATTTTGATTTGCGGAAGCTTCATCAATTTGAAGTGATAGTTCTTCTTAAATTCAATTTATTGGTGAATAAAATGAACAATTTGTTGACTATTACTCAAAAAATAAAAACTGTCAATTAGGTCATTACCGGATGTAATATGTTGGTGAATAAAATGAACAATTTGTTCATTATTAAAAGAAACCATCTAGTGAGAGATTCTTAGGGTTTTAGGTCTATTAGCTAATTTCACATGATTTTGGTTTACCAACAAATCCTTCACAATATCAAATTGAGAACCAATCACAACCATCCAATTAGCGTCTCTCTCTCTCTCTCTCTCTCTCTCTCTCTCTCTCTTTATATATATATATATATATATATATATATGGTTGATGAGCCCCATTTATGTCTTTTTATTAGATACTCTTATGATGGTATAGTCTTTTTTATTGTTTTAAGCCTATGAACTATGTGGTTTTATACTTTTTGCTAAGTTGTGATGTTGAAACTATCTAATTATATCTAATGTCCTTTTTGACAAAAAACTATGATATTCATGAATGCAATATGAATATATTCTCATGAATGATTGTGGTAATTGGCATACTCTGAATATTAATGAATGTGCATGAATCTACATAGATATTGACCTTTCTTATGTAGCTAGTTGAATAAGTCTTGGGGTGTTGTAATGGAGTAAATTTTTCATAAAGATGTGGCAGGTATTTTGAAAAAGTCAATAGACATCAAGGGAAGAAGGCAGCGCAGTTATGAGCAACGGTCCAATGGTTGCTTCTATAGAAGATTCCTTCAAAATAACTTGAAGACATTTATCTTCCTAACTACTACCATGCCTGATAATGGAGTAAATTTAGGGAAATATTTGGTGTGAAGTTATGAATGGGATAGAGATCACCCTATTCTCTTTCTATTGTTCCTAATTCCATGCTTTTAATACAAGCACTCTCCCTTGATGTAAGGGATTGAGGTGTTGAATTAGTTAGTTAGTTATAGTTTCTATTTTCTATAAAGTCTCCCAAGTTTCTTTCGAAATTATTGGTCAAGTAATGTAATGTACTTTTGCATTTACTGAATTTCATGAATAAGGAAGCAAGTTCTATTATTTTGAGTTATCAGCATGAGTGGATAAAGATGTCTTGGATGTTTATTTTCAGAGGATATAGTTGTTAGTTAGGAATACTCATCTAAGGGGGGCCACCTGGTGAGGATTCCCTTTTTATTTACTTTCTATAATTTAGTTTTAGATGTTATGTACTCTGTTTTTGTTAATCTAGTAAATCTCTCTCCCTCCCTCAAATTGTGACACATGTTTTAGAGCTTCCTATTTAGCTACAAGGTTTGTGTAGTAAAGTTGCGATATATAAGATTTGCTATTTGTCTTTGTTTGGAGAAAACTAGGAAAATGCTACCCCTAGCTTTAATTGTGTTCTTAGCAAAACTAAAATATATCTTTCACATTCCTAAAACTATTTAACGTTTCTTTTGAAATTTGTTGGATGAAGTTTTAGAGGTTCCCAATGTTTGTGCATCAAAGGTAATATTAGGGTTTGAGGGCCAAGTTTTAGTAGTTACACACCTAGTTGGTCATTTTTATACATCTGTTTAGTTATCATAAATAAAAATCTAATAGACTCTTCTTTAGCCAATAAAGCATAGACACCATTAATCTTAGCTTAGGGTTAATACTCAACATGATGTACGCCAATAGGCTTTGCTATAATTTTGACATTGATATTTTAATTTATTTTGAGAAACGTATGGATACAGTCCAAAGATGGATACCCTCCAAACATGGTTGGGAAGTATTTAGACAAACAAAGTTCAAACTTGGTTGGGATCTCGACGAGAACTATATCTTTGGGTTCTTAGTTAATCCTACGATATTTACTAATTTGTTGGGCATAATATATTTACTATACTTTGAGCCTATCATGCATTTATGCAAGTTTTTTTACTAATAAGTTGAAAGGTAAAATGGTAGAGGTCTAGATATACCCCTCTTGATTACTTAATTGAAGAATAATAGGTTTCTTTTCTTGCATTATTTCCTTTGAATGGTAGGTTCTTTTTTGGACTTACTTTTCCCCTATTGCTTTAGGGTTTCTTTAAATAGGTACCTCTACTTGTGCAAGGAAACAATCTGCCCCCAAAAGTGATTAGCTATTCCTTTTTCATGCATAACATACCAAATATAAGCAACTTTAGATCGGTATTGGTTTGGAATTTTTTTGTTACATATGTATAATTTGCTTTGGAACAAAGGTTGTCCACTTGTACTTTGTTTATTCGTTTTTGGCTACTCTTCTAGTGTGATCGTGTATATATGGTAAGGTAGTTTATATGCATTAGTGATATAATTAACGCAGATTCTATCTTATTCTTTGCATATACCTCATCTTCATCCCAAGAAACTAGGGGTTTTGTTTGATTTGTTTCAAGAGAAACCCTTTTCCCAAAGGATTTGTTGGAGGTTGCCTCTAGAACAATGGCCAAGAGCATGGAGGGCTGGGCAAGGGTAACAAAACATATTTTGGTCTTCAACTAGTTTGTTTGATATAAATTTAGTTAGTTTTGATATTGGATTGAAGCTTACACCCTTGATTGTTTTGATAAAAAGGGTTGGGAATCATTTCATCTTGTCTCTCTAAAACATTTAATTTATTGGAGACTATTATTAGATACCCTTTTCATCCTCTAATTTTTAAGTTGTTTGTAGAATGTTTTAAGACGCCTCAAGAATAAAGGCTATAGTAGGTGCAAACATTTGTATATGCATAGGTGCAAGTGAATAGATATCAAGGCACAATAGCATAGTTAGCCTACATACAAGTTTCCTTGGATGTATCACCCTATTTTTATTGCAATTATGTTATAAGTTGTTGGCTAGATGACACCTCTCATACATTAGAGCGTGATAGCTATTTCATGATTAACATACTTAAAATAATAGAGATGCTATTTGAGAATGATCACTCTTTATTCTTGTCAACTACAACAGAGGTTATCACCTTTTATCTAAATTTATTGTTGAGTGTTACATATAATTAGAAGATAGGTTCCGATTCTAGTCTAATACTTTTTCTTTGACATAAAATACTAATGATTTAATGTTACATCTTGTGTGTAATATCATGAACACGCAAGTTTGCAATAAATTATAAATGGTTGATAGGGGTTATAGTATTTTCTATTGGATATAAGGGTAGAAATTGTATAGGGTCCTAGATGATTGCAGGTATTGGTGTAACTTGTGAATGTCATTGTCCCATGACAAAAAAACTTGATTCTTGGTCATGGGTATAACATTGGGTAGATTTGTAAGGAGTGAATTCAAAAGAAGTTACTAGAGTAACATAAGGTCAAGTTTGAAGCAATGACATTTTTTTGGGACATGTTAGTAAATAGATTTGTCACTATGAATTCATCTTCAAAATTTAGCTTGGTTCATTTATTTGATGTATCAATCACTTTTAACTTGAAAGACAAAAAGGAGAAAAGAGAAGACTAAAGAAAGTTGAATAGCGAAAACCGTATTAGCAGATGTATGAATACCAAAGAAGACTTCATAATTGATGACAAATGCAAAGGGGTTTTCATGATAAATTATGTTTTCCAATGAAATGATGAAGAAATAATGACGATAGATGTCAACATACAAACATATGGGTAACTCTAGTACATTCAAACCAAGAAACTAAAGTCTAATTGTACTTCATTACATTATTGCATGGGTTATTAACATCTTAGTATATGATAAATGATTTCCACATAAACAAAAAAATATTACCAATTTGACATAAGAAAATTCAATAACAATAACTTGGAAGTAAATCTAGAACATATGAGCTAAATTTAATCTTTATTATTTCCATGAAATTATACAATCTCAAGAGCCCTTTTGTATAATGTGTAAATACAAAAATCATAAAAATGTCTCTTTAGAAATTTATCCAAAGTTTCCCTCTATAAGATTCCCCTTTACATTACAAATGACCTTGTATTTATTGGCTCACAGAATAACTTCTTGTAACTACTTCGTATAACCACATAAGTAACTACTTAGGCAAACCACTTAAGATAACTACCTAAATGATCACTTCTAGTAACTACCTGGGTGATTACTTCTAATAACTACCTCTTTTAAGACAAGTTGGGATTTACCTATGTTTTACATAAATAAAACCCAAAAGCTAACATTTATTTACAATAAGTGGTGTAAGTCACTTTTACAAAGAGGTAACTTGAAATTGTGACTTTCAAGTTAGGGTTTTGTTGAGGTGTGTCTCCATCTTTATCTTTCTTTTATCATTGTAACCATCTCAACATCAATTCTTTGATAAGATAATCTTGAGGCTCTTCTTAAGGATAAAAATTGAAGTGTAGCAATGCATTCATAGATTGAGACACCAATCATTGACATGAATATCAAGAGAAATGATACCTTCTCTTTTATTAAAATACATAATTCCACCATCATTGCTGATCATTTGTTTCAATCATAATGCTTCATACTTTTCTTTCATGTCCTATTATATAGCTAGTTCATTCTTCCATACAATCATTAACTTTAAATCTTTGATCCATCAAGCTATTTTATTGAAATTAGATTCATTTTGGGTCCGAATAGAGACTTTTGAGTTTATTCCCACAATGATATTATTATTTAACACTAGAATCATTGCAACACTTTGGTGATTGCAACCAAACTCCCATTGGTACATAAGTTGATCTGTTATGGTTCAAATGACTTTTCCTCTTTGATAACGTTTTCTAAAAAAAGGTTGAGCTCTTTGAGTGCATTGTTGGTGTTGAAAAGATTTTCCATTGCTTCCCTATTTTTCAATGAATTCTCTTCATAGTTTATTCCATTCAGAAATTTGGAGAATATTTAGAAACATCCATTTGCTTATATTCCATTCCCTACAAGGGTGATTTTCTATCATCACCATACTAAATGTAAATAACACAAATCCACGTAGGACTAAATTTTTGAAATTAACTCAAGGTTTCATAGTGAAAAGTAAGTAATGATACTTCAAAGATAAGTTTACAAAGGTTTCCTCAGAATAGAGATAATACATCATTAATATACATAAATTGCAATCAATTGATCGATACATCAAACAAATGATAAAGTGATACTATAACCATTCCGTCTCCTTTAGCCATGAACTACTCTCCATCAGCAATGCTCGAGGACAAGAAAGGGGTCTAGGCGCTTTTTATGACCATCCATAAAGCATTCGCTCCCCCAATGCTCAACATGAAAAGTAGAGCGCTTGACCCTACACGAGGTACCTATCAAATCGGGCCCGACAGGTCGGATGAAATTTGGTGCAGTATTGTGCCCTATCTAACATTTCACATATGACAATGTAGCATCTACACAATAATATGTAGGGAGTAAAAATAAAATGCATTCACCTAATATCAAATGAATAGAAATATCACTTTGGAACAAGGCACGGGCATCCGTCAAAAGCATAAAGGATGCGAATGCCCTGGTAGGCGTGCATGCAAAATGTAGAAGCAATACAAACTATTTGGTTAAAATTAAAATGCCTCAACGAAATGTGGTCTAATGAAATGCCCTCATTGCATTGCGGGATATGTTCAAAATGGATTAGTTGGGAAGACCTTACAAATCACTGAATCACGTGTCACATACAGATGGACCACAAACACTACAAAAAATTGAGGGCAAGCAATTTTTTCTTGCTGCTATGTTGTGGGAAAGAAAATGAAGGCATGCGTTGTTCAAAAGATTTCTTCCAAGGCAGGCTGTCCCACATTATGTAAAAAGTATAGAATTGGTAGGAAACAAAAATGTTGAAGGGCTCTTAAGTCAATCTAATTGCCATTCTCTTTCAAGATGCGGTGCCTACACTCAACTAGTGACAACTTGTACAATTTTGCTATCACTGAACCATGGAAACGATTTCAGGCCATTGAGGGTGACTGGTGTGTGGTTGGGGAGCGGGTGCAAGATTTTCACCCCTTTCTGGTGTGGAATGAAAACACAAATGTGGAGCACCGTTGTGATGAAGATTGGGATGGTTGGGAGTTGCTAAATGGCCACATTCTAGAAAGGGAAGCAAAAAAGAAGAAGAGGGAGCGAGAGATGTTGGTAGAGATTATGGCCAAGAACAAAGTGAAAGGTTGTGGTGTAGGTACAAAGGAGAAGAATATTAAGGGGCCGATGGTGTGGAAGACGGTCGAGTAAGCCATGACCTCTCTGAGGGTTAAATTTTTGCCTTTTATTTTGTAATGCAATCTGTGTTATGTCTTCATGATGCCATGTTGGGGTGTATAGGGTTTTTTCTGTTAATAGTGTAGCCCGTGTTATTAGAAAAGGTTTTGAATTTTGATACGATTAAGGGTAATTGTTGAATATGTAAGTAGTTGATGGATTGTTATGGCAGGAAGATTGGATGTAACTATTTGGCTCTTGGAATTGATCTCGAATTGGAAAATATAAATTGGTGAATTGGTATAGGCCAATTCTAATTTTGGTCTAAAATGAGCATTCTGCAATTCTACCTCAGAACCTGGAATTAGAATTGAGGCATAGAATTGGAATTGAGAATTCAATTTTGAGAAGGGAAACCAATTCCCGTTTTCCCATTCCAGGTCAATTCCAACAACACATGCTCAGTATTGGAGTATGAGATTAGACTTTATAGTAGACAAGGTTTTTTGAGGGGTGCTATATCTAGTTATGCGGAAGAGCAGACATATAATGTCAATGGGTAAATCCTTGATTTTGTACTCCAATATTAGACTTTAATATTAAAAAAATACATTATTACCATAAAAAAAATAAAATAAAATGATTATTATAATTATTTAATTTACTAACTATCTTCTAAAATTAAATAAATGATTATTTTATTTAATTATTCTATTTGCACAATGTTAACTTATTCTTCTTAAAAAAATATATTTAATTTATTTACTCCCTCATATGCGCAATTGAAAATTATTTAAATTATTTAATTCTAATTATATTCTTCAGTTCCGCCCCTCTAACTTCCATTGACTATTAATTCATCTTGTCAATCATGTCAGTTTACTAATTTAAGCAATTACTTATCTATCCAGTCTCTTGGACCATGCAATCAGTTGTATATTTAGTCTTTCGTCGGAGTCAACTATTTGTTAATTAGTCTTAATAATCTGTCCAATCAATCTTGTCACACTTAATCCTAGCCATCCATTATCAGTCAACACCTCTCAATTTGAATTGCATGTTGAAGTCCAAAAATCTATAAAATGAAGGTGATTCTTCATTGTTTTCAGACCATGATTCTCAAATTTTTGTGCTATCATTATCAAGTAGTGAATTTGAGAGCCTACACAAAGAAGAGAGAAACAAGTACGGAATTTGGGTGAGATTTTGCATTGCTTTATTTGAGTATTTTATGATGCTTATATCATGCTTAGTCTTTATTTCTTAAATGAGACAGGAATTATGCATAGAGTAGGATCTTTTGTGGTTAGATATTCTAATATCTTTTTCAAGTGTTATCCAATCGATTCCCAATTTTCCTCTCATTACACTTGGCTTCTGATTCTTCCTCTGATGAAGAGTCGCATGCTGACAATGTTGATGAAGATTGTGCTACAAATTTGGGCCATGTTGCAAATTTAGGTGATGCTCTTGCTGTAAATTGGGCCATCAATGAGAATAACCCTCTTGCTCCTACTAGTGCGGCCCCCTCTGGCCGTGATGACCCTTCTTTGTCTATTACTCCTGCTTTTCTCTAATCTCCACCTGAAAATGTACAACTTTCTCAACACTTCACCCTTGTGCTGATAGTTGTCCAAATAGAGTTTCATTAGCTGCTTCCCCTTGTGGTGGGGATCCTAAGGACAACATTGCCTAGATAGTTGTCTGACAACACAAGAAAAATAGTTCTTTTAACTCAAATTATTCTCCATAAGTGGTGAGTGTTTCCCTCCCACTTGTGAGGAAGACTACTAGCCTTTATGCTAGTGCGCTATTTATAATTTGTATTCTGTGCTATTTAGTGTGCTGTTAGTGAGTCGTTGATGACCTCTACTTGTATAAGCTAACACCCTTGCTAATGTGCTGTTGTTCTCTTTGACACCTGAACAAGCTATGAATGTGTAAGGGTCAACCCCTTTTTAGGATGATGATTTTAATCAAAACATTACCCTCTCTCTCTCTCTCTCTCTCTCTCTCTCTCTCTCTCCATTGGCAATTCAAGTGACACTCTTCATTTGAGCAAAAGCATCGACTCTTTTCACATTAGGCAGTAGGGAGTTTTTAGTTCATATACATTTTCCATCTATGTTGACCCACCTCCACACTTTTCATAATGTCTTCCAACATTGCAACTAAAATGGTACACAAAAATATTCCTTATATTATGCTTTGATAGATATCTATACCATGTTCTGCAACTCCATGTTCTCGGGATAACTTTATTGATTCAAAAATTTTGAGAGCTTCCTTGCAAAATCCATTTTGTGCACATTATACAATCATTTCATTTAATTCCTTAAGACATCAATTCAAAATTTTTGAGAGCTTCCTTGCAAAATCCATTTTATGCACATTATGCAATCATTTCTTTTAATTACTTAAGACATTAATTCAAAATTTTTGAAAGCTTCCTTGGAAAATCCATTTTGTACACATTCTACAATCATTTTATTCAAGTCCGTGAGAGCTTCTTTCAAAATCCATTTTGTCCATATTCTACAATCATTTCATTTAATACCTTGAGAGGACATATGTTTGAGACATTCGGTCAAACAATTTAGGTGTTTTATCGATGCTTCCATGCATTTTTATGTGTATCAATGATATTATTTCCAACAATAATATTTGGCATAAAAAAATTGTTCTAAGATTCCCACATCGACATGAACTAGCAAAGGTCGTGGTGTTTAACTTTACTTCAGCCAATCATATTTTCTTGAATGCTTTTTAAGAATTTTCCAACAAATCTATTCTATGTAGTTCCATGGGAAGATATCTCTTTGAGTCCTTTATCTGAATAGGCCATGCCATGTTTGTGCTTTCTCATTCTTCATGTATGACCACCTTATTTGACAGAAATATCCCTTTTACTGTGTTGAACAGTCATACACTGTGAATAAAGAGGATGCATTTTCTTGAAGCTTTCTGTTTGAATGCTACCGTTTTTCACTTGCAAGGAGGACGCTGAGAAAATGTGACATTTGCCCGCTGTTTGTATTTGCTTAAAAGTTACATCATCTTTTTCAACAATTTCATTTTCTGCATATTGTGCAATTGTCCAGCTTCATGGGATGACATCTCTTATAGAAATTTTGTCAAACACTTCATGTAGTCACTGAAGACATTTGCAATTGTTGAATTTTCTCTAATTTTTTATTCTAAAAAGTTTTTGATGAGATTGAATGTTTGGATTATTTCTAATGAAAATATGTGATTGTACATGTAAATTTGAAAATTAAGTTGTTTTAATAAGGAAAATTATGGAGATATTCATCTTCTTTGGTATTTCAAAAAATATTATTTTAACATGCTTGATAAACCTATCTTAGATGAAGATCAAACATCACATAAATAAACATTATTTCACCATAAGATACCAACAATAAAAATAAATAAATTAGCAACACAAAAAGAACATATCACAACATAAAAAACAATCCATACCCAAAAAGATCCAAGACTTGTATTAATCCTTCAAATGAGTTACATGAATACAACACTTCATTGCTTCAACAACGTGTGAATTAACTTGTTTTTCCTTCAACTCAAGCACTCAATATATAGACATGAGAGAAATAAAAAATCTTAAATAGTTTCTTAAACATTTTAGGCATAAATCACACAAAAAGGAAACTTCCTCTTCCAACTTATGATTTTATCTGCCTTTTCAAAGATCTTCCTTATCCAAGCTTTTATTTAACTTCCCTTTCTCTTTCTTTTTGTATTTTGACAACTAAAAAATGTCTTAATGTTGTCATAATTGTATTTAGAAACTTTCATGAAACTAAAAGATAAATACAAATGGTAAATTAATAATTAAATACAAATATGATAAAAGCAAGGTTAAGACATTTTCTCAACATTCTCCCATTTTCAAACATCTTGCAAAGAGCATAAAGGTCGAAGTAAATGATGAATACTCAAAATCAAAGAGAAGCAACAAGACCACTAACAAAGTTCTAACTAGAAACATGAAATACATCATGACATCATGATTTATCATCTCTTTAAAGAAAGATCATACGCTCCAAAGAACATATCACGGTCTCAAGAGAACCTACATCAAACACTCTAATTTAGAATCATGACATAATACAAACAATACTCTAAACCAAAAAAAATCACCAAGCATATGCAAATAACCATCCATCATCAAATGATGAATCCACATCATTTCCAAATCTCCCATTGAACTGTATAACCAAGCTACTATACAAGGTTTCTTTCATACATCATTTGTTATCGGGGAGGTTGAATCCTCTTGGAGATTGACCTAGGTAAGCCTCAATACAACCCAACACCATTTATCCCTCTTATTGTGTGTAGGTTTTTATATTGGAGAGAGAATAATTATAGATCAAACTTCAAACTATAGGGATATGACCATTGCAACATCCCGAGTTAGATTTTTTTTGATATTTTGCATTAAACATCACTAGGATTCAGTTGCCTAGCCATATAGTACTGCATTTTTAGGACCAGATTTTAGTGGTAAGCTCCTCTCTAATTCCCTTTTCTAGTTCTAAGCTCAGAGTTTTCATATATGATCTATAGCTAATTATTTATGCTATTCCTTGTCAATTTTACATCTTTAGACCTAGTTCTTTCTCTATCTTATCCAATCATATCAACAAAAATATAACAAAGAATAATTTAATTAAACATAATTTATTTATGCACAACTCTTACAATTTCAATTGGTTAGAAGTCGGGCCAATTGGATTATTCTTTAATGAGGAGTTGATGGTTTTAAAGTTGGGTATAAAATTCTCTATACCATACAAGGTTGGATGAAGAACATAGCCACCCAAAATCAAAAGAATCTATGAAAGCACAAGAGAGATCAATAATAAAGAATAAATGTTATTCTATCAATGATGCAATAGAATGAATTGAGATTAAAAAGGATACCCCTTGGTTAAGTAGGCCAAGGTGAGACATAGGAAGGTATAAGATTATGAAAAGTGTCTCACTAAAGGTGGATCTTCCCCCTAAGGTGTAAAAGTGATAGTATCAAACATCTACAAAAGATGGATCACCATCCAAAGATGGAAAAGTGATAAAGTGATAAGACCACCAAAAGTGGAAGTCCCACTTAAGGTAGAAAAGTGATAATGTGATAACACCATTAAAAGTGGGAATGTTTCTATACGGTCCCTAAGTAAACTTTAGTACATGTACATTTAGAACCTAGGAGATGAACTTACTAGGTATAAGACTTAAACACACCAAAAAATTCCCACGGGGTCTTCACTAGCTAGGCAATATCATATCATGTGTGTTCATATTGGGGGATATTATATCCCCAAAATTTGATGTAATATATTAGGAATATAATAGGGAAACTAGGGCTTTATAAATTTGATAGAGGAAAGAAATGATCAGAGGTATTTTTTATTCAATAATATCCATAAGCATGTAAGAAGCAGCGGGAAAAATCATTGACTATTTGAAATTTGAAAACAATTTTCCTAGGAAATGGCTAAGCAACGAGTTTGAACAACCATTTTGATTTTCTAAATTTTGAAAACACGTGGAAACTAGCAGCGAAGTGGAAGGAAACCAACAGTGAAGTGGAGGGACTTGCAATTTCAAGCCATTTACAGTTTTCAGAGCCATGCACATATTTCAATCATAGGTGTACAACATTATATCTATTCCTTTTCCACTTCCAATTTTTAGTTCTTAGATTGTTGTAACAATCATTTTTAGATTAAATCTCTAAACCCGAGCATTTCATATCATTCAAATCATTTTTATATGTATACCTTGATAGAGTCTGTAGTAGATTCATTTTCATATGTAATTTGTTTCCTTATGCAATATAAGACAGATGTTGTGCTATACATTATCTTTTGCACATGGATCATAAAATATTTTTATTATTTTCAATGCATTCAAAGGGATTTTAAAAGGAAGATTATCCACCATTGATGAACATTTGGGTAATTATTTATTTATTTACATAGATAACTACCAAAGGGGGTAGCTCCCTTACAAGCTGACCATCTAGTACATCCATTTGGCTATGGTAATGTAACCATTAGATAGTACATTGATCCTCTCAAGCTGAGAGGCAGAGAAAAGATCACCATTGTTTGCCACAAATTTGGCAAATAGAGTAATGTCCAGATTGGTCAGTCCTTCACAAAACAGAGTCACAACTTGAGCAAATTTCTTCTTCTTGTTTACAACTTCAACATCAAAATCTTCAACAATAAAACCTTTTTTACGATTTATTTCCATTTATATCATAGCTACTAAAACAACATGTTTATACTCATCACGTAGCAATGCATCCACCATCCTTGAAGCCTGGTAACATGCTCCAAAGGTCTCAACCACTGCTGTAAGGAATATTTCTAATAAGACTCTATTGTGGCTGTGACTGGATGAAATCGACCTAATAACATGCTTGATCACAGGCAATAGGGATTCAACTTGGAGCTTGAACAACATTCTCAACTGATTATGAATGTTGTTCTCCCATAATTGCAGTCTATACCAAAGTGAACTTGTCCTGCCATACTTCTCCCTTAATAAAATCACAATAAAATGCTGCTATTTGATATAAAACTCTACATTCCGTGCTCCTTTTATAGACAAAAACCTTCTCTTATCTCGTCTATAATCAAGAAAATTTGAATCTCCTCCTTCCCAAAAACATAGGGAACAAGTCTTACCATAATTTATTTACTATCCACTCGTAATAAGAATATATGTATTATAAATTACATCTTAGGCTGAAAATAAATTTGAATTTGTCCAGTTCAGATAACTATGCTTTGCATTTCCAGAGCATGGTCTAGATATGTGGAGGGGATCCCACTGTAGCATATGGGAGCTTTCCCGATTTTTCAAAGAATAGTACTATTTCCCTTCCCCAAATAGTCCTTTCTATCATTCTTTAACCAAATCCCTCACACTCTCTATATGAGATTACTTATCTATCTTCCTCGATTATCTTCACACGTTTAGGCCATAATTTAGGATTATGAATGACCACTTCTTTGTCAACTTTAGCTATTCTTGGTATATCCCGAATGTGTAATTTTTTTCTTTGTATTGGAATCGAATGTGTAAATCTGAGAAATGAATGTGATAGGTACATGTGGTTTGAATTTTTTTATTATAATTTTTTTCATTACTTATCCAACTAATAGGTACATCCAGATTGAAATGCAGATGGATTCAATGGTGAATATGGAATATGTAGTTGTCACCAGTGAATAAAATTCCATTGTTGGCACAATTATTTTTCAAAAAGGTTGTACACTCGCTGACATCCATCATGAAATTGTGGATGATGAACTCATTGAATATCCATTTGATTTTATCAGTGGCCTTGGGCATCCTTTAAATATAAAGCAAGAACAAAAAAGGAAAGCTACAACACAAATTATATACATTAAGAGGAAACATGACACAATGGATGTTGGAACACACGAGTCAAATATGGTGGAAAGTAAACCAAACTATCAAAACAATAGAGAGATTGTGGAGGAGGGTATGCATAAACAAACAAGAGTTGGAGATGGATCTGAGTCAGTTGAACAAAGCATAGTTGTTGATCCTAATTTATTGGAATCTTGGAATCAAAGAGTGAATAGTTTAATGGAAGAATTGTGGAGGAGAAACTTACTCTCAAAGTATATTTAGAAAAGGGAGAACCTAAAATAAAGATCCATTGGGAAAGTTGTGGCATTGATTATGGAATAGGAAAAGTATCTATGGAAGCAAAAATAATTCGTAACTTCAGAAACAATCATATGAAAACAATGTCCCATCAACATCACATTTTAAGGGAGGAAAATAGTGAAGATCATTCAAGTAGCATAGAAAAGCAGACAATAATGATTAGAGATCGATTTAAGATTGACCAAGCAATTAAACTTCTAGATGATTTCAACAAGACACAGGATCCTAATTTTTTCAAGGTGGTGGAAGAAACACCTACAAGCTATGAGATGAGAAAAAACTAAGAGTGGAATGTACATGATGCAATAAATGCTTTTTTTGGTGTGTGAAAGTGGTGATATTGTCAGTTCTCTAAATGAACACATGACATCAAAGGCAACCACTACTACAAATGAGGCTTCACATGATACAATTGTTTTAAGGAGTGGCACAACCGAGAGATTGAAGAAGCCTACTAATTACAAGGCCCAATAAATTTTGACAAGGTTCTTGGCCCCATCATCACCATCTGTTCTACATAGGGGTTCTACAAGTGAAAATCCTTCTAGTTCATCTGTGTCAACTAGACAAGTTTAAATTTATTTTGAATACAATTTATTGGAATGTGTACATTATTTGTTTTATCATCTTATTTAAGGTCATTCATTTCCGTTGATGCTATAATGTTAGTGGTATTGGTATTCCCATATAAATAGAAATGGGGAGAGATTAGACACAAAGGTCCTAATGGATGATCAATGAGATGGAAAATTATGGGCCATTGAGAACCATGCCAAGATGATGCTATGTTATGAGGGTAATGAATATTGTAGTGATGAAAAATATAGGCATATTAATTGTAAGATGGCTTCTGAGATGTGGATCCCATTTGAATCATTGACATGCAACTTTTGTAAGATGATTCCATAATGCAATGAGTTTGGGATGCATTTATATCATGAATCAAGGTGTGAAACTAAAAGACATGAGAGTTATACAATGAGGGGGATAAGACTACACTATTTGACTCAAAATGAACTTGGAATAGCTACTAGGGTTTGAAATGCTAGCCAAATATTAACAATGTGTGCTCTTTGGTGAGAAAAGAAAAAAAGTTGTTATACTCTCTATCAGAATGAGATCCCTAAAGTAGAATTTGTTTTAATCAATAGAAAGGAAGGATGTCTTTAGGTTTTACAAGGATGTGTGTGAGGCACATAGACAAGGAAAATTGCAATGTAAAGATGTAGTTTGGGATTTTTTCAAGGATATCTTTCACAACCTTATGCATCCAAAGGGAGGGAAAAGGTATAGTACATCCAATAAATACCTTAATGAGATGATCAACTTATGGGGAGGTTCTATATTACATATCTTTATTAGCTTGAATCTAGGCGGTACTTCAATTCATACAACTTTGAGGCAAGTTAGAAATTCATTGGCATACATCATGGGGGAGCACGACTACATTTTTGAGGAAATAGGAAAAGTGTATGCTTCTTATAAAACCAAACATGGTATAGATGGCCCAATTCATATCTACCTTAATGAAGATGAAATTATTATGAAAAGTATGTTAGGTGGGTAGCAAAAAGTGATACATTGGTTGGTTTTTATGGTAATAAAGAAGAACATCAATGTCAATCACATTTCTTGGTGACAGTTGGTGAGGGAGTTGCAGGTTATGATATCATAATACATTCTTTCAAGAACAATTGTTTTGGCCACTTTGCACATGTTATTATTGCAAACCCTCTACATGAAAAGATTCCTTGTTTGGTTGTGGTTTCTCATACAAAATGAAATAGGTTCGATGCAAATTTCATTCATTGACACTGGGAAACTTTTGGATTTTTGTGAAAGAGACACGTGGAAAATAATTTGGGAACTATTGTTGGTCATTCCTTAGACATGGATAGTAGAAGAAGATAACTTATGTTGATGTACTTTTATTCAACAAAAGGTATTCTATATCAAATTAATTGGGAAGGGTGAAGACTAAGCAGGTCATACAATGGTTTCCATGTAACAAGATTGCATGACCAGGACTACATCCACAACGACAAAAAGCTAGTGAAGCATTTATTTAGTGATTGATGAGATTTTATTTTAGGAGAAGATTTGATAAATTTTAATCATGTTAGTATGGTTTATAAAAATTTTAAAGTGGATTATCACAAGCTTAAAAGTGTATACATAGAGTGGATAGATCGACATAATTTGGGTTCATCACAACGCATTGCTTCAAGGCATGTTCACAGGTGTTTGAAAGAGATGCGAAGTACATCTAGTGGAAGGGTAGAGATGACATTAGGCACAAAAAAAATCCAAAAATTGTTGCTGACTACATTAACATCTTTATGTCTCAGAGTTTGACTCTTTTGGAAAGAGTGCGAAATGCTTCACGAGTTCATCATTTCTTCACATTATGGTTATGTTGGCTACGAAAAGAATCTAATAATAATGTCAACATAAATTTCATCAGCAAAGAGGCATATCAAGATGTCAAAATTTCTTCCACTTTGTAATTTTGTTGTTGATATTGTTTTGAGATCAATACTCTCACTTTCCATGTGTTTTGCACCTAACAAGGTCAGATGTATGTGAGAACTTCCTTAGAAAAGTTGGTGGGATGGTTGGAGTAGAAAGTGCCTATGATTTCACTGGATCACTTCATGTTTTTGGAACCCTTAATAGAGTTGCAGAAGAAGAATCAAATCCCCAAGGGATTCATCTTAATAAATCTCATAAGAAGAAATAAAGTATCTAGAATATATTGCACCAGGAAAGGATACAAAACATTAACATATTATTAGAATATGATTCAATATCTATAGATGATAAAATTATAGAGGCCGTCAAGATAGGATAGGCGGATGCACATGAAATTTTATAAACTCTTTGCATGTGACCAGAGAATCCCACACAATCTTCTTTGTGGGTTAAACCATGGACAAAGGACCAAAATTATCCAACATTCCAATTTGTGGATGAAGTAGCCGACGAATCTCCACCAACTCATTCCAACTCTATATTCCAATCTATGTATTTAGTGGTACACAATCATGGTGACTTGAAAATAATGGAAAGTGAGTGGAGGCATGAGTTGGATGAAATTTTAGATTCCGTTGATAAAAAGGTAAATAAAACTATAAAACCAGTGGTAGAGCTTGATGGCAAGGATATGTTCAGAGCTTTTTTAATTAGTCAGTTGAATAGAAATTTGATGTTTTCCAAAGATAGGTTGAATAAAGTGAGGAATGAGGTCTACGTTAGGAAAGATGAGAGGGTCCCATAAAATGGTGTTTCAATTGGCTTTGGTATTGGATTAGATTGCAGGGTGTTGTTTGAGAGTAATTCAATACCTCCCACTGAACGTACTACAAGAAAAGGTCTTTGTTGAAGTACAAGACAAGGTGTTTCTTGTGGAACCTGGTACATCAGAAGGGTTGAAAGAATATGAAGGAGAGATGGTAATAGGGTGTTTGATTACCATAATGACATTGACCTTTTAGATAGGCTAGAAGGCATCAAGCTTCAATTATATTAGTACAATAAAATAAAGGGGCAATGCCTGTACAAGTATGATTTGACAGATCACGCTTTTGTAGAACTTGAATATGTCATAGAAACAATGAAATCTTAAAATTCTAGTAACGATACATATAAATTAGAAGAAAGAGATAACAATTTTTTTTTTCAAATTTTGTTAAAAATTAGAAAAAGCTGTATTTTCAAAATATTCTACTTCCATCTTCCTTATGTATTCCCATATGTTACATTGTTTAAAAATAATTTTTATCAAATCTAATATTGGTTTTATACTTTTTGGCATCAGGTGCAATGAATAGTCTGCATGGTGAATGTTTAGGATAAATCAACCAATTTGTTGCTACCTACTTCATGCCTACTTCTTAGTGTAAGTTTCTTTCACTGACCATTCATATTTTATACTGAAATGAAGTTGGAGAAAAGATAAAATATGTTCTAAATGAAATTTTAATACAAATTTGGGTCTCACATGGCGATCCAAATGTGCAGGTACATGTGTTGAGGAACATTTATATGTCATTGATGATGTCACTAGGGTTTCGAAACCAAATCTAAAGGTGATAGAAGGTCATCTATCAAACAGATTGGCACCATGGAAGATGGATAGCTTGCCCACAACTTTTCTTTCTCAACACTATTGATGCTACTGCACAAATGTTAATTGTGCACTCTATAAATTGTATATTTGCATGTTTTGAAAATGAGGGCAATGCCCTCTATGAACTTGAATGAGACTTTATATTTGCATGCATATAAAATTAGGCCAATTCCCTCTATGTATTTAAAATCAGGGAAATGCCCAAATACAAGTTGATTGTTGGTTTTGAATTGTTAAAGGTAGATGCAATGAATTTTAATAAAATGAAGGTTTACTGTGATCAATGCCTTATCTAGGGCTAAAAAGTCAAGATTTTATCCAGTTTCATGGCTATAATTCTAGTCACTTGGCATATGAGTGTTTATATGGTATATAAACATGGAAATATGTAATATCACTTAGTTCTTCTTTAACAATCTATTCATTCCCCTTTAATTAGTTTGACCCACTTATATGAATTTAATCTTGGGGTGAAAGAACGAGACAAATGAAAAACACAAAGTAGAAAAGGCTACTTGATAAAGCAAAAATATCAGTGATATTTTGATTTAAATAATTTAAAAGGAAACAACTTGGAGACAACTAAGAAATATTTTCTTCAATAACACCAACAAATAATTGAAAGCAGAGAAATTTGGGTATCTTCTATTATATTTGAAACCAAAATAAGTATATTCTAAGCATCATTATCTGTTATTTTATTTATGATGTATTATATTCTATATCTTATCCTATCCTCTCAAACTTTTGTCTTGGTCTCTCCTTTATACAAAACTAGGAGAGGCGACAAGCTTCAGACCATTACAATACATCATTTCATAACTATAATTAATTTTAATTATCAACTTTTAACAATATTTTGAAAAACAATAAAACATAAAACAAGGAACAATGAGGCCGTGGTATAAAATACATTATGTCCCTTGAGCATCTTCAGGGGATTCCTCATGTGCATCTTCTTCTGTTTGGGTCTTTTCCTTTAAAGGTTCAAGATACTCATCCACCCATTGTGCAATCTGGAAATGTGTAGGCCATTGGTAACCAAGGATGGTAGGTATGTGAATCATGTGATCCCTCCATTTTCTGTCTGCAATTTCCCGCGACTCCAATATAAATTTAGAGAATCTAGCATCCTATGCCATAATTCTATCTAGAAATATGTCAAAAGTTTTGACATCAAAACTCTTTTCTCTCTTTAGATGAGACATAATCTAGGGAACCACATCCTTGTATTCAATTTTCCATTCTTCCAATAACCTCATGCGACCTTTATTAGTGAGCTTAGGAATATACCAGTGCTTAATTGTAAGGAAAAAAAGATCTTCTCTTGTATCCTCTTTTCTTCTCTTGTAACATATTTGAGTTACTCCATAATCATGCTAATCATTTTCTCAATTTCTCCTATTCCTAGAGGTGCATCTAGGTTCCTTTGGGTGACTTTTCATAATTGAGTAAAAGAAGAGTAAGAAGGCTTCCACCTTTACACAAGGCCCTCAAGCTTCAATCTATTATCTTGAATTTTGTTTTGCATTGCCAACAGAGTGCTGTAACGATTAAACACATCATCACATTTTATAATGACAAAACCCACCATGTGAAGTAAATTTTTCTCTATTGCATTGAATACCTATGTAGGAATTTCTTGCAATAGTCCCTCATTTGCAGTTTTTAACTTTGTATTTCTTCTGAACATATTTCCCATTGTCTTCCTTCCAATTTTCATCATCTTTGTCAACATTCACAGGATTGGACGGAGCATCCTTGTGCAACACCATAACTTTGTTTTTATTATCAACTTTATTTTCCTTTTAAAATAAGCATTGTCATCATACAATTCATTTACCACTTTATTTAATTTAGCTTCCCATTGCACACACTGGTCAATCTGTTGCAGCATATGCTTGACCTGATCTTTTGTGAACATTGCCTGGTGCATGAGCTCAGTAGCTACTTCCAAGCGAGGATTATTATCCATGGTTTGTATTGTGGCTGAGCCATCCTTTTCACCATGTCTAACATTTTGGGCTTATGAGGTCCCTTGAAACTAACCCATGTGGCTAGTACATCTATTTTTGGATTATATCTTGATCTACACATCTTCTCACCAATATCAAATTCTACAACAAATAGTGGATCATATTTATTTATCACTTGATCAAGTAGGAACAAATGTTTAAGAGAAAAATTAGGCATAATTAACATATTACTTTTCAGAACCATTTCTCTGGCTTCTTCGGGTGATATTTATTTCATCCAATTTCAACTCCTTAAAAGTTTGGTTAATAAATTCCTCACATCTTCCCTCCTCAAAACCCATGAGGTTTACTTTTTTTTCTCTCTTCAAATTCTTTCATCTTCATTTGAATCCAACTCCTTAAACTCCTGGGATTTTATAAAATTTTCATCATCAAGTGATATTAAAGTCATGGCTTCTCTCTCATTAGTGAGATGAATAGGATTCTCTACCTCATGAAGTTGAGTTGTGTAACCATGAACTTCTTCCTGATACTATACGGGAGATTGAGGATTTCTAACTTCCTCAACATTCCTTAGTGCATTAAGCACACTTGCTGCCTCTTTAGTGTTACCTATTTCATCTGAATCTTCAATGGTCACCACTCATTCTTTATTTTGCTTCTTTTGTGGAGGGTGTCAGGAGTAGTTTCTGAATTAGAGAAATCTTGAATTATTATCTTCCTATGTGGTTGTGGAGGAGGCCTCACATCTTGTGGTGTGGGCTTTACATCTTGTGGTGTATCATTGACATGTTTCCCATATAATTTCTCAAAATTGAGGGTACATGATTCCATCATCATTACCTCATTGTTCATCTCATTGAAAAAATTAGGTTGACCTTTCTACTTCCTTTCCTCTTCAAATTTTCTCAAAATATTCCATTTCTTAATCTCTATAATATATCCTCATTTGTGAGGTAGTTTCTAGTTATATCCTCCTCTACGTTGGTTTGGTGGGACACACGTTTGATAAAGAGATGATATGACCCTCCAGATCATATGATCTTTCTTCTCCGTCCTCCAAGTGAAATTTTTCCTTCAAACATTTTTGTACTTTCTCAATAGTTTCTTAGCCAACAACTATACTTTCAAATTTTGACACATGGCGTAAAAAGGTCCCCTTCCTCCTTTTGTCCATAGACTCCTTTTCAGACCATAACATTTTCCACATGAATTAAAGAAACACAATCATCTCTGGGACAAAGATTGACCATTTGTGGGGGGCCTGCTGGCATCTATAAACTCTAGTATGGTTTCTTCAGATAAACCAATTTTTAAAATTATGTGTATGACCTTAATATGTTTCTTATCTTTATATGTAACCTTTCCACCTAATGACCAAGAGCTCTGAATATCCACACAAAAAAAGAATCATAAAATATCCTGTAATTATAATCTTTATTGTCCATGTCCCGTACATGACACCATTGTTGAACAGGTAATCTGCTACCCTAGTAGTCTGTGGTAGTTAATTGTAAACTATTTCTAAGAACATTACAATTATGGAAAAAGATCAAATGACACAATAATGAATATAGTTTGAAATCCCTTGTCTCCTTCCAACTTACCAATTGGTTATAAATTAATCATTCAATCTCAACAACAATACCAAATTCCAAATTAATTTCCTGGTTCTGAAATCTCACTGACATGAACAATAAATCAATTAGCATTTTACTTCTAGCATCATATCCCAAAAATTTACACCATCCATGATAAGTTTTATGAAAAAAATCCATGAAATCCTGGGTAGGAAATGACTAACTCTCTATGATGGGAATGAGTCTATTATTTTCAATCCTCTTCCTAAAGTATGCTACTTCCCTTTTTCCAAATGTCTTGACTAGCCTCTGATAATCTACCCTAAATTTTTCTATATCAATTTTAGTGAGGGCTTGTTTGTTCAGGTTGAAGCATTCTTTTATGATGAATTAGTTGCAACAAGTATTAGCTCCCCACTTATGCTCCTCACCGATTTCGTTTCATTTTTTTAATGCATGGCTAACACAACAATCAATTCGACATCAACAAAAATATTTGGGACTATGCATTTGGCTAAGTCAAGATTCTAGGGGTTTGAGAGTAGAATTTCGTCATTCTTATTATTATAGAAATACAAAAATAGATCTCTGCTGGTATGCAGAATTTGTGCATCTCTACACCCTCCCCATGAATCATAAAAATCTATTTTAGCACATGTATCTTATGACACAGATAATGCATCTAACAAATATTTTTGTAAGGGTCTTTTAACTTGTTCATTTTTTACCCCTGAACGTTCACCAATTTCCTTTTTCTTAGGCATTTTGTAACATATAAACTTATCTCAAGGAAGAAGTTTTAACTTACTGGTATATCCTTCTGTATATCTTGAGTGCTTCTTGATGTTGTTCAAGCCTCCACACACTTAGCTTCTGCACACCCAACTTCTACTCCAACTTCATTTTCTGCCTCATTGAATTAATTCTCATATTTATCACATATATAAGGTGTGATTTTGCTGCATTTAATTATTTCCTTATGGTCTCTTTGAAATTCAAGCTTAGCTTAATCACCATCTTTATGTTCTATTTGCGTTCAATGCAAGTCATCTCCACACATGTGCTTCACCAACTCTTTAATTGTCTTAATTGGAGCTTTTCACTATCTTCCTAGGCCTTAATTTTCCTTTGGTGAAATATAAACTTTTCACCATTTTTTTGTGATAGAAATCCCCACTCGTGAACTATAAATCATTTCTCTATTTATCTACTATAAAAATTCCTCTTGAGAAATAGAAATTTTTTTATATTTCTCTTCAATGGTACCTGCCTCCTTTGAAATAACAAAATTTTGCCATTTACTGTTTGCAACTGAGTGAAACAGTGACGAGTTCACTATTTCGCTGCTTACTATTCAAGGGTTAATGAAATAGAGAAATATGGTAAAAGGGTGTGTTATAATGATGGTCACAACCCAATATGTTACGGTATTGAGGATACAAGGTGTTAGGACTGATAGAATTGTCTACCCAATGGTCCAAAAGAATGTAAATTCTCAAGAAAATAATAATAGCCACAGAAAATATCTAAAGTGCTATATTTTTCAACCTCTCATCCTCACTAGATTATAATTAGGTTCCCCTATGCATGCATATTATAGCGCAGGGATGCAAGTGTGCAATGCAAAGAGTCTTTGTTGACCAATTGGTATTACCTATGATTATGAGTTTTTCAGTGGAGGCATGAGATATTCTATAGTCATGTGAAAAGTGTAGTCCATAGATCATCAAGCCAATAATCTACTTCCTTGTGGCACCACATAATCATGAGACAACTAGGTATCTTGAGCCATAGTGTTTCAACTATTCATTTTGAGATAGAGTTGAACTATGAGAGAACCAAGGAGGAAGTGACAACTGAAATTGAGTCTACAGGGGATGGATTATTAGTTATGATATTAGAATAATAATGCTTCCTATTAAAATATTTTGAGTGACCAAATGTATTTTCTTTAAACGAGAATCAACAGGTCTAGGCACTTTTAGAGCCATAAAGACAAGGTAGAATTGCTAGGCCTGGATGACATGTTGCTGCCATGCTTTCAAGTTGACTATTGGGAGTTGTTGAGTTGAAAAGAGAAGAGATAAATATGCCCCCCTAGGTTGATTGTTTGCATTCAAAAGAAGTGTGTTCTTGTGCCAAAGAAGGGCTTAGAATGGGTTGTTTGGAAAGAGTGTTTAGAATCTGGTGTAAGAGAAAAATATTATTGTAGATGGTCCTTCAGGAAGTCTCTAAGGACTGTGATGATATGCTAGTAAATGATTTAGCCTACGGGTTTGGAGGTATTGAAAGGTCCTTTGATGGGTGTGGAGGTATTGAATTCCTCAAGTGCAAGGGCATGATTTTTTTGCTTCTTGCAAATTATTCCAATCTCCACATGTGTCACTTTGATTCCCTATGAGTGGGATGGTTTAGAAGGTGATCCAAGTAAAATTTATAAAGATGATACCACGATGGAATCTTGTACCCCTTGAGGATCACTTTCAAAATATTCTCCTGAGAGAGGGGGAGTTTGGTATCTTGCATCCCCTAGTCCTCTATGACACTGGTGTTAATACAAGTATGATTACTGAGAGGGGAGGGGTGAATCAATAATCCACACAAATTCAACAATTCACCAATTCAACTACTTTAAACTTTATGCACCAAAACATATAGAAACAAATAACATAAGTAAATTTTCAATGCATACATCCACAAGTAATCAACCACACAATGTACTCTTTTGGAATACGTCCTATTAGGAGCTTACCTTGTTAAAGGTTTACAAAAACACTGTTAGGTGTTATCCAGTTAAGGGATTTTCTTAAGACCTATAAGGATATTTTCCTTGTTAGGATCAGCCTTGTTAGAGGACTTTAAACACAATATAACTTGTCTCCTTGTTAGAGTATTTAAAATAAATATCTATTAGGATCCACCCTGTTAGGGATTTCACTGTTACAATGATTAAAAAGAAACATATAACATGATCTATAAAAATTGCACTACCTTTACATGATTAGTTCATTTTAAGCTCTTTAATACATAATCATACTATATAGTCTTCTTTATCTTGTTTACACTTGATTCCTTTACTTGCCCTGTCTCCAAATCCTTCTGCAATTTGTAATTGTCTCTATTCTCTCTCCGTGTTCTTCTTCAACTGTTCTACTATATAGAATTACTTCCAATGACTTAAAACAAACCCTATATCTGATATATGAATGATCTAGATCATCTTAGGTAAGATATAATGTATCTAGACACTCATAAAACATTTTCCTCTGACCCCGTCAACTTGCTCATCAATTTTACCTTGGTAGTTTAGCCATTTCAAAAACCTCATTTAACCAAAAGAAACTTCCTGAAGAATCCTCCTCAAACGTATACCTCAATCAATGTGATGTCAAGTGAGTCCCAAAAAACATGGAACTAAATTTATACTTTACGAAAATCATCATCGATCCTCTTGCCACATCGAATTCCATCACCAATCTATAAATTTTCATAGCCTGTTCAAGAACTCTATCTTGTTTACTTGTTCATTCTGTTAACGCCACTTCTAGTCAATTAAAATAGTTGCACCGGTTAAAATAATGATTCATTCTTGTGCATATAGTATCATGACATTGTTTACAATGATATCCTATGACTGCTCCATCCAATACTTCACCGATCTAAAATAACGTTCAAATCACTTACTGTCTATCACTGATTGTTTTAGCAATTACCTGGTTTGAGTCCAATCAAACATAAACAACTTAATTCTCCACATAAAGAGTCATGATAGAAATTTTATCATCATTGATGACATATAACTGATTAAATGATTGACTATATTAAGTTGAAGATGATGCAAGACATTAAATCAGTTAATGGTTTGTATTGTCATTGATGTCAACTTGATATCATCTATATGATCATGCCAAGACTTTAGAGAACCAATGGAGAAAAGGTTATGTTTCCAGCAATGCATAAAAGTCTAGTATTCACTAAGTGACAGACTACACCGGCGGAGTGCACACCATCGGTAAAGACAGAGATTAAAGTCACAGTGATGCCCGACGAGGTAAAGACAGTGTTGCCCGACGAAGAAGAATCACATGATACCCAATGAGGTAAAAAAAATGTTTCTCGATGAATAAAGATCCAATGATGCCCGACGGACGGAGATCCTAAAGTTAATTGAAGTGACACCGACGGAACTGGCAGTTGTCACCGGTGACGAACTGCAGGATTGACCGAAGGAACAGAGAGATCAGAAAATGACAAACTATCTAGCTGGCAAAGCTAAAGGATAAACTTAACTGGTTATTTTATTTGTTTTATTCAACCAAAGTTAAGTAAGTGATTTGTATAGTTTGCAAGAAGATAACTATGAGATAAATTAGGAGTTAAAGCCATAAATCAATTTGGCTAGATTGTTTTTCACGCCAAGAATCAAGAATCAAGAACCTAGAATTAAGGAAAATCATGTCTATTTAAGAGACAAGAATAATTCATTCTTGTGTGTGGTCAATACGCAATCAAATACACAGGGGAGTGAACTGATAGAAGATGCTAAAGAGAAACTGATGAAGTATTAACTTCATGCAGTCCTGATCAATCAAGCTGAGGGAGAGCTAAAGAATTCTGCAGACACCGACAGACAGTGAATCACAACATCACATAGCAGAAAGAGGTAAGTACAAAGGAATTAAATTGATACATTGATCAGAAAGACATTGGAAGTAAATAGATCTAAAAATCTACAATTCAGTTGCATTAGAAACAGGTCATTTTGTTTCAGTTTAACCATTGAAGCATTAAAGTCTCTTAACAGAGAAGGACTTAACAGTCTTTTGTAATTGAGGTA
>MU224863.1:1164946-1179822 GCA_018584345.1 Thuja plicata | reverse complement strand
TTGACAGTCATGAGACTGATTCAAGGATGGTAGCGTAGATGCCAGATACTTAGTGACAACCTATGTATTGAAAATCCTCTAACAAGGTCACACTTAACAGTGTGTTTGTAACCTTTAACAGGGTTGGTTCCTAACAGGGCTCACTTTAGAAGAGTGAAAATTTGGGGTACTGGTCCCAGTGGTTTTTCCCTTAATAGGGTTTCCACGTTAAAATCCTTGTGTTATGTGTGTATGGTTAATTACTTTAGTGTTTTACATTCTACATATGCATTTATGGATTGACTGGTATACTCCGCATATTTACTGAGTATCGATAAATACAGTTTACTGCTTATCGATTGTCAAAGAGAAACATGACAGACAAGGTAAACTGACAGACAGTTATTTGTTTCAAATATTTCAAAGGCATGCATCTTGTTGGGACTTAATAATTTGAGAAGTATTGATTGATGGATTAAAGTTTAAATTGGATAAATCTTATAGGCCACTAATTCACCCCCCCTCTTAGTTATTACTAACAATCATCACACATGATATAACCTTCCAGAAGAATATCAACTTTAGAAACATACTGCAACTCATGATTCACTTACACAATATTAGGTAACATAGTGAAAACACTAATTCAAGTAGTTGACATCAACGACAACCAAATAATGTATTCACCTATCATCAAATATTTACCAATATTCATAAATACATCACTTAGCATCACTGCATTAGTTATGCTAACAATCTCACCCTTTGGCGTTTATGAAAACACTGTGATCTTCTCCTCATTCTGACTTCTATAAAAATGTTTCCACTTCCGTCTTTGCCTTTGATCTTCTATTACATTCTTCTCACTTAGTTATAATGTTTCATCATCTTCATATGTATATGCTCAAGATTACATACAAATTCTCCCCTTGTAGAAAATGCATATTCTCCCCCCTTTGGTTAGTACATACATATTCTCCCCCTTTAACAACAATGCCAAAGTTGACAAACCATTCAATCATCTCTGAGTACACTTTACTGAATCTTGCATGTTCATTCCTCATTGTAACATTTTAGCATCAAACTTAAGACTTCTCCCCCTAGGAGATGTCCACCACTACATCATTCATACATATGATATTATGACAAATACATATGAACCGATGCAATCAATATCATCCTCTAATTGACTTTAGATAGCTGAATAACCCCTAATCTACCTATGAGATACTCAAAAGTATCCTTTAGTAACAACTTGGTTAATATATCAACAACTTGTTCTTTAGTAGACACATAATCAAGCCTTACCTCCTTCTCTTGTACCCTCTCTCTTAGAAAATTATATTTTATTGCAATGTGTTTTGTCTTCGAGTGCATCACTAGATTCTTGGAAATATTTATTGCACTGGTGTTATCACAATAGATAATAATAGGTTTTGTGACCTTTTCATGAATTCCTTCAAGAATATATTTTATCCATACTACTTTTTGATAGTTAAGAGAAGCAACAACATACTCTGCCTCTGCAGTAGATTGAGAACTACAATTTTGTTTCTTACTAGTCCATGAGACTAATCTTTCACCAAGAAATAATTATCCACACTTGTGCTCTTCCTATCATTGACATTTCCAGCCCAATCTATATCAGTGAACACATCCAAAGAAAAAATTCCATCCTTACTATACCATAAGCCATAATCTTCAGTTCCTTTAAGATATCCGAAGATCCTCTTTAATGCAACCAAATGTGAGTCCTTTGGATTTGATGAAAATACTGCAACAATACCAACAACATGTACAATATCCAGTCTACTGTGCACAACATACTGTAGTTTACCGATCATTGATCTATATAAAGTTTCATTTACCTCTTTTGACTCATCCTCCTTAGATAATTTATAGCCCGTGACCATACACTAATACATTTCACCCCAATTTCTGACGGGGCATTATATTTCTTTTGCTTGGATGGATTATAGAAGGAAAATTTTGATTTTTTAATCTATGCACGTGTTAGTTAGAATTACGAAGACAAAAGAGTTAATGCCCATGTTCATCATAATTCTGACAACCACGGGAATAACTTTAAAAAAGGTAACATTTTCTCATTTTCCCGCAAGCCCTTGTAAGATTGAGATTGGAGAAGGATATTTGATATTCATGCTTTGTTTGTGCAATTTCATTGGTCAAACATAGCTTCCACATACCTCTCTGGAGATCAGTGTTATTACAAATTTTTATTCCTTGATTGCCTTCATATCTCTTGGATGGATGATTCATTTGGGTAATTTTTATTTCTTGTGTTGGATTTCATGTTTGTTTTGTTGAATTACCTTCATCTACACATGCCATTTTTATCATGTGATTGTTCTCTTTTGCACACACTTTTCTCAATAAATCTATGTATTATAGGTTGACTCACCTCATATCCATGTTTTTGGAGGTACAATTTATTGACATAAAATCCATTTTCTTGGCAGGCTCCATGGATACTTTGTAGTGACCAACGCATTATTGGATCATTTCTTGTGTATGTGCTTTTGATCAGGCATATTTATGAGAACTAAGTTTTTTGAATCACAACGCAATTCAGTGATTTTCCAAAGGTATGCATCTCTGCACATTCATGTTGTATTTAGTATAGACACAAAGGTGGCTAAGGAAAAACCACACATTTTCAATTTTGTTTGAGTGTTCCACTTGTTTTACTCCCTCATGTATCAGACCCTCATTTTAAGTGCCTCTAACCTAGGACTTCCTAAAAATCAGCTTCCAAACACTTCTTGGGTCTTCCAAAGTTTGTTTCACCTTGTATACAATATGCATGGATGGATTCAACCATCAGTTACCCACCTTATATGGCTAGATTAGCCACTGCTACACTCATGGCACAATTTCAAGGCATTGTAAAACACACATGCACTTTGTCCCAGAGTGTTATTGCATTCTTCAATCCTCCTATTTTCACAAAACCATTAGAATTCACATTGTAAACATATTGAAATGTTCCTACCACGAGGAATAATGAAGTCAACATTGTGCTCACTATGCCCCATTTTAAAATAAAGGAATCTGAATTTTGTCCTCCTATGTCACAGTATAAGGATAAAGAACTAAATAAAAACTAAACAATCCTACAATTAAGTAATGCCAAAACCATAAGATACAAAATGTATCCAAGCACACACAACATAACAAGCAATAAAGATCCAAAGAATTACTAAAATGTACAATATTCTTATTTCATTCTTCAACAATGTGTTACATTTCGTACAAAGATGAATAACAAAGCTAACACTACTCCTCATTCTCTCTGATTTAAGATTTACATCGTCCACTCCACTTCTCCATCCTAAAAACCTATTTTACCTACTCAAAACTGACTCAAACAATTGCAAAACAAATTGTCCTATAATTTTGCCCTTAAAAAATGCATAAAATATTGTCAAATTGACAAATAATTTGTCAACTCGACAACTAGTGCCAAATGATCCTAATTACCTATTTCATAACCTTTTAATGACCTTCAAACAAAATTTGAACAATACTAAATCTAACCTTTATCCCTTTCACAACCTAAAAACCCCATGTTCCATGATTAGTGTTCTTGGCATTATATGGCATGTAAGGCCATTGTTACAATGCTTTCATTATGGATTGCATTTTTGGCATTTAGGGGTACTAATGACCCATTGACAAAGTTGTGTGACCGATTAGATCCTTGAAGACTTTAGGAGCTCAAGGTCAACTAGGTGACCCCCCTGGTTTCCTTCCAAGCTTTAGGTGCTCCTGTACCACTCTTCCTCTAAGACTACAAGGTTCTATATCTATTTGGAAGTTGTGAGATAAAAAATGGTGAATACCATACCTATTAGTTAATCGATGGCCATATTAGCCATATAATTGATTGTTCCATTGTGTTTTGGGATTAATGAGAAATGTTTAAATTATTTAAATTTTCTACGAAGATTTCAAATTTGTTCAATATGGTTTTGCTACATTGTTTTAGTGTTAATAATGTAGAGAATAAGTCTTGAATCTTTCTTGTGAATTTCACTAAGCCCTAGTGAGATAGCCAAGCGAATTCTATAAACATATGAAAGTATCTTATTATAATTGTCTTTTTGCTCTCAAATCTCTCTGTGAAAGGTAATAGCCATTTTTATTTTTCATCTTGTATAGTTCCCCAGGTTCCTACAATAAGTATATTCATTTTAGTAGTGTTGAAATTGAGTTTATAATATTTTTTCTTTGGGTTCCATGAATAAAAAGATGCAATTTTTGGGATGACAAGGGGGTAGTTATTAAAATAATAATAAAATGAATTGTACCCACATAACAAAGAGGGATAATAAAAGAGGATATGAATCTTTGTCATTGTCAAAAGTATTGATAAATGGATGCAAGAAAATATTTCTAAAATTCAACCAATAAACCAATATATTTATAATGTTCTTGATATTGATAAGAGAGATTGAAAGGGCTCAAAATCTTGTGCAACAACAAAGCCAAAAGGTAGATGAAGCATGTATCATGAGCATGATGAGCACATAGTTATACATGGGGGTGAGGGTTGAATTATTGTAACGATAATATTTACTTTTAAAAAACTTAATACTATATTAATAATAATAGCATCATTTACTCAACAACAATAATCATACACATGAGAAAATAACAATTTACGTGGAAACCTTTATAGGAGAAAAATGTGGCAAATTTATTGCTTATATAATATTTTTAAAAATATTTTTTAGGCTCCAACCTACTAGAGGAATCATTTTGGGATCACATTGTAATGCTTTGGAACCATTTTGTAAGGCTTAAAGGCCAAATTGCTCTTGTATTGTCATTTAGGGTTTGATTGGTCAAAGTAGGTCAAACATTCCAAATGTGTGGGAATAAGGTAGGAATGGTATTTTTCATGTTTTAAAGCCATGTTTTGCATATTAGTAATGTATTAGGGGAAAATGAAGTCACTTGATGACTAAAGTGCAAAAATTGCAAAATTGCAAAAAAGTTGCTTGAGCAACTTTTACAATTTTTGGGAAAAATTGTGCAACTTTGTATTCCAAAGGTCAAATACTTTGAAAAATGATTGGAATTGGTTTTGGGGATTGTATTATGCTTCTATATTCCTCTTTGGGTCAAGGAATGGGGAGTTGTTGAGGTTTTTTCTTGCCATCAATAAAATTACTCTAATTTTCCATAGATTTTATAGAAATAGTTTTGTTGTATGGGCTTCTACGGATTGGTACTGGTTTGAAATGAATATGATTAGATATCATATTTAATCACCTTTCATTTGGAATTGATTTCATGAATATCCATTAAGAATTGCTCAAGTTATAACCTTTTTTTGTCCAAATTGGTCTGAAACCCTCACAAACCTAGGGTTTTGAAGAAATGAAGCCAAAAATGTAACATTCCACCATCCAAAATTTTTGATCCTTGGGGGAATGTTAGGTTTGACAATATAATTTAATATTATGGTGGTTTCAGAGTGGTCCAACATGGTGGCTATAAATGACATGATGTCCTAGGCTTGAAATCTCAATGTGACAGGCCTAGGGAGGGCTAATTTGGAAGCAAATTGTGTTGCAAAATTAAATTTTAGAGGTTTAGGCACTGAGAGATAATGAAATATGTGATTTTGAGACAAGAAAAAATTGTTCCAAGTGGTGGTTGTTTTGGGTGAAGAAGTTAATGAGCACTTTCTTTGTTAATTAGGCCTAATAGCTCTACTAGGTCTCAGTGATCAGACTTAGTGGACCTCATCATTCCAAAGGAAATTATACTAATTTTGTTGTATCTTTTGTAGATCTGAAAATGGTGTCTGAAAAAGGTCTTCATTTTTATTTTTGATAAGGGAGTCAAAAGTTATTGGCTAAAAACTCACTAGATAAACCTAATAACCAAATCATAATAGTCTATAAACAAAGATGTATAGATCCATCCCCTATCTTATATTTCATCAAGCCACAAAATCCATACGAATACTCAAAACATTCAATATGGATTACCAAAGAATATTGTGAGCAATAAGGAGACTAGTTTCACAGAAAATACTTACAAAGACAATTTCATACACCTTGGGATTCACTTAAAATTATGATAGTGAAGATCCTTGATGATCATATGAGAAAAAAAAAAGAATTAATCAAATTATAGAAGCTAGGCTACAAACCAATGTTCTTGAAGGGAGATTTATAATTTGTAAAATTTCAGAAACTCAACGAGAATGTTGATGCTTTCAAGACAAGTGTCATTATGGATGCTTGAAGCTTTTCATTACCAGATAATTTTCTTACCAATATTAAACCTACTAGTGCATGAGCTAAGAATAGAGACTCAACTATATCATATCTTAATTTATAATGTTTATTTTATATTGAATTTTTCTGTCCATAAGAGTATCAACATGAGATCAATACAAGCTCTTGTGAGCACAACCATAAGATCCCCGCATTGAAAACTCAATTCTATAACCAATTAAACTCAACTCTTTGAACAATTTATAATTATTTTGAGTATGAGTGACATTTTTATCTTTTCAACATGCCTGTCCTAGGAAATCATCTATTTTTGGTTAGTGAACACATTCTTTATTATACCAAGAGGCTTTATGAACATGTGCACATGTTATAGACTAGGAGGCAATGGGAACCTGGGGTATATGACTGACTGCTTCAACTTATGATCCTGCACCACATACAATCTTTCCAAGAGTTAAACCTTAGACCTTTCCTTAGGTGGATTCCCTTTCACACCAGTTGATTTGGCCCAGTGGACACTAGAAAAACATTTTTAATGCATTTGAATAGACATCAATCAGTTTCTTTAAACTTACTTCCAATTTAACCTATTCTGTCCATTGATTAGGAAGAAAGGTGAATATCAAAGGGATATGTGAGAAGCTTGCATTTTTCTAATAAATAGTTGATGATAGAAACAAATTGCCCAAGGAAAATCTATACTTTTTCTTTACTATTTATGCACATATTGATTTTGCTCATATGGGCAATGTTGGAAAAAATTTAGGTTGTGCTCAAATTGAAAAATTAAATCTCATGTCTTAGGAATGATGAAAACTCCATTAAATAGTTGGTCTTACCAACAAATTGGCCAAAGATGATTTATACTCTTGCTGTATTGTTTATGCACATATTGGTTCTGCTCATATATGCTACATGGGAAAACAAAATGGTTGTGCTCAAAATTGAGGAATTTATAGCTCATGTCTTGGGGATGATGTAAACTCCATCCTATCCTGAGAAATATGGAAATTTAGAAACTAAAACAAACTTTTAACAAGTGAATGTCTGCTATCTTCCATCTCATGTTATTTTAAACCATTTTACATAGTGCACCTGCCTATTAAGTCTCAAATTTTGTTAAATGTCCTCACTTGCATTGAAAAATCTTGAGCTTGTGGGTGACAGGATTATAGATGAACAAGAATAGACTAGTATATTTTAATGATATACTATAACATAAAAACCAAAGATGAAGGGACAACATCAATTTAGATATAAGAACAAATCAATACATATTAATTTTATATTCATGTAGTACAAGCTTTCCCTGATCACTTTCCTCTTGTACAAGAAACATGGAGAGCATTCAACTCAGTGGAAAATTTCTGAAGAGTTTTATTCTCCTAAAACTTAAGGTCTTTGTGATTTTGTACAATGGAGAAAAAATATCTGGGAGTACACTAACCATGGAAGCAGCATTTGGGCTCATCTATTTTTAATTGTATAAATATAGGAGCGTTACCATTCTACTGAATGGATGTTTTTAGCATAAATTCATCAAAAATTTGTGTATGTTTTTTATGATTTAGTTGTGTAAAATCTTAATAGATTCTTAACGGCTAACACTAGAAAATAAATGTTTTGTATGAAGAAAGTATTGCCAAGCATCTGCTGTCATTTGTAGTGCTAGCAACTTCTTTTTACCTATGTAATCCAAGAGCTATAATTATTTCCTCTCTGACAGTTTTCGTGACTGCTTACTTTTTATTATAGTTTAAAAATTATTTAATATTTAAAAAAGTTATAATAGTTATTTAATATTATTATTAATAAATAGTTCTAATTTATTTACATTATTGAAAGGGCCTTACAAAGGTATAAATGGATTTCAATTATCAATTGGGAATAAATTACAATATACTCTTGTAAAAATAGAGAAAAAATAGTTTTGTTGTTTCAATGAAATATGATAATAAATAATATATAGATAAAATATTTGTTATTCATTTGAAAGGGAAAGGAAAATAAATTTTTCTTATTGTGATTTAAGCTCATTTAATAAAATACATATAAATAAAGAAAAATTAGTTTATGCATGTGTATACTACTTAAATATTGATAAATTTAAATAATTGAATGTGAAAAGTGTATATACATAAAAATTGATAATTGAATAATGAAATAATATTGTTATAAATTTGAATTTGACCTATCTTGAATCTAGTTAGGAATCAAGATATTCATTAATCCATATACACTGGTGTGAAGTTGTCTTATAACCCCATGAAACAAGGGTTTGGTGAAATCAGTAGCTTAGTTTTTGTTATTGTTGGAGAAAGAAAATGTGAGTGAAATCAAAGATTGGATAGGATGCAATAGTGGTATGCCACTAAAATATAAAAAATAGCCTTGAATTAGGAGTTAGTACAAGCCAAAGTGGTAACAAGGCTTTGTTATTTAGCCCATGACTGCAATTTCAGTATCTCTGAAATCAGATTCTGTGCAAATGATTTCAACTGCACTACTAATAATTAAAGCATATCACAAATTTTAGAAAAGATCTATCCAAAAAAATATATTTCACATTGAAGAGTTGTGTTTGTATCATATATGCACATGGGAGAGGAGATGTGTAAACACATACACATGCATCCAAACATGGCAGTAACACACAAATGAGGTGATCCATCTATTCAACTTCAGAACTTCTCTATATATATGGATCTATTGCGGACATGTAACTGATTGAATGTTTGAAGATGTTAAGTTAATAATCGAAATGCAGAAGGATAATGCAAGACATTAAATCAGTTAATGGATTGTATTGTCATTGATGTCAACTTGATATAATCTAATCGGTTATAATCAAAGTGTCAAAGACTTTAGAGAATCAAAGAGAAAAAGATTATGATTTCTGTAATGCATAAAAGACAAGTATTCACATTGTGACTACAAACACTGACGGTCAGTGGAACCTGACGTATAGAGATCACCAAAAGCCAAGTCATAGTGATTCCCAAGCAAGAAAACCAATGAGAATTACTGACGAGTAGAATCACAAGCATACCCGACGGCCAGAAACACAGTATAAACTGACAGAGAAGCCCGAGGAGAACTAGAGTGTTGATCAACACCATCAAAGAGTTAAACCAAAACTAACTTGAGTTCAGAAACAAAAAAATATCTAGCTGGCAGAGCTAAATATAGAGTTAACTGGTAGTTATCATTGTTTTCATCAACAAGATAAGCCAGAGATAATTAATTGATTTAAAGCTATTTTTTCCAGTTGGCAAGAAGATCTCAGCGAGGTAAAGCAAGAGTTTTTCTTTAAATCTGATTGGCGAGAATTGTGGATCACGCCAAGATCAAGAAGATTAAGAACCTAACAACGGTGATATCATGTATATAAAGAGACAACTCAATTCATTACAAATTGGTGTGGGTGAATGAATGAAAGAGGATGCTGAAGAGAAACTGATGAAGAGAAACTTCATACAGTAGTGATCAACAAGCTGAGGAAAGAGCTAAAGAATTCTGCAGACACTGAGCAACAGAGCACATCATCATCGAGCAGAATCAAAGTGGAGCAAAGGTATAAACAGAGTTATATTGATCAGAATAGTTTTGTGAGATTACAATAGATCTGAAAATCAACAAGTATAAGATGTATATGTGTACAAATCATACTGTTTTAGTTTAACCATTGATTTAGAAAGTCTCTTAACCGAGTAGGATTTAAGGATCCTTTCTATATTTAAATACATCCAATGGAGTATCAAAAAGTTTGTTCATGAAAATAGCATAAGATGCCAAATACCTATTGACAGGCCAAGTGAGTGTTTGATCAAGGCTGGTAGAATAGAGATTCCCTATATCAAGTGACAAACTAAACTTTTAAATCCTCTAACAAGGTCACACCTAACAGTGTGTTTGTAACCTTTAACAGGGTTGGCTCTTCACCGAGCTCACTTTAGAAGAGTAAAATTTTTGGGTTACCGGTCCCAAGTGGTTTTTACCTTACCAGGGTTCCATGTGTCAATGTGTTTATGAGTCATTAATTTAGTATTTTTCATTACACTTAGCTTAATTGGATTGATCGGTATACTCTAGATAATGTACTGTCTTTCAGTAAATTAACAAACTGCTATTCGGTAAACATACAGTAGAAGGTTTTACAAAGCATTCCGAGTAGTAGTAATTTGATATAAGTATTTGGTGGCATTCATCTTATATGACTGAAGATAACTAGAGGTATAATATTATGGTACTAAGTTTTAAGGGTTGATTATTGGAATATTTTTGAGGCCAGTGATTCACCCCTCTCTTCTCTCAGTTATTACTAACAATTGGTATCAGAGCTTGTGTGCTTAGAAAGGGAGTTTAAAAGCTCAAGCAAAAGATCACAAGATAAACAGACGAGATGTGCCCAAGTTGAATAAAGACAAATTTGCATCATGGAAAAGCAGAGTAAGACTCCACTTATCAGGTATTGGAAATGATATTGTTCAATAATTAGATACTAAATATGTGCCTACAGGACCTCATACTCTTGAGAAATTAAGAGTCAAGCATGAGCATAACTGCATGATGATATAACTTGCATCATCACTCTCTGATGATGAGTTTGAAGATGCCAAAACCTGCACCTCTACAAATAAAATGTGGGATAAGTTGAAGCTTGTACATGGAGGATCTATGCCAATGTACTTAGAGCAAAGGCAAAAAGCCTAAGAGGGAGGTTTGATGACCTAAGGATGAAAGAAGGAGAAAACATTACTCAATATAGTTGCAGAATCAAAGAGGTAGTAAATTCTATTTGAGGAGTTGGAGGTGTACTTGAAGAGGAGACAGTGGTAAGAAAAATATTAAGAACCTTATTGCCTATTTATGCTATTAGAGTTTCTGCTATTCAAGAAATGAGAGCAGTTGCAAACAACATAGTTACTCTAGATAGTCTGATTGGTAGACTAATTTCATTTGAGATGAATAACTTTGACAATAGTGTCTTACCATCCATAGAATCTGCATTCAAATCTTCTCTAAAGATAAGTAACTCAAGTCATAGACATGCTGTTAGAAATGATAGTGACAGTGACAATGAGTATCAAGGACTTGATGAAATTGAAGTACTAATGGCAAGAAGATTGCAAAGAGGCAAAGGTAGATACAAAGGTAAATTATCACTTGTATGTTTCAATTATAAATAGGTTGGACACTTTGTTGCAAGATGTCCAAACCAAATAAAATATGACAGAGGAAATGATAGACCTTATGAGAAGAAGTTTGATAAAGGTGATAATAGAGATTACTAGAGCAACCGACAATCTAACAAGAGAGATACCTGAGACTACAAGGACAAAGGGAAAAAATCTTGTTACCTAGCTGAGAAAAAAGCTGATGACACCGACACCAAATCAGAAGAATACATCGAGATGGTATTTGTAGCCATGAAGGATGATTTAGATGAAGATGAAGAAAGGTATGTAGAAATTGTTAGAATAGTCCTAAAGGATAACTGAGAGGGGGGGGGGAGTGAATCAGTTATCAGCTACTTTAATTATTTTTCTTTTCTTAGATACAATTAACATAAAGTAAATGCACATTCAGATAACACAATAGAGGACACAACAATTTTGGTTATAGGGAAACCAAATAGGTAAAAACCCCGATGAGAATTAGCACCCACAAAGAACTATACTTGAGTATAATTATCCTTGTTAAGAGATCTTGCAACCCTGTTAGGAGTTGTTCTTTACAATGCAATAAGTACAGAGAACTGGTTAAAGGTCAGACCCTGTTAGGATTCTTTTACAAGTAACCCTGTTAGGGGTGAGGACTCACTGTCCAAAAGCTCACTGGTAAAATGATGAAGGCTGCAACCTTCAGTAGAACATATATACACTATATCTGATAGATGAAATATTTGAGTAGATCTACTGTCTTGATCAGTTCCAGTATGTTGTATACTTCCACTTCTTCACATAGATATTTTCTTGATGAATGAAATGTCTCTACTATCCCAAAACAATGGACATTCTGTTCTGTACTTTTTTTGTCTCTCTTCTTCTCATTCACACTTGGCATTCATCAAATGAACTACTATAAGTATCTTCTCCAAAGGATGTGATCTTCATCAGATCTAGGAGTCCCTCCAATACTTCTTTAGTCAGCTACATCATCCATGCAATCTGATTAGAAACACACAACTCATACTGAATAGACGTGACGCTTCACAAAGTTGGCTCCACCAAAATAACTCCAACTTCACGATTTTGATAGAACATGTTTGGCACCTTTAGATAATTATCTTTAACTCATAACTAAACATGAATACAAACACACATATCCCAAAGATAGGCACAATTCAAGAAATAATTTAATCACGTCAGCTCTTCACAGATAGTCTTCAATCTCTATAACTGTCATAACTGATTAACATAACTCAACTGAAACTTCATATCTAACTTGGATTGAATGCACATAGCATCTAGAACATGTATACATCATGGAAATGAACATGCATAGCTCCATAACATCTATACTGATAATTGCATATAGAACAATGCTGTATATTATATGTTGTCATCAATGACAAACATACAATCAATTATTTGCACATAAGAAAATCTCCAAGAATCTCTCCCTTTGACATTGATGGCAACATATGATATCATCAATTCAAAGTGTCTTCCTTATTTTTACAATCTTCTCAATATCCTCATCAAAAGTTCCTCTTCACTGGTGTTGCTCTGTATACTCCCCTAGAGTATATGCGCCCCCTTACTAATACTCCCCCTTTGACATCAATGACAAAGGGTGTTAAATACCATTAAGCACAGCTACTACTCCAGAAGTAGAGTAGTCAACCATTCATCAGTCACCAAGGACTGATGTTCTTGTTGCAAGTTCTAATCAGAATCAAGAAAGGGAATTACTCCCAACATCTCCCTGAGATACTCAAAAGTATCTTTTGATAATGGCTTTGTAAAAATATCTGCTAATTGTTCTTTAGTGCTCACATAATCCAAATTTTCTTCTCTGTCTGCAACTTTTTCTCTTAGAAAATGGTATTTGATCTCAATGTGTTTTGTCTTTGCATACATCATAGGGTTCTTTGACATATTGATAGTACTAGTGTTGTCACAGTGAATAACAATAGGATAATCAATCTAACTACCAAAGTATTTAATCATCTATTTGATCCAAACCATTGTTGAATAATTCAACACTGCTGCAACATACTCAGCTTCTACTATTGACTGAGAGATGCAATTATGCTTTTTGCTTGTCCAAGTGACTAATCTGTCTCCAAGAAATATTGCTCCTCCTGATGTACTCTTTATGTCATCAACACAACCTGCCCAATCTGCATATGTGTACACATGAAGTTGTATATTCTCTAAGTTAGGATACCATAAACCATAGTCAATAGTCCCTTTTAGGTATTTGAATATTCTTTTTATTGCCATTAGGTGATTTTTCTTGGGTTCAACTGCAAATCTTCCAACAATGCCAACTGCATTAGAAATATCAGGTCTAGATTGGGTAAGATATATGAGTTTTCTAATCATAGACTTGTATAGGGTCTTTTCAACTGCTCTAGAATCATCATCTTTAGAAAAATTTCTTCCTGTTATCATGGAGGTGCTTACTGGTTTGCAATCTTCCATCTTGAAAGTCTTCAATATCTCCTTCACATACTTAGACTAATTTATGAATATGCCTTTGTCTGTTTGTTTTACATTCAATCCAAGAAAATATTTAATAGGTCCAATCATTCTCATTTCAAATTCACTTATCATTTCTTTGGCGAATTCTTCACTAAGTTTGTCATTACCTCCAAAGATAATGTCATCAACAAAAATAGCAACAAGTAGTAATCCTTCATCTGTCTCTCTTATGAATAAATTACAGTGTGCTGCTCATTTTCTGAATCCTATCTTTGTTAAATAACCATCAAGTCTCTCATACCACACTCTTGGGGTCTGCTTAAGTCCATAAAGTGCGTTCTTTAATCTGCATACCATGTCTGGTTTATCTAAAAGTTTGAATCCTTCAGGCTGCTCTATGTAGACTTCTTCCTTCAAGTCACCGTTTAGAAAAGATGACTTGACATCCATTTGGTATACCTTAAAGTTCTTGAATGTTGCATAGGCCAAAAAAAACTTGATAGCTTGAAGTCTACTCACAGGGGCAAATCTATCATTGTAATCTATTCCTTCTCTCTATGCATATCCTTTACATACTAATCTTGCTTTATTCCTTACCACTGTGCCTTCATTCATTTTGTTCCTGAATATCCACTTTGTTCCAATCACGTTATTATCATGAGGTCTAGGGACCAGTTCCCATGTTTCATTCTTGATTATTTGATCTAATTCTTCTTGCATGGCACTTTGCCAATCTGAATCTTTGCACACATCTTCAACACTTAAGGGTTGAATCTGTGAAAGTAAGCATACCTCTTCATCAACGGGTGAACCTTTTTCTCTAGATCTAGTCAAGACCTTTGCGCTCTAATCTCCAATGATATCTTCCTTAGAGTGGTATTTGGATGTGTATCTTGAGTTCTTAGGAGTGATACTTTCATCTATAATCTATGATTCTTCTTCACTTGGTTCAGGATTGTTACATGAAACA
>MU224863.1:1102196-1144026 GCA_018584345.1 Thuja plicata | reverse complement strand
CTTGGGAATTAATGGCTCTTACACCTCCATTAATGAGCCCCTTCACTCATTAATTCATCTTGTCCCCCCCCCCCTCTCTCTCTCTCTCTCTCTCATTCTTCTATAAATAAAAGCCATTTTTGAGAGCAAATAAGCCTTCACCTTAGATTGTAAATGCATTGTTATGATGTTAGATTAATATTAGAATCATATTTCACTTCATATTTCATGCTTTTTCATTATTATTATTCACATGCTTAGAGCTATAATGCTTATTTTTCATCTTTTTATCTTGCTTTAATCTAAAAATCATTTATGCTAGGTTGTATTCGTCACTGATTGTAGCATATTCTGAGGGCTAATATGTTACTAATCACACTCCTCCTAGTTAGTAGGAAATAGGTCGATATTAGTGGGTTTTACATGCTTGTCTAACCATTTTGAACTAATGAAATGACTTATTAAGTGTTTGTGTCTTTCTCAACAAGTTCCCAAATACACATGCACATAAATCAAGGAGAATATTTTTGTTTGGCATTGTTGTCAAAGGGAGAGATATTCTCATTATCATACAAAAGAGAGATTCTCTTTATCATACAAAAGGAGAGATGATTCCATATCACATAAAGGAAAGATATGATAAAGGAAAAGATTATATTAATATCCATGAAGAGAATTTCCTGAGAATCAAAAAGGAAGAGTTAATCAATATTCTAAGGGAGAGAAAATGATTACATATGAAATATCCATCTAAGGGAGAGAAGTAACAAAGGGAGAGAGTTCAGAGAAAGAGAAAGATTGCTATCAAAAGAAAAAGAGATTATCAAGAAGAGGAACAGTCAAGGGAGAGAACATATCAGAACAAAGATATTAGATGATACATCTATCCGGAGAAGGGATTAAAGATTGAAGACAACCACTCTGCAAGAAACAAATCTAAGCTATTTTTGAGCTTATTAAGAGCCAGACATTTGTAATAGTTACATTAGGAAAGCTTGATGAAACTGTATATTTCATATTGTATTAGTAATAGTATAGTATGATAATGTAGTATGTTGCCATCAATGCCAAAGGGAGAGATTGATGAAATGTAACTGATTGAATGTTTGAAGATGTTAAGTTGATAACCGAAATGTAGAAGGATAATGCAAGACATTAAATCAGTTAATGGATTGTATTTTCATTGATGTCAACTTGATATAATATAATTAGTTATAATCAAAGTGTCAAAGACTTCAGAGAATCAAAGAAAAAAATATTATGCTTTCTGTAATGCATAAAAGACAAGTATTCACGTTGTGACTAAAAAAACCGACGGTCAGTGGAACTTGACAGATAGAGATCATCAACAGTCAAGTCACAGTGATGCCTAAGCAAGAAAACCAATGAGCATTACCGATGAGTAGAATCACAAGCATACCCGATGGCTAGAAATATAGTATAAATCGATAGAGAAGCCCTAGGAGAGCTGGAGTGTTGACCGATTCCATCAAAGAGTTAAACCAAAATTAACTTGAGTTTAGAAATGAAAAAATATCTAGTTGGTAGAGCTAAATATAGAACTAACTGGTAGTTATCATTGTTTTCATCGACAAGATAAGCCAGAGATAAGTAATTGATTTAAAGCTGTTTTGTCTAGTTGGCAAGAAGATCTCAGCGAGATAAAACAATAGTTTTGCTTTAAATATGATTGGCAAGAATTGTGGATCACATTAAGATCAAGAAGATCGAGAACCTAACAACGGTGATATCATGTCTATAAAGAGACAACTCAATTCATTAAAAATTGGTGTGGGTGAATGAATGAAAAAAGGATGCTAAAGAGAAATTGATGAAGAGAAACTTCATATAGTACTGATCAACAAGATGAGGAAAGAGATAAAGAATTTTGTAGACACTGAGAAACAAAGCACAACATCACTGAGAAGAATCAAAGTGGAGAAAAGGTATAAATAGAGTTATATTGATCAGAATAGTTTTGTGAGATTACAATATATCTGAAAATCAGCAAGTATAAGTTGTATATGTGAACAAATCATACTGTTTTAGTTTAACCATTGATTCAGAAAGTCTCTTAATCGAGCAGGATTTAAAGATCCTTTCTATATTGAGATACATCCAATGGAGTATCCAAAAATTTGTTCATGAAGATAGCATAAGATTCAAGATACTTATTGATAGCCCAAGTGAGTGTTTGATCAAGAATGGTAGCATAGAGATGCCTGATATCAAGTGACAGACTAAAATTTTAAATCCTCTAACAAGGTCACACCTAATAGTGTGTTTGTAACCTTTAACATGGTTGGCTCTTCACCGAGCTCACTTCAGAAGAGTGAAAATTTTGGGTTACCGGCCCCAAGTGGTTTTTACCTTAATAGGGTTTCCACATTAAAAATCCATGTGTCAATGTGTTTATGAGTCATTACTTTAGTGTTTTTCATTACACTTAACTTAATTGGATTGATCGGTATACTCTAGATAATTTATTGTCTTTCGGTAAATTAACATACTACTATTTGGTAAACATACAATAGAAGGTTTTACAAAGCATTCTGAATAGTAGTAATTTGATATAAGTATTTGGAGGCATTCATCTAATAGGACTGAAGATAACTAGAGGTATAATATTGTGGTACTAAGTTTTAAGGGTTGATTGTTGGAATATTTTCGAGGCCACTGTTTCACCCCCCCTCTCTTAGTTATTACTAACATCTATGTCTTTATATTTTGTGCACATAATTTACAGAATACTTGCTAGACCCTTTTCAATAGGTACATTTTGTGTAGACTTTGAATTTATGAGACCAAATTTCATTATGGAATCATTCAAATAGTTTGCATCTATTTTCAATTTCATGAAATAATGTTATTAAGAAATGTGTTGGTAAACAGATTGTTCTTTTGAATGTAACTCTAAAATACCCAGAATTGTGTAAGAACAATCGAATACAACAGTTGGGAAATAGTTACTTGAGAACCTATTTTCCCTCTGAATTGGAAGGTACATCTCACTTTTGTGAATAATGTTCGATGAATTTTAGTCTTTCCTAACCTAACAGGAGTATGCTCTTAACCGAGCACAGGAGAGGTAAACCAAGCTAAATCTAGACAGAAAATAGCTCAGAAAAGTAATTACAACTCTAAATCTAACCAATTCTGAGACTCTATCGATCAGATTAAATCCCCAAGACTGGTGATGCATAGGCTAATACTAAAATGCAAATGCAGTACTGAAAGCTAACAATGTGATGATATGAGTCAATCGATATTATAAGAACATTCCCAAAACTTAGAGAAGCAACTGATTTTCCCCCAAATTAATTTTATCAAATCATAATACAAAACTTCGGTTCAAATACAGATTATGATTCTAATTCAAATGAGACGTTTGAATTCAATCGAAAGATAAATGAGATGCAATGGAACAGTTAAAGAAATGGCATTCAGACATACACAATTGACTCAACAACGATGATATATTCTTTACACCAAAATTTAGCCAACCCTTGTATCGATTTTTGGATTCATACATATAGAGTTCCAGGTTGAACCGTTAAAAAAAGGAGTAATTGAAACGGTTCAACTTCCCAGGCAGAAAGGATAACCAAAGGTCTATCCGTTACAAACCTTTGACAAAAATAGAACAAGAGGAGAATACATTTATGATTCGGCTTCCTTCTCCTTAGCTAATTTATCCCTATAGGCAATCACATCAGTGATGACCTGGATGAGCTCTTTGTGTCTATTGACATGGACATTGGTGTAACAGATGAGCCATCTGGTATGCTCTTTGGCTAGAGTCTTGATTGCTTCTGACCGGTCTTTTAGTTCTTCCATAGCCTTAAAGATGCATCCACTCAATTGCTAGAGTTCTGACACCTTGTCTAAATGAGTCAAAGACAGCTCTGCCAAATTATGCAAGTAGTCTGTGAATGACTTCTGCATGTTGGCCACTCCAACTATTGCTTTTCCTTCACCACTAGTTTGCGAATCCACATGAAGTCCTAGCAGGAGTTTATAATTTTTACTCTGCTCCTCCTACACCTTAACATCTATTTGTTGTAGCCCTATTTCGGCATGAATAATCATCTCGATTTTGAATTCTAGACTTTGGAGCCATTCGATTAAGGGCTCATCACCCTTCTATAGGATCTTAGCTTTTAGGGCCTGCTTAGTCTTCATTTTTACTGCCACATGCAACATGACTATGCATTCTTGACATCTCACTCTCTCTGCAGTAAGAGTCTATAGATTCTTCTCAATATTGTTTTTCTCTATTTCTAGCCTTAGAACAACATTACCTAACTGCTCAATGATCACTAGACCTTCTAACTCGAGCCTCTCAATCCACCTCTTACCAATCTGTCCATAATGTCGATCCTCTTGCAACTTAGCCAGGATGGCCTGGTTCTCAATAGTACTGGGATCAAAGGAAGTTTGATTACTGGGAGCGCTCGCAATAGGAGTTAAGAGCTATCTAATGAAATTAATCAGCTGAGCCACTTTTGCTTTAAGCTAAATTTTGGAATTCTTGAGATCTTCCAGCTCCTCTTCTATTACTACATTGGTGGACTTCCACCAATCCACTTTAGTGTCATGCCGAGCTAAGCCCATATCGAATGATTGCAACGAAAAATTAGAAGCCACTAGATCTTTGAGCCTACCTTCTTTGGTAGGCTTGGCTACTTCCATGGTGAAGTGCCCTATTTCAGGATCACGACCCAGAGTAGACATAGTCTTTGCACTCTTTGGTTTTCTTGTAGTAGCCTTGGGATGGAAAGCCCATGATAGGGTGTCCTTGCTAGGAATTTCTTCTTCTACCCTCTTCCTCTTGCACTCTAGAGTATTTTCTATCCACGATTCTGCGCTAGTGACCTTGTTGGCGGAGACAAACTCTTTGATGAATAGCTTCCTAATAAGTGGAGGAGTGGCTTTGGGATGAGAGGCAAATGGGTTCACTAAAGTAGGTGAGGAGGAGATCAATTTCACAACTTGAGTAACCTTCTGTTGCTCCCCACTTCTCTTATCAGATTCTGCAAAAGTACTAGGGCTATCCTCCCCAACTTCAACTATAATAGGGGACATCCTTTTTGGAGTTTCTTGAGTCAAAGTCCTGGTTGAAACATCTATAGCAGTGGCAATAATTGGTTTCTCAGGCTCTGTAGCTTTAGGAAGCTCGTCTGTAGACTTGACTTGATCTGTCGAGTCGGCCTCTTTTGTGACTCCAACATCTGGAAGGGGACCTTCTCCACAAGTCTTCTCTAAGAGAAAGGCTTTTTTAGGAGGTTCATATCCTCCCCCCAATGGTTGAATTAATCCCTGTGCAACTAAAAATATTTCTACGGAGGAAGAGGTTGTAGCACCCATAGTTTCTTTGGCAGGAGTTTGCTGAGTGGGAGGTTTCCTCTCTGACCTTTTCTTTCAGCCTGCAATCCACTCAACCCATTGAGATGTTCTTTTGAAAATACCCGCCATTAGGGTCTGCAAGTCACTTACCACCTGGTCTAGCATAGGCTTTGAAATGATAGGGGTGGAATTTATTTTCTCCAAGTAGGTGTCATCGTACAGATGATTACCATCATCTTCTAGCCCTTCTACTGCAATGTTAACATTGAACATTTTGATCTGTTCAATGGTTAATCGAGCGTAGAATATTTCCTTGCTCTCCAAGTCATCTTTGTAATTGGCCCAATAGTCTTCAATATCAGGTACATGATGAATAGCCTGGCTCATTTGCAAGACATCTCTGGCGTAATCAACAGGATCATACTGCGGTCTCAGAATGTCATATGTTGCCAGAGAGAACTTCTTTGAGAATGTTTTAAGGACATTCTTTGCCTCTGATCGGGATGCACAACTGTAAGCTCCAATGGCCATCAGGAAATCATAGCCGTTCTTCTTCAGCTCTGAGCAGATCAGGTTCACCTGGAGTGCTTGCCTCATTACTTCAATCAACACGATCATGTCTGTAGGGTATCTGGGCAGCTTCAAAGGAAAGTCATCGAAACTTGCAAGATAGAGATATGATAAATCTCCAAACTAAATAAAATAACATCCAAATTGGCTTATAAAAGCCATGGCTTTAGGAGAAAATATCATCTCTGGACAACCCTGTAGCCCTCTGCATAGTCTCATTGTAAATGCATCATTAACAGTGAGATAATCAGCATAGCTATTTTGTAGTTGCAAAGAATGGAAAAACTCATAGCTTTTCACATCATCTGGGAATTCTTCTAATCTAGGAAGCCTAGGCCAGATTTGAATCATGGCTAAAATATATATTAGGACAGAAGACATGTAAAATTCATTCTAAAATTTGGCCCTATTGAGGGTGTTCGAGAGATTCTCACTTACCATCAATGCCCAATCAGTGAAATGATGCTGAGAATAGATTATCTGAACCAGGAAGAAATGCTATTCAATGAAATTAAAAGCTTCAATCTCACCTCTAATCCTATGGAGTAATACTAGGATGTCCACTATCTCAGGCTTTAGATTTGCACCAAAAATGTTTTGGGCAATGTGCCCTTGGTGTTCTTGGGTTCTTTAAACCATGACTTCATAATCTCTCTTTTCCAGACTGGTCTCTTCGCTGAATATTCAGAAACCGCCTGGCTATAAGTCATCTCAGAGTATTCCACCTGCTCTGGAATGCGGAGAGAATTCTGGATAGACTCCCTATCAATGGAGAGGAGCACTGTGTTGTTTGGGAGGAGAATTTTCTTGGTGTCCAGGTTGTATCGGGCTATACATTCCCAAACCAACTCAGAAGTCTGAACGACTACCAAAAAACTAGCGGCTTCAACTAACCCACTCTCAATTAGCTTCTTAGTGATAGGATGGATTTTCTCTACTCTCAGTCTGCTATGGAAACTCTGCATGTCGAAGAATTTTAGCGAGGTATCTGAGATTTATGCTACTCAGAGGTAATACCATTCAATCTGTCGAATCCCACAAATTTGGAAGCCATGTGAGTGTGATTCACTTTGAAGATTTGAATTTCTCTTCAAAAAATAGGAACAAAGAGTGACTGGTCTTAGCTACTTCAAATTCAAATGATTTGGTGAACAATGGCGATTCCAGTTTGAGGTCTTCAATTGATTTTATACTTTTTTGAATTCTTACCATTTAACGACCGACTTCCTACATCACACAAATGAGAAGACCTTTATATTAATGAATAAGTCTGTTACAAAGTAAAATGACCTTATTTGAATTAATTACTTTGCTTTTCATGACATTAGAAAACATTTTTTTTTAGTAACCGTAACGGTAACTTTCCTGAAGTGGCAGAGAATTACCTTTCTGCTTCTCCTTTGAGTGGAAAAATGCCTTTGGAGTGCTCTCTGTCTTAAAATCTACCAAAGGAGAATTCTGGCCTGTAGGGATTCCAAAGTGATATATATTGATTCCATTGGCCTTCTTATATGTCGGGTCTCTTGTGGAATGAATTATTCTTTGAAATTTCTTCACATTGATAGCTTGGCAGAAAATGCATCTCGTGGGTTGGAACCCGCTGGTAGGAGCAGTGGAGAAGCCATTTTTCTACTTTTCTGCATATGGAAAATTCCATGAAATCTCCTCCGTTTGATCATTTCTTTTGTTTCTCATAGGTTCGATACGAGTGCTCGAGGCTTTCTTGTCCCCGAATTCCTCATTTTACATCTTTATTTATCTCTTGTATTCTTAAGTCTATCAATTGTAGAAAGCACACCCTGTATGTCATTTTTTTCCATGGAGAATCTAAAACTTGATTTCCCACCAATGTTGCAACTTGAAGATATGAGGCAAAGTATTTTATCTGCTTGTAATTTTGAAGCTAGAAACTTTAAAAATGTAGCCTTTACTAGAATAGGGACTTAACCTACCCGATAAAACATGATTTTTGGACTCGAAATCCCCCTCGGCTTAGGAAAGAGAATTCAAATTAGGGAAATCTGATAAAGGCCTTCTACCCTAAGGGGACTTCTAGACTTAGACTCCGAACTTGCATGAGACTTCAATGAATTACTACTACACACAAAACATCCATTTTTGTCTTGAGATATCAAGACCAAAAGTGGGGCAACAGCTGGCTTTGTCTGGGGACTTGGACATTCTCACGTCTAATCAAGGAACTCAAATCTTTGGTTTCACAAAGCTCAACAAAAGGTGGCTCACAACAAAACTAAGGCAAGATGCGGAAAGGAAAGCAGAAAGGAGACCTAACTAGGAAAACAAAAATAGGAACTAAACGTAACTATAGTACAATACAGGGGTTACTTGCTTTCAATTTAGATCTGATAGAGCTTCAAATCTTGACCATTTTATGTCAGGGATAATACCTCTCCATTTGGATAAGCCAATTTGAAAGAATTTTTATCGAACACCTGATGGATTTTGAAAGGTCCTTTCCACAGTGTTTCGAATTTCCTGTGCATGCCCTTGGGGGCCCTATGCTTGTCCCATAACAACACCATTTCTCCTTCCATAAATTTCTAGGGCCTACTCACTTTATCAAACATATTTTTCACACGCATTTGATGATGCATGATATGATCAACCATTTTCTCCCTTTCTTCTTCCAATTTGCTCAGATACAGGATCCTTTTCTCCAAATTGTCTTCATATATGCCATCTTATACTACTGTCTTCAGCTTGCAAGTTGCTAATTCTAATGGAAATGGAAAAATGGCTTCTACTCCATAGACAAGTTCAAAAGGAGATACACCAATGGCTCTTTTGGGTGTCACTCTATCCGCCCAGAGGGCTTCGTGGATCTTTTTATGCCAATTTCTCTAGTTTTCTGCCATGATCTTTTTCATGATGTTCACTAAATCTTTGTTGCTAGATTCCACTTGACCGTTCCCTTGAGGGAAATAATCAAAAGAGTGGCTGATCATGATGCCATACTCAAAACAAAATTCAGTAATCTCTTGAGAGGAAAAGTATGTGGCGTTATCCATAACCAACTTAATCGGTACACCAAATCTTACCAGAATGTTTTCTTTGATGAACTCGCATACTATCTCTGAAGTAGTTCTTTTGGTGGCCTTGGCTTCCACCCATTTCATGAAATAGTCAGTCGCCATAATTATATAAGTATGACCTGCACTGGATGTAGGACTTATAGGGCCAATAAAATCGAGTCCCCACTATTGGAATGGTCCTTCAATTATCACGCGTCTGAGGGGTAATGCTACTAACTGTGGCTTCCCGGTAAACATCTTACATTTTTAACATCTTGACACCCACTGGTATGCATCTTTAAACATTCTTGGCTAGTAATAACATTGTCTCAAAATTTTGAATGCGGTGACTGATGAGGAGAAATGTACTCCGCAGGCTTCATCATGAAAAACTTTTAATAGTTTCTCTTGTTGCTGTTTATCCACACATCGGAGGAATGTTCCATCTATAGATCTCTTATATAGTTTATCTTCCCAGATTACCTATTTAGAAGCCTTCAGTTTTAGGTCTCACCTTTTCTTTGAAGTTAATCCTTCAGGACATTCACTATAGGTTAAGAAATACACAATGTTCTTGAACCATGGGTCTTGCATACTTACCACCAAAACCAGGTGTGTAGCTCTTGGGTCTTCGTCTGCTTGATTTTCTGCCATTGCTTTGCATAAAGAGTTCCCTCTCACTAGCATGGTAGGCTTGAGAGCTATGTCATATTCTTGGGTTTTGGCTTCCCACCCTCCTCGGTTGTTACATCCCACATCTTGTTGAGTCATAATACTCTTCACCAGCAGCCTTAGGTACATACACCAGGGAGTGGGAATGTAGAATATAAAATCTAAATTTTTTTAGGGCTTTTACCACTGCAAAAGCATGCTTTTTAGTCTAAGAATATCTGAGCTCATGGTTCTTCAGAGGTGTGCTCATAAAATCTATGGGGGCTTGAATTCCCTCCTTGTTCTCTTGCATTAGAATAGCTGACAGAGTGTGTTGAGAAGAATAACAGTAGATTATAAAATCTTTCTTATAATCTGGATGGCATAATACTGGGGTGTTAGCTATGGCATCCTTGATACTTTTAAAAGCCTGCTTACCAGGGTCATTCCATTTGTAGTTCACATTTCCCTTCATCATATCAACAATATGCTTAGTAATTTTAGAGAAATTAGGGACAAACCTTCTGAGGAAGTTGACTTGACCAAAAAAGGACTTCACTCCAGTTTTATTTACTGGTAAACTCAGTTGCTAAATAGCTCTTACTCTTTTGGGATCGATCCTTATACCTTCTTGGGATACTATATGACCCAATAATTTCCCTTCAGTTATACAAAACACCAATTTCTTAGGATTCAATGAAATTCCATCCTCCCGACACCTTTGCAATACCCTTCTTAAATCATTTATATGATCTATTCTCTTTTTAGAGAACATGTTAAGATCATCAAGATACATACCAATGATTTTATTCTTCATATCACTAAAAGACAGATCCACACCTCTCTAAAAAGTAGCTCCGACGTTGATTAATTCGAACGACATCCTGTGGTATGCGAAGGTCCCCCATGGAGTGGTGAAAGCCATCTTATGCTGATCCATCTTCTTGACTTCTATCTGATTATATCCTGAGAAACTGTCTAACATAGACATCATTTTAGCTCTAGCCACGATCTGCAAGAGATGATCCATATTGGGAAGAGCGTAGTTTTCTTTCAACAAAGATTGATTTAGATTTCTAAAAGTCAACACAGATCCTTATTTCTCTGTTCTTCTTCCTCACGGGTACTATGTTTGCAACCCAAGTAGAGTGATGGATGGGATATATGATCTTGGCTTTGAGCATTTTATCAACTTCTCTAAATATGGCATTATCAACTTTGGGGTTGTAGTTTCTCTGTTTCTGCCTGAAAGGAGTAGCTTCAAGTTTTAAGGGAATCTGGTGTTTGAATTTCCCGTTCATAAAATTTTTCAAATCTTTGTAGCTCCAGGCAAAAACATCTGAGTATTCTAGAAAAAGCTTCTTGGCCTCCTTCCTTTCTTCTTCTGTACAACACTTCCCAATATTGATCATTTTGGGGTTTTTTTTATTTCCAATATTCATTCCTTCATATTCACCAGTGGTAGGCCCTCTTTCAATTCTTTTCTTTTTCACAAACATGTCATGTCTGTTGAAGAGTTTTTCAAGAGTGACTAGATGGGGAAAAATGATATTACCTTGCAATTGAATAACGTCTGACTTATCTTTCTTTGGCTCACTTTGGCGGCTTCCTTTACGGTCGCCACAAACCTCTTTATGGAAGTCACCACCGCTCTCTAGGAAGAGAAGGAGATTTGTTTCATATTCAAAAACTTTCCAATCTTCCACGTTATCAGGCATAGATGGTCGATACATGACTTCCACTTGGTATTTTTTATCTTTGAATTCTGGGTGGGGAAGTAATAATGAGGCTGAGATAGCTAAAGAATCGGCTTTAGAATTCAACTCTCTTGGCACAGATTCGATAAAGAAAGCATCCAATGCTTCTATTTCATCCCATACTCTGTTTCTATAATTCTTCAACCTGTGGTTCTTTACAAAGTACTAATTCTTGACTTGTTGTACAATTAGCTTAGCATCACCATGAGCTCTAAAAATTTTCACACCTCTTTCTTTTGCGGTGATAATCCCTAATAGGAGGGCTTCATACTCGACAGTGTTGTTGGTGTTTCCAAACTCTAATTTGTAAGCCAACAGCTCACATACTCCATCGGGTGATATCAAAACCACACATGCACCAGATCCTGATGATGTGCAACTGCCGTCAAACTCAAGAGTCCATATTTGTGGTGGTGTTTCTTCAGCAGAAAATTGCTTTTCCTCTTCGGTGATTTTCATTTCTTTCTTAGGTTCGTCAGTGAACAACATATAATTGCCAAACTCCAATTCTTGGTACAATATTTGAGCTTTAGGATCATCAGATTTCAACACTGTAAACTTAACCTTTTCCTCAGGGACCAGTTTAATAATTTTTTTACCTACTGGGATTAGGGCTTGGGACCAATCCAGCTTTATCTCCCCTCCAAGGTCTCTACGAAAACTTTTGCTCAACAACAAACCATAGCTAGCAGGTATATCAACAACAAGGATGGTTAACAACATCTTCTTCTCAGGATGTGCTGCTAAGGCCACTTGAGCATCCTTAATCTGGCCAACCAGGGGTACTTGCTTGGAATCCATGGAGTAACATCTACCATGGGCTTTGGTGAGGGTAAGTCCTAAGGCTTTGGCCACGATAGATGGCATTACATTTTCTGATGCCCCAGAGTCTATTATACAATTGCTCAATCTACAACTGTTAATATATAAAGACACATAGAATGGATCAGGATTTTGGCCTAGGAAGGTGGCTAAAATAGATGATTGCCTCTGTTCAACTGGGTCTGCAAATAATGACTCATTTTCTATGGTAGTCATGACGTTTGGATTTAACTCTTGGTTTCCACCTTTACAATAATCTACCAGCTTTTGCAACTCAACAGGATTAGCCTTAAGATAGTCTATGGGGGAAATCTAAATTCTGGAATCTCTACAGAATTGAATAATGTCAAAAAAGTTTTGTTCTTTATCTAGTTGAGGAATCCTCATACCTTGATTAGGCTCCTTTGAATTGGAAGTAGATGCCTCATTATTTTTAGGCAGTGATGAACCTTGGCCTTTATCTTTCTGACTCCAAGTCAGGACCATATAAGAGGTCCCATCTAAGATGGCATAACATGTCACTTCTTGTTCTGAATTTGATTCATACTCTAAATATAAGTTTTCAAAGTCACCATGTGAGTATGAATCTGGTTCTGCTCCAAATGCTCCAGCATTCCACTCATCGGTCTGGTACATTTTCCAAGCACGGGCTACATCAGGAAAAATTTCCCCATCATGATCTGTGGTTAAGTGGAAGGCACACATATTACCCCTTTTAGAAGGAGCTTTTATAGCTAGCCTCTGTGGTGGAGTAGTTAACTATAACGTCTTGCCTTCTGCATTCCTCCCATCATTATATCTCCCAGGCTTCTCTTGAAAGTTTCACTGGTAGGGATTATTGAATCTGGGAAGTTTTCTCTTGAAGGAAGTGAATTCATTAGACAATTTTTGGAGCATCTCATCAAACGACGTAGTATTTCTACTGCTGGCTCTAGACTGGATCTCCCTTTTCCACTTCCTGGATGAAATCATGTGGTCTTCGAGTTCTATAACAGTTCTCTGTGTGGCATCCAAATTTGCAAGGTTCATTCTCCTTAGATCATAATTAATGTCTGGTGGCATAGCACTTATGAAGAAAGTTTTCAAATTTCTCGCTGTAGGCCTGTCAGCCGCTGGGATACGATTTACCAACTTATTAAATTTGGCTACAAAATCTCTCATGCTGATCGAAGGCTCTTTCTTGATAGAAGTCAATTGAGTCAACAGGGCATGTTCATCCTTAGCGGTCTTAAACCTTCTTTCAAAGGTGGCTCTCATAGTAGCCCAATTGGTAATAGAAGAATCAGGTAAATGATGAAACCAATCAGTGGCACCTTTGACAAGAGTCTCAACGAATAGTCTAACGGCCACATCTTCTTCTCAGATAGCTATAATGTTAACTAAAGTGAAGAATGTGACAATATGCTCATCTGTAGATACCTTCCCATCTCTAGAGAACTTGGAAAAGTTCTTTCTAGAGCCTGTAGGGAGAGGGTTATATGAAGCTAGTTGCAGAGGTTCGACCGTAGCGGCCCAAGGGAGTGCCATGGCTACTTGGGGTAAATAGGGTGTTAGGTTGATGACAGGAGGGGCAACTACTCCATGCAATGTCAACACTTGGAAAGTGGTGGATAACTGGGTGGTTTGTTTAGGAGGTGAAGAAGGTCTGCTCTGGCTCCTTGCGGCTCTGTTTCCTCGATGAGGTACTTCTAGAAGAGCAAAGTTAATATCTGCAAGTCTCTCAAAGACTGGGTCTGTGCTGCCTTCTTTCATGGTACTTCTAAGAAATATTTTAGGCTCCAAATTTTTGCCTAATAATGTGGCCTAACTTCACGCTCTTCCCTTCTCAGATTTCTTCTTTGTAAGATTCTCTCAAGCGCTTCTGCTCTAGCTTCTTCCAGTTCAAGCACTTGACTAGCATTTCTATAATGTTTAGTGCTTCTCCTGTATCTCCAGATGAAAGTATTTAATGAGGAAATGAGATCTTCTTGGTCATCTTGGAATCCAACACTAGGTTGGAGCATAGGGGTTATATTTTCATTGGGAAGCACCATTTTTCCTCATTGTATGCTTCTAGTATAACGACTGTTCGTTTCCCCAACAGAGTCGCCAAAAATTTGTTGGTAAACAGATTGTTCTTTTGAATGTAACTCTAAAATACCCAGAATTGTGTAAGAACAATCAAATACAATAGTTGGGAAATAGTTAATTGAGAACCTATTTTCCCTCTGAATTGGAAGGTATAGCTCCCTTTTGTGAATAATGTTTGATGAATTTTAGTCTTTCCTAACCTAACAGGGGTATGCTCTTAACCCGAGAGTAGGAGAGGTAAACCAAGCTAAATCTAGATAGAAAATAGCTTACGCGAATAATTACAACTCTAAATCTAACCAATTCTGAGAGTCCATCGATCAGATTAACTCCCCAAAACTGGTGATGCATAGGCTAATACTAAAATGCAAATGCAAGACTGAAAGCTAACAATGTGATGATATGAGTCAATCCATATTATAAGAACATTCCCAAAACTTAGAGAAGCAACTGATTTTCCCCCAAATTAATTATATCAAATCATAATATAAAAATTCAGTTCAAATACAGATTACGATTCTAATTCAAATGAGATGTTCAAATTCAACAAAAAGATAAATGAGATGCAATGGAATAGTTAAAGAAATGGCATTCAGACATACACAATTGGCTCAGCAACGATGATATATTCTTCACACCAAAATTTAGCCGACCCTTGTATTGATTTTTGGATTCATACATATAGAGTTCCAGGTTGAACTGTTACAAAAAGGAGTAACCAAAATGGTTCAAATTCCTAGGCAGAAAGGATAACCAAAGGTCTAACTGTTGCAAAACTTTGACAAAAATAGCACAAGAGGAGAATACATTTATGATTAAGCTTCCTTCTCCTTAGGTAATTTAGCCCTATAGGAAATCACAGTAGTGATGACATGGATGAGCTCTTTGTGTCTGTTGACATGGACATTGGTGTAATGGATGAGCCATCTGGAATGCTCTTTGGCTAGAGTCTTGATTGCTTTTGACCGGTCTTTTAGTTCTTCCATAGCCTTAAAGATGCATCCACTCAATTGCTGGAGTTCTGGCACCTTGTCTAAATGAGTCGAAGATAGCTCTACCAAATTATGCAAGTAGTCTATGAATGACTTCTACATGTTGGCCACTCCAACTATTGCTTTGCCTTCACCACTAGTATGTGAATCCACATGAAGTCCTAGCAGGAGTTTATAATTTTTACTCTGCTCCTCCTACACCTTAACATTTGTTTGTTGTAGCCCTATTTCGGACTGAATAATCATCTCAATTTTGAATTCTAGACTTTGGAGCCATTCGATCAAGGGCTCATCACCCTTCTATAGGATCTTAGCTTTTAGGGCCTCCTTAGTCTTCATTTTTACTACCACAGGCAATATGACTATGCATTCTTGACATCTCACTCTCTCTGCAGTGAGAATCTGTAGATTCTTCTCAATATTGTTTTTCTCCATTTCTAGCCTTAGAACAACATTACCTAACTGCTCAATGATCACTAGACCTTCCGACTTGAGCCTCTCGATCCACCTCTTACCAATCTGTCTTTAATGTCAATCCTCTTGCAACTTAGCTAGGATGGCCTGGTTCTCAATAGTACTGGGATCAAAGGAATTTTGAGTACTGGGAGCGCTCGCAATAGGAGTTAAGAGCTGTCTAATTAACTTAGTCAGCTGAGCCACTTTTGCTTTAAGCTAAATTTTGGAAGTCTTGAGATCTTCTAGCTCCTCTTCTATTACTACATTGGTGGATTTCCACCAATCCACTTTAGTGTCGTGCCGAGCTAAGCCCATATCGAATGATTGCAACTGAAAATTAGAAGCCGCTAGATCTTTGAGCCTGCCTTCTTTGGTAGGCTTGGCTACTTCCATGGTGAAGTGCCCTATTTCAAGATCACAAACCAGAGTAGACATAGTCTTTGCACTCTTCAATTTTATTGTAGTAGCCTTGGGTTGGAAAGCTCGTGATAGGGTGTCCTTGCTGGGAACTGCTTCTTCTACCCTCTTCCTCTTGCACTCTAGAGTATTTTCTATCCACGATTCTGCGCTAGTGACCTTGTTGGCGGAGACCAAATCTTCGATGAATAGATTACTAATAAGTGGAGGAGTGGCTTTGGGATGAGAGGCAAATGGGTTCACTGAAGTAGGTGAGGAGGAGATCAATTTCACAACTTGAGTAACCTCTTGTTGCTCCCCACTTCTCTTATCAGATTTTGCAGAAGTACTAGGGCTATCCTCCCCAACTTAAACTATAATAGGGGACATCCTCTTTGGAGTTTCTTGAGTCAAAGTCCTGGCTGAAACATCTATAGTAGTGGCAATAATTGGCTGCTCAGGCTCTGTAGCTTTAGGAAGCTTGTCTGTAGACTTGACTTGATCTGCTGGGTCAGCCTCTTCTGTGACTCTGACATCTGGAAGGGGACCTTCTCCACAAGTCTTCTCTAAGAGAGAGGCTTTTTAAGGAGGTTCATCTCCTCCCCCTGATGGTTGAATTAATCCCTGTGCAACTAAAAATATTGCTACGAAGGAAGAGGTTGCAACACCTGTAGTTGCTTTCGTAGGAGTTTGCTAAGTGGGAGGTTTCCTCTCTGACCTTTTCTTTCGGCCTGCAGTCCACTCAACCCACTGAGCTGTTCTTTTGAAAATACCCACCATTAGGGTCTACAAGTCACTTACTGCCTGGTCTAGCATAGGCTTTGAACTGATAGGGGTGGAATTTATTTTCTCCAAGTAGTTTTCATCGTACAGATGATTACCATCATCTTCTATCCCTTCTACTGCAATGTTAACATTGAAATTTTTGATCTGTTCAATGGATAACCGGGCATAGAATATTTCCTTGCTCTCCAAGTTATCTTTGCAATTGGTCCAATAGTCTTCAATATCAGGTACATGATGAATAGCCTGGATCATTTGCAAGACATCTCTGGCATAATCAACAGGATCATACTGTGGTCTCAGAACATCATATGTTGCCAGAGAGAACTTCTTCAAGAATGTTTTAAGGACATTCTTTGCCTCTGATCGGGATGCACAACTGTAAGCTCTGATGGCCATCGAGAACTCATAGCCTTTCTTCTTCACCTCTAAGCAGATCAGGTTCACTTGGAGTGCTTGCCTCATTACTTAGATCAGCACGATCATGTCTGTAGGGTATCTGGGCAACTTCAAAGGAAATTCGTCGAAACCTGCAAGATGAAGATATGAGAAATCTCTGAACTGAATAAAATAACATCCAAATTGGCTTATAAAAGCCATGGATTCAGGAGAAAATCTCCTCTCTGGACAACCCTGTAGCTCTCTACACAGTCTCATTGTAAAGGCATCATTAATATTGAGATAATCAGCATAGCTATTTTGTAGTTGCAAAGAAGGGAGAAAATCATAGCTTTTCACATCATCTGGGAATTCTTCTAATCTAGGAAGCCCAGGCTAGATTTGAATCATGGCTAAAATATATATCAGGATAGAAGACATGTAAAATTCATTCTAAATTTTTTCCCTATTGAGGGCATCCGAGAGATTCTCACTTACCATCAATGCCCAATCAATGAAATGATGCTGAGAATAGATTATCTGAACCAGGAAGAAATACTGTTCAATGAAATTAAAAGCTTCACTCTCACTCTAATCTTGTGGAGTAATACCAGGATGTCGACTATCTCAGGATTTAGATTTGTGCCAAATAATGTTTTGGGCAACTTGCCCTTGGCGCTCTTGGGTTCTTTAAACCATGACTTCATAATCTCTCTTTTCCAGACTGGTCTCTTCGTTGAATATTTAGAAATCGCCTAGCTATAAGTCATCTTAGAGTATTCCACCTACTCTGGAATGCGGAGAGAATTCTAGACAGACTCCCTATTAATGGAGAGGAGCACTATGTTGTCTAGCAGAAGAATTTTCTTGGTGTCCGGGTTGTATCAGGCGATACATTCCCAGACCAACTCAGGAGCCTGAAAAGCTACCAGAAAACTGGCGGCTTTGACTAACCCACTCTCATTTAGCTTCTCAGTGATAGGATGGATTTTATCTACTCTCAGTCTATTATGGAAACTCTGCATGTCAAATAATTTCAGTGAGGTATCTGAGATTTTATGCCACTCAGAGGTAATACCGTTCAATCCGTTGAATCCCACAAATCTGGAAGCCATGTGAGTTTGATTCACTTTGAAGATTTGAATTTCTCTTCAAAAAATAGGAACAAAGAGTGACTTGTCTTAGCTACTTCAAATTCAAACGATTTGGTGAACAATGGTGATTCTAGTTCGAGGTCTTCAATTGGTTTTATACTTTTTTGAATTCTTACCATTTAACGGCTGACTTCCCGCGTCACACAAATGAGAAGACCTTTACATTAATGAATAAGTTTGTTACAAAGTAAAACAACCTTATTTGAATTAATTACTTTTCTTTTCATGACATTAGAAATTTTTTTTTTTAGTAACTGTAACGGTAACTTTCCTGAAGCGGCGGAGAATTATTTTTCTGCTTCTCCTTTGAGCGAAAAAATGCCTTTGGAGTGCTCTCTGTCTTAAAATCCACCAAACGAGAATTCTGGCCTCTAGGGATGCCAAAGTGATATATATTGATTCCATTGGCCTTCTTATATGTTGGGTCTCTTGTGGAATGAATTATTCTTTGAAATTTCTTCACATTGATAGCTTGGCAGAAAATGCATCTCGTGGGTTGGAACCCGTTGGTAGGAGCAGTGGAGAAGCCATTTTCTGCTTTTTCGCCTATTGAAAATTACATGAAATCTCCTCCGTTTGATCATTTATTTTATTTCTCATAGGTTCAATACAAGTGCTCAAGGCTTTCTTGTTCCTGACTTCCTCATTTTCCATCTTTATTTATCTCTGGTATTCTTAAGTCTGTCAATTACAGAAAGCGCACCCCGTATGTCATTTTCCGCCATGGAGAAGCCAAAACTTGATTTCCCGCCAATGTTGCAACTTGAAGATATGAGGCAAAGTATTTTATCTGCTTGTAATTTTGAAGCTAGAAACTTTAAAAATGCAGCCTTTACCGGATTAGGGACTTAACCTACCCGATAAAACATAATTTTTGGACTCAGAATCCCCCCTGGCTTAGGAAAGAGAAGTCAAATTAGGGAAATCCGATAAAGGCCTTCTACCCTAAGGGGACTTCTAGACTTAGACTCTAGACTTGCATGAGACTTCAATGAATTACTACTACACACAAAACATCCATTTTTGTCTTGAGATATAAAGACCAAAAGTGGGGCAACAAAATGCTATTAAACATTTCATGTACATTTTTCTTGATTAAGACTTTGTACCTATATATGCCACAACATTTTAAACTATAATATTAGAAAATATTTTTAGATAGACATCGATGTGCTGGTTGCCATGCTTCCATCTTGCACAAGAATATAAAATGTTAGCAAATATTGTGGGATACAACTTCACACCTAAGGGAAAAGATTTCTTTACATGGGGATAGAGGATGTTGGAAAAGATTGTGGGATACGACTTCACACCTATGGAAAAACATATCTTTGAAATTTGTTAGAATTTTCAACGCAATTCATATAATTTTCCTTCCCATACCTATCACCTTTCTCCTGCACTCTTCACTATATCTCATTTACAGTGGTACTATGCGTTCCTTGATCTATTTCTCCCATGAATTTACACCATATGCACTTTACTTCAAATTTAATCACTTAGGACTTTGAAATGTTTTTATAGTAGGGACCCAACATTCAATTGTCACCCTAGGGTTCAAATTTTCTGATTGATGTATCAATTTAATACTTTGTCTCTTCATCTTCTTAACAAACACTTGTATTCTGTCCTCTTTTTACATGGTGTCAATATGATGATTTGTAAGGAGATTTGCACCCTGGCACCTACATTTTATTAAGCTTTAGGTTTTATCTTGTTTTAAGAGTCCTCATTTCTTGGTAGTTTCTTTTTTTGCAGTTGATTTGATTTGGTTGTCAGATTTCAACCTATTATTTTAAAAGTGTTGTAATTAAGAGAGCCATGGTCCCATGAATCATGATATTTTGTGCTATTTCTATCGAATATTAATATAACATTTTTTGAGGTTGGAAAACTAAATATATCAATAAATAAATCAACATTAAATTTATTTTGTCCCAAATTATGGTAAATGACCATTAATTGATACGTATACCATGCTTTTCTTTTATGGATCAAATACCTACTATGACTGTAAGGTCATAGTGAATATGGCTATTTTTATTATATATATTGCTAGTAAAGGTATAAATATGTGGATACATATAATTTTTTTTTATTGTCACTTGATGTTAATGTAAAAAATCTATTTTTAATACATGGATCTTCATGAAAGAAGGATTTCAGAGGCTGCACTAGAAAAATATAGAAAGAAGTACATGCAATAAAAAAAAATGTTACTGTAGAAAACAAAGAAGGGAAATACCGAGACTAATTGTAAGCATAGGAAAAATAGATTCAGAATATGATGATGAGCATTAGGTGAATAAGGCCGAGCATGTACAATTTTCCTATGAACTAGGCATGTAAATTATCTCTTTTGTGTTGGTTTACTTGTGGGAAAGAAGGCACATTGCTGAGATAAGTTTTAATACTCATGCTTAGGATGAGAGATACAAGGTGAATGACCAATATGTGGAGTGTCATCATTTTCTCCTTGTATAAAGCTCCACTTATGTAATTGATAAGAAGCTATTCGCAAAAGATTACTTTTATGACCCTAGTTAAATTTTTTGCAGAGTAACTTTGCAATGATGTAATAGAGATTTGCTTCTCTCAATGGGCATGAGTTTGGATGTTAAGGCAAGTAAAATACTTTAGATTTTTTCTAATGGATGAATCAAACACTGTTGAAATGTTCAAACAATATTTGCCTCTAGTAAGATGTTACTATGTTGAATGTTCAATTGCCTTGGTTCATTTTGCAATTTTTCTATGTTTAAGTATTTCAATTTGGTATATGATACTGAAACATCATTTCATAACTAACATTTTAAGTTTTATATAACTAGTTTGCAGAAGACTTCCAAGTTACTTGCGATATTGTTTTTCTAACATACCCCAAATTTTTCACATATAGCCTGGTTTTTTTGCCTGTGAAGAAAGACCATGTTAGATAATATAAAAAAAGAACAAAACAAGGAAACTTGCTAGATTGTGGTCTAAATTCAAAAGAAAAGGTGATGGAAAATGTTATTGTCCTTGCAAAAATTGTAAGGGCTTAAAGAATTGAAGACTTCTAATCAGAACAAATGAGAAACATTGTAGGAAACATGGTCACATTGAAGGGGGACATGATTATCGTCAATTGGTAAGTTGTTCATTATATTATTTTAACAATTTGTATGCATAATAAATCACTTGATGATGAGATCAAGATCATGGTTTATTTATGCTCATCATTTTCATATAGGTCGATCTCCCCAGGGTACATGTTATGGACCAGGACAACTTGGAGAATGTGGATTTCAAAGTGGAGGAACATGGAGGTGTGAATATCAAATATGAAGATAATGATCCCATGGAGGAAGATGATCGTGCACCAGAAAACACAATTGAAGATGATGGTATTGACAAAATAGATCATGTGCTAGAAAACACAATGGAAGATGATGGTACTGGCCCAACTAATGATGATGATTAAGATGACCTTGATGTTGTTCATGACATGCCTATACTTGAGAAGGAATACAAGCCCCTTTAGGAAGGAACCCAAACAAATATTCTCTCCACTGCATTGTTGTTGGTGAACTTGAAGGTTATGAATGGTTTATCCAACATAACAATCTCACGTATGTTAAGGTATGTCATATATGTCATATTTTTCATCTATTTTAGTTTTAATTTTATTATAGTTAATAAAGGGTGAATCATGTACCATTAATATTCTTTATATTATCAAATTATATTTTTTTCTCTAGATTGATAGGTGAGTTTTTGTTACTACCATCAGATATTCTACCTTGCTCATACCGAGAATTATCTGCCATATTGAAAGATATTGGAATGGAGTATCAAACAATAGATGCATGTCCCAATGATCATATTATATATCATAAAAAATATGAATTTTCAATAGAGTTCCTTGAATGTCATATTAGTAGATATCAAATAGATCAAATAACAAAAAATGTTCCTCACAAGGTTCTTCATTAGATTCCCATTATTCCACATCTACAATGATTATTCAGGTGCACTAGCTTGACACACTTTATAGATTACCATGCACGCAATAGAAGTCAAGATGGAATTATGAGAATGCCTTCAGATGGTTCTACATTTAAGGACATAGAGGAAAAGTGACCTCACTTTAAAGAAGAACCTCATAATCTCAAGATTTCATTGGCAACAGATAGTGTCAATCCATTTGGAGAGTTGAGATCTGTTTACTCAGTGTGGTCTTTTTTATCAACAATAAAATTCCTCCATGGATATCAATAAAGAGGGAGCACAAAATGTTGACAATGATTGTTCCAGGTATTTTTTCATTTAATAGTCATCTAGATTAAATTATAAATACCTCTGTAAAATGGTCATAATATTTATGTAATGTTTTTGTTCATTCAACTAGGTAAGTACCAAGTTAAAGATATGAATGTATATATTGAGCCTCTTATCAAAGATTTGGTGGAGTTATGGAATGGTGTGACTATGTATGACATCTCTAGACTAGTAAGACAAAGAAAATTTTAATTTCATGAAATGCTTGTATGGACAATACATGATGCCCCACGGCTAAAACATTTTTGTGGTATGTTATAGCGTTCAAATTGTGCATCATAATTATAATTATCAAAATTAACATATTTAATCCAATTATACACGATCTTGTAGGTTTTCAAACAAAAGAAAAATTTGTATGTCCTGTTTGTGGTCCGAAGATTAAATCTCGTCATTCAAAAATTTCATGAAAGTAGGTGTTCGATGAGTATAGGAACTTCCTCCACAAAAATCATAAATCATAAATATCGAATTACCAAAAAACATCTTTTCAATGGGAAAGGAGAGACTACATCAAAGACACGAAGAATGACACCTCGCCTATGGAAGTTGGAATATAATAGTAAATCATGGAGGTAATGTCATTCCATCTAATGGTTTATATTTGCAGTTTATATTTTGATATTTTGTTTTGTTTACTGATGATGTAATTGATGATCGTGAAGGTCGTCAAGGCATTAATGACCACCTTTCAGAGGGACTAAAAAGTTATCCTAGACAATTTAGTAGGTTTCCCTACTACAAGAAGCTACAAATTGTGCATTTATTTGATGCTATGCATATTGGAAATAATATAAGAGAGACATTATGGAAAATATTAGATGGAAGGCATGACAAAGAAAAAATTGTCAAAATTTGTACTAACATTCATGATTACAATCATGCAATGAAAGATGTCATTTGATCAAATAGAAATGGAGACCAAATTGATATAAGTGCCCTTCCTTGGTTATTATCGGAGAAGAAAAGCAATTCTATAAAATAAGTCATTTGAAAAATTTAATTTCCCACAGGATTTGCTGCAAACATAAACAATCTCATATCAAAGAAAAGTGAATTTGGATGAGAGATGAAAATGCATGATTGACATACCTTCATTAAGTTAATTCACGTTCTTGCGTATTTACTATATATTTGTATTCTGCATGTACTTTTCATTTTATTATGTTAGAAAACAATGAAAAGACCATTTTATAATTGCTGCAGTACGTTCTACCTCTATCTCTCCCAAACCACTTCAACAATTATGTCAAGAAAGTTATATATGATCTTGGAAAATACATGAGGTAAGTAGTGATATTTGTTCAATTTGATGTATAGATATTATATCTGGGATATGTTTTACTTGTTATGTAATTTATTGTAGATTATTTTCTAAAGTCTCATTTATATATTATTGCATTTTGAATCTCTTGTAGGTGGTTGTCATCTAAAGAAATACATAAAGAAGATATAAAATATTGGAAGAGAAAAATTCCTCATCTAATGTGTGAAATATAAAAGTTTCTACCTTCAACTTTTTTCAATATACAAGAACACTACCTCATACACCAAGTTGAGGAGATTGAATTGTGTGGACCTGTACACACTAGGTCAATGTGGATGGTTGAGAGACACTTGAAATTTTTGAAGGCTTTGGTTCAAAAAAGATCACATCCTGAGGGTTATATGCTTGAGGGATATATGGTATACCAAACTATGGTGTACATTACTGAATATCTTCCTAAGTTTTTGGAAAAGATCCATGTAATGGCATTTGGGATCCCAACCCCAATTAAAAAATTTGAAGGGGAGTACTTGATGGGGAAAGGTAGATTGAGGAAAGTGAGAGGTAATTATAAGATGTTATTGTATTTTAGTTAATTAATTATTATTCTTCAATATAAGTCGGTTGTAAGTCTATTTATTTGTTGTACAATTGGTTGAGAGTGAGATGCACTACATTTGTATATTGCAAATAATCTTGATTGGATGATGACATGGATTGAACGATGTCACCATTCTCATCGCTCATTAACATGAGAAAGTGTGGCTTCATTGGTTAAAGAAGCTCATTGTAATGGAGATTCCAATGTTACGCCAATGCAAATTGAAATTTAGCAAATGGTTTAAGAAATACAGAGGTACGTAAAAATTTATTAATCAACCATGTTTATCAACTCGCGATGCAATACTTTTTACATGTTTGATATATTGCAGGTCAAACACCACAAAGCTATGTGCTACAATGGTCATAAATTTTGCATCAAAAAGTTGGATAACACAAATAAAACTTTTGATTCTAGGATAACTACAGTATGTGAGGTGATTAATTTATTATCTAGAAATGACATACATCCTCAAAACTCTCAAAAGTGATACTATGGATTTTTGGATGATATACTTGAGTGTGACTTCAATTCCTTCAAATAAGTTCTATTTATCGTCAAATGGTACAGGCTACAAATGAATCAAAATGATCCTTCTAGAACTGTTATTGAACATGATAATGGATTTAGAATGGTTAATACAAGGTCATTTGAGCTAGTTGGAGATGAGCCCTATGTTCTTCCAAGACAATGTGCGAAGGTATTTTAGTTAGAGGTTCCAAATAAACTGCTTTGGTCATTTTTTGTTAGACATGATCCAAGAGGAATCTTGGTAAAGTGTAATGTGACCGAAGAAGAAGATGCCAAAGAATTAGAAGATGATGTAGATGATGATCACAATCAACAATTAGTCGATGATGTTCATGACGTAAATGTTCACTAAGAAGAAGACCTAAATGATGATGTTGTTCATGGTGATTATGATGATGATGATGGTGATGATGGTGATGATGATGATGGTGATGATGGTGGTGGTGATGGTGGTGGTGGTGATGATGATGATGATGATGACGATGATGACGATGATAGTCATGATGATGATGATGATGATGATGGTCATGATGATGATTTCAATGAAGAAGAAGATAAATGACATGAATTAAATGTATGAGGTATGCGATATCCTTAATTTTATATGCCATTGAATGAAATCCTTAATTGAATGAAATATTGACATGGAAATCCTTAATTGAATGTAATATTGACTCAATGTTATATTTTGTGTTCAAAATAACTATGGAATGCTTATCACGTAAAGGAACAAGATATTTTATGTTGAAAAGATTTAAAATTATCAAATGATTTTATGTATTTATTGTTTATCAAATTACTCATATTTAATGTATTTATTATTTATCAAATTACAAATGCAATGATTATGATGCTCAATTATTGGTGCTGATTTCATGTATAAATATTATGTGATTCTATCACCCTTGGTGGAAATAGGTAATTAACTACAGAGTCAACCCTATTGTTGAGGATCTTCCACATTAAAAATAAAGGTAAGGAATGAAATAATATACAATGATTATGATGACTGCATACTATTCATGTTGTCTATTATGTAATTTTATCATACGTATCATGAAATTTTTAGCTAATATACGATAAATGAATTACATATGCAGGAACTTGAACTCTATTAACAAGGATACTACATAGTCTCATGGATCGATAGGTATAAGTCAATACACCTTATAGAAACAATATATTATTTGATTTCTTTCTTGATGTAGAGCCCTCCTAAATTCCTCTAAGGAACCTAACTCAACCCAAGGGATTCAAAAAAGACTTGAACCCTATCAAGGAATTAGACTCAACCCAAGGTTTTATAGAAGGGTCTGGCTTTGGTTAACCCAAGGTAATATACTTTTGAACAAGCTTTCTCACATTGATCACTGTCCTTCAATCCCAATAATGTCCCAACTCTGATCTCTCACAACTTGGTAACACACCAACCAACACATCATGAAATCAACTCCCCTTCAAGGCATACTAACCCTTGTTTCTTCACCAAACTCCAACTACAAAATCTAATGGCTTATAGGGTCTTCAACTTGTCCTATCCCAACTCACATCTACTCCCCACACTCTCTCCTAATGTAACTTACTACTTAGACCTATCAGAGGTCAATGCACCTTTATTGTAATCCCTCTAGACTCTATATCCTAAGTGTAATCCATCATCATTGAAATTTAGATCCTCTTCCACTTTCTTATGACTGTCCTTACACATAGCCCTTAAACACAATCCACTTTAGACTCTTGATTTAGACGAACACTCACCCCTTGGATTCTTCCTACACCCAAGAAATAATGAGAACCCTTAATCATTGATTAAAAATACACTACCCTTGACCCATAGTCAACACTCTCTTTCTTGTGATAGTCTAGTCACTTTCATGGATTCATAGCATACGCTATCAATGCATGCTCCTCTGTAACCAATAAGGGGTATTATACAACATCTCCTCTCTCATCCCTGAAAAATGTACAACTTCTTCTACCCTACACCAAATGAATTGATTCCAATGATCAAATAAAGTTAACTCATTTCTTTAACATCTCCAAAAAACCAATATTTCAAGAAAAACATATTCAAATGGAAACAAACACATATACAGTGACTATTTTATGAAAAAATAAGAGAAAATACAGTTTAAACATCATCTTATTGATTCCAAACTTAGATCTTCCTACCTCCTCGACCAAACTCATGTTATATTTCATTTGTTTAAAATGAAAAGAGGTCTCTTTAAGACCCAAACATCGACCAACCACTTCAAACTAATTTCAAAATCCCTAAGAAAATGACTGTCCTCACAATTGGATAATTACAAAAAAAGATGTAAATGTTGTCAAGTTGGCAACTAAAGATGTAAATTTTAATTTCACTCATATCTTTCTCATTACCAACTATATCTCTCATCTGATGGAATAAAAGTACTACCAAATAGGTATTTTTTAGATGTGTCTTCCTTGAGTGAGGGGACTGTGAGAATAGAAGATGAAAGTATCTCTTCTAGTAGGTCTATAATAGGGAGATCAAATAGAGGTCAAAAGATTAGAAGAAAATTCAATAAACACATAAAATTTTTCCTTTCTCAAAGAGGGTCATGTTCTTATGATGATGAGACTGAAGGAAACATCAAGGTGCCTTTGAGGTACACACATATACAAAAATAATGGGTATCCAAGGAACTGCCTCCAATAAACATTGACTTTTGTGTTAATGAGAGGATATATCACATAACACCATATTAATTAGATGGTTTGGGCCTATTTTCCATGGATGAATTAAATGTCAGTTACAACAAAGTTGTTGAACTAATGGAGTATGTCAGACCTTGTTACAATTACAAAAATTGGATGCAGATTGTTCAATATAAAAAATTATGCGTAGGTATGCACTGTCACCAAAATATGTATAACAGAAAGATAATGATCAAAGTAAAAGAGTTTCTATGTACAATGATGAAAGGCCAAAAGAAACAGGAAATATTACAGGTTTCATAAATAGTATGCGACCTGGGTCAACTAATAAGCAACCCAATTACATATTTGAGGTGCACAAGGAAAATCGTGTATTTGTATTGCAATAAAATCAATAAGTGCAGGGGAAGAGATTTTAATAGATTAAAATTTGAACTGCATAGATACAAACAAGGTTACTATGATGGGGGTGGTGATTAATATATACCATTTAAACCGGTATCCAATTAAAGAGCCCAATATATCATTTTATTATTAAGGTTTTTTGATAACTCTATTAGCTTCATTTCGCTAACATTTTTATATTTAATCTTTCTCACATGGGGCAGTGATCCATCAGATGACACAGGTAGGGATGTAGATTCAAACCCTTCTTCTATGTAGGTAAAAGTCATTGTAATTATACAAATTAGATAGAAGAAAAATGTTATATTATTATGTTGTTTTCTTGAGGTTTTGCACTCATTTTGATAATGTTACTAACATTCTTGTCACAAACGGATGTTTAGAGAAAGGGTAAAGCACTTGTGATACCTTAGGATACATGTACGAAGGTGGACTGGACAATTTATTGCAGGAAGAGATCACAACATTCACAGATCTTGTCAGGGGGATAGAAAAGGCCCTTCAAAGAGTTAATAAATAAATTCTTTCTCTCGCATTTGTAATACCTCAAAGTCCCAAGATAGAAGCGAGGGAGAAATATTTGATGGGCATAACAGGAAACTTGCAAGTAAGATTTAATGAAATCTTTAATTATAACAAAATTTCAATAATGGTTTATATTTTATACTCTTATATGTCATGAACTAAAATATTTACGTGTTATTATTACAATATTATTTGCATGCTCATCAACCTATGCCTGAACTTGATAAGGGAATTACAAGTAGTCTAGGTAAAATAATTTACCATTTTATAAATGTATGCAATTATTAACGTGTTTAAAACAATCGAGCTCTTGGAAAACATTCTTTTCTGTTAGCATTAGCAAAAACATTCTAAAGTAAAGTTTTTGTATTCACCACTCTTTTTTTGAAAATATTTAATGTTTTGTATATTGAATGTATAATTATTTAGGTCTTGTGGATACTCTACAAATTCCTCCTCCTTCGAGGTCAAACTCCTCTGTATTGCCAACTGCAATGTCATCAACGCGTAGCATGCAGACATCCACTCCTGCACAGGCTAGAGTTGGTAGATCCTTCTTATTCTCTCTTCTATTATGTGTTTATTTCTCTTCAAGTGTTCTTTCTTGGGGTAATTTTATAGTGGATTTATTTTCTACAACAAGAGATGCAACTTATCAGGATGCTACTACTGATGAAAACATACCGTCATTTCCTTGTTCTTCCCATGTTACTAGTATGAGATCGTTGAAGGTCACTTCGGTATTCAGTGAGGAAGAAATGCTTCCTTTAAAAATACAGAAGGTTCCAGGTAATTTTAAATTATTATTTTATATAGTCTGATTGTAATTTACTTATTGATCACTCATTTTTGGACTAATGATTCCATGTTTTTGTTGTAGGAAACGTCATTTTTTACTAAAATATGAATGAGCTTACATTGTAAATATTTGGACCCACCATACGTAAAAGGTGGGACATCATATGTGAACTCACCCTATTCAACTATTTTCATTTCATATCATTGCTAGAATAGTTTTCCTTTTATCCATTTCTTGAAGTATAATAAACGTAGCTTCAGTTCATATCAGAATCTAACAAGTTTGTTTTTGCTTAAAAGGTGAAATGACCAAGAAAAAAAGCTAAAATATGAGCTCATAGAGTGTTTGGTTGAGCTCTTTGGAGATGAAGTATTTCCAAAAGAAAAGGTCCTTGAGAAAGCTGGCCAACATCTCAAATATCTGAGGGACCAGTACAAAACACATTTAAAGAATACCCCAAAGTACGAGCAGGGTAATCTTTAAGAAACCCCCCTTCAAAAAAGGTGTAAAAAACTGGCGAAATTTAGAAAACTAGAGAGGAAATTATTAATTTTATTGGTGAAATTTTTTTCTTTTCAAAGAAAAATAATAATCTCATTTGGCGGATTGTGATTTTTTCTCAGAACTACCAAAATAAATATTGGCGAATGAAAAATAGTATTTATAGTATAAAAATATATATTGGCGAATAAAAAATAGTATTTATAGTATAAAAAATATATATTGGCAAATAAAAAATAGTATTTATAGTAAAAAAAATATATTGGTGAATAAAAAATAGTATTTATAGTATAAAAAATATATATTGGCAAATAAAAAATAATATTTATAGTATAAAAATATATATTGACGAATAAAAAAAAGTATTTATAGTATAATATATATATGGCGAATAAAAAAAGTATTTATAGTATTAAAAAAATATTGGTGAATAAAAAATAGTATTTATAGTATAAGAAAAATATATTTGCGAATATTCTAAACATAGCGTATTAGAAATAGGACTATGTGTCAAGTTGGGTGCTACGTGTCATTTACTGATGACCATTTTGTGAGGACAATTTGTGTAGCTTCCACAAGCTAAAAGGAGGGTCGATGGCTAATGGTTACGAAGATACGCAATGGCCCTGTTCAAGGTAAAAGGCATGCAAATTCTATTTGATCGGATGACCCACTTAATGACTTAGTCTCAAGATGATCAAAATCTATCAAGCAAGTCATTAAGTTAGAGTGATGCGTGTCCAAGATGATGATGTTGGCCTTGTTGCATAAAGTTTTGATAGAGATTAAACTGCAGATGAATCCAATGGCTGACTTAATTGCTTATGGTAAAGATGCATTAGATCTACTACTTAAGTGATCAAGTCTGAGTGATGCGTCTCCTAGAGATTAAAGTGCGGACAAGTCAAGATTGATCTAATGGTTAACTTAAACACTGGGTGATAAAGTGATCAAGATCCATAGCATAAGTCATTAAGTCATGTTGACGCGTGGCAGTGGCGGGCCCAGTACAATGCAAGTATGAAATAAAGAGGATGTAGTTTCAAAAGCATTGGACGACTAAATTAATAAATTAAAGGAAAGTTGAGGAAGATCTAGCATCTAAGGCATTAAGTGGTGTTGACATGTGTACCAGTGGGTCTGACTGAGGTCGTAAAGAAGGATATTAAAGTGTAGACAAGTCAAGATTGATCTGATGGTTGACTTAAACACTGGGTGATAAAGTGATTGATATCTATAGCATGTCATTAAGTTGTGTTGATGGGTGGCAGTGGCGGGCCCAGTACAATGCAAGTATGAAATAAAGAGGTCACAGTTTCAAAAACATCAGACAACTGACTTAATAACTTAAAGGAAAGTTGAGGAAGATCTAGCGTATAAGGAATTAAGTGGTGTTGACACATGTACAACCTGTTTAAGTTATACCCATGGTCAGTGAAATGCTAGGTAAGGTAACTTGCAGTCAAGTTAAAGAAGATTCGACAGTTCAGTTGAAGCCTTATGATGAAGATGCATAGGATCTAATGCTTAAGCAATCAAGTCATGCTAATACATGTCTAGGATGAATAGTGGTTTCTGTGAAGTGACGAGAGCCACATGATGGATGAGATACTGTTGAGATCTACAGTTCAACTTTAAAGTTTTCAAAATGGTTTCAATGAGCATATAAGTTATTACTTGAGTTTGAAGTTGCCATAACCACTGAAGAGATTGAAGCGAAACTGAAAGTTGCAGTGATCTTGCACTCTGTGTTACAAATTGTAGAATGGGTAAGTATTCTATTATCATACTGTTGAAGCATTAAAAATCATACTTGTATTAGGGTTTCAAATTATGAAGGAGAAACAAAGTGTTGATAAAATCTGATATTGTTACTGTAAGAAACCCTATTTTTAGAAATGGCCTCTAGAATTTAGTTCACTAGTAAAATTGATTACAAGGACAAAAATGTGCATGATGATCTTATACAATAGTTGAATTTGTCCACCAATGACTCAACAAAAATCAAACAGATAGTGCCTGTAAATCCTTTTTTTAAAGTTGAGGAGGGTTTGTGTGATATTGGCAAATGGGCTAGGGACACCAAGGTTCATATAAGTGGGCTAGGTCTATTTAGAATTGCTTTCATCCAAAGGAATGCTCCCATCCCAGACTCTAACATATGGGACTTGGATGTAGGAAAATTGATAGTTCCTGGAGTGTTTATGAATACATATTTTTTGATTACAATTGCTAAAGCTTATGATAAGGTGTCTAGGGTTTTGAGAGATACAAATGGGAATGTATTACTGAGTGTCACAATTGATGAGATTATAAATTTTTTCAATTTGAGTGACCTTTCTGTTCAGATGGATGACATTGATTTTGAGCAGTTCAAAGAAGTGTACAAGGCTCAAAGGGAGTATTTCAAAACTGGGCCTTTGAAAGAATGTTTCAATAAGATAGGGGGTTTAATTTTAGTAGGCCCTAACATGCCAGAACCCTTCAAATTAGAGTATTTTAATGCCAAGGATAGAGGGATGTATAGTGCCATGTGTCATGTTCTGGGAGAAGATGAGGAGGCAACAATGCCCATTCACTTTATGCTTATGATGTTTCATATTTTACATCCACATTTATCTGTTGTATATGAATTTGCTACTCACATTGCTTATTTAATGCATCAAGGTCTAGTAAGAATAAAAGCGGCTAATATAGCTAAGCCAATGGTATGGTATTCTATGATGATGCACATGATCTTATATAATAATGCTGACTATTTTAAAGAATAAATGGATCTTATCAAATTTCAAGATGATGAAGAATTGTCAGTTCAGTTATGGAGTATAGATTTATCTTGGGATAGGAAAGAGGCCAGTTTTGTCAAATTTTATAGATGTTTTTCTTCTAGGCTCAAATCACTATTATGCATAGACAACCCAAGGATTCACATAGATGTGTTAAAATTTTTGAGACCAATGGAGTATGCTAAAGAGATGCAGATTGTTCACAATTGGGGTGACTTCATTCTATACCTTGTTTCTATAGTTATCAGGGTCTACGATTTCAGAGCAAAACTCCAAATGTCCTCCCTTACAGGGTTAAACTCAAGATAGGTCTAGAAGAAATCCTTAGACAACTGGGTGGGCTACAAGAGGAAGCATTGACTAGAAAAATGAAAGGTAGCATTTTCCCTACCATCACAAAAGTACAACAGTTAATTATCACTAAAGGGGGATGTACACAATTTGACAAATACTTGGAGCCTTATCAGTTGGCAACATCAGTGGTAAGATGTGCAGATAATGAGGGATTCATTATTGATATGTTCAGGAAAAGAACTAAGTGTTTAGCTCTATATCATCAATTTAATTTTCCTAAGGATATAATTAGAAATGAATTTGATTTGATGGAACAAGAAATCAAGAAGGAAAAGTGGTTAGCATATAAGAAATCCTAAAATTTTGTCCACCATTTTGATAGAGCATATGATCCCTTGAAAGAATTTATGCCCTGGGCGAAGAAGGTAGAATCCTTGATGAGCATGTTTGAATATATTATGCAAGCCCTAGACTAGAAGAAGAAGAAAGTAATGGAAACAAAGCTAGAAAAGGCTAAGGCTATTTTAAGCAGAGCTTCACACGGAAGGGTTGTTCCACTAGGGAAATATTTGGTTTACCAACGAAGAGGCTATAGCACAATCCTAGACAAAGTTGAAAAGACCTCTGATCCAAAAGGGAAGAGGAAATTAGACTCCAGTACCGAATCATTGCAATCTCCAAAAAGGCAAAGGGTGGAAGGAAGATATAAACAACAAGATGATATTTATTCCCCTTCCCAATCTCCCCTACACATGGATGAAGAGACCATTGCTGAGAAATTAGTGAAAATGAGGAATACAGGGAATATATTTGTTACAGCTTAGGAGTTGGAAGAAGGAGTGCCAAAGGCACCCAAACATGCTCAAATGGACTTAACAGTAGCTGAGTTTTCTGGAAAAGAATTGGATCCTATCATTAAACAAGATAGTGATGAATTCTTGTCAGATGATCAGTTTATTAAGGCAAGGGCCTTTATTCAATTCCTTTGGAGAATTCACAATAATGAATTCAGAGAAAAATGTCAGAAGTTGCAGAATGATCAACCTAATAGAGGTAAGGATGACATTGAAAAGAAAGTGAACTAGGAGTTGGTAGCCAAATTTGACAAAATCACTCCTGAAGAAGGCAGAGAACTGGTAAAGAAAGAAGGAGTTCTCATTCTACCACAGTGGGATCTTGCTGATGCCATTTTTTTTGATGCTATTAGGAGAGAGACCAAGCCAATACACACTGTGTTAAATTTAGTGAAGACCATGCAGCACCGGTAATGTGGTCTATAAAAAGGAAAGACAATAAGAAAGCTCCTGGAGATGATCATGCTAAACATGCAGGTAGCCTCTTGGTAAGAAGAGTGACAGACACCTTAGGAGTAGAAGCAACTAGCCTTACTATAGAATCAACAAAGTTTGGCATGAAAGTAGCTAAGAAATAGGAAGAAGAACTCAAAATCCTGAGGGAAAAGTATGAGATGGTCATGAAGGCCTATAATGATTAGGTGATAAAATCTATTGAAAAATATAAAAAGATTGCTATCCTTGAAGGAAAATAAATAGCTTAGTTTACTCCTCAAAGGATGATTACACAAGATCCCCACTAGCCCTCATTATCAAGCCCAATTATAACTTATCCCCCTTCTCCCATGCCATCAGGTCCCACCACACAAGCATAATTCAAACTAGAAAAAGAAATATTAATTGTTGAAAGAACCAAGTTAGAAGAAGAAAGGAATAAATGGATTGAGGAGTCTGAAGCATTTAAATAAGTAGAGGCATGGGTAAAGCAAAAGTATGCTAATAAAATACATACCACTCTCAGGAATTGCACTAAGGAGTTAAATCCTACTGCCATTTATTCATTGGGAAAAAATATTGTCAACATATTGAATGAATATAATGCAGATAAGGATAAATGGGATCCAATAATGGATAGTTGGAAGGATGCATGGAGGATGCATGATGTAGGAGATTTTATATCTCTGATCCTGTAGTCTCTTGCAACCTCCATATTAATTGGCTACCCTGTGTTGTGTCTTGGATGTCAATCAATCTGGGCTTATTAGATTATGGGGCCACACACCATACTGCTAGTGTCTTACTGTCCATATTGAATCCAGAACCCCTCTATAGTCCATCAGGACCAAAAGCTTCATAAGCTACAACATTATCTTGCCTCTTTATTTGGTCAATTAAGAATGAGGACTCCAAGTCCCATCCAAGGATTAGCAGCATGCCACTTCTCTTCACAAGATCTCTTGCCTCCTCCTCAGTTAATGTTTCACTGTTGGGATCATAAGCCTATATTTTTTCAATCATTTCAACAGTCTTTTCCTGTGATTCCCCTAGTTTCAAATACAATGTTAATTCATTCTTCTTAATGCTAAAGAGAAAACTTTTAAACTCATCAGACTTGATGAATTCATCATCATCTATAAACTCTTTAGCTTGGATGACCCTGTCATCTAATCTAGCTGCAGCCAATTCTAACTCATCTAGCGCCTTTTCTCCCTCTTTTGCCTATGATGTGAATTTTTTTTTGTCTTAAGTCAACAAAGTAATTCCAATTACCTGGCAGGATTTGTAGTGCCTTTTGCCTTGCATTTTGTGGTACATTCATCAACTTTTGTTTCTTTGATGGCCCCTGCTCAGATGTGGATGGCTCAGCTTGTTTAGTTTCTACCATAAACACCACATCAAGTTCAACTTCCTCAAGGTTTATTCTATCCTCCTCCTCCTCCTTAGGGATGTCTGGAAATTTAGACATAATATTTTCATAATTCTCTATACACATGTCAATTCTCAACATGTATTTGAGATCAGGAAAGAAACCACGGAAGGTAGGGTCTGCCTTTTTCAATTCTTCCTCTACCATCAAAATATTGTACCATTTAAGATTTCTCTCCTAATAGATATCTTCACTAAGCACATTTATAATAACATCCTCATCTGCCATAGGTTTATTTTGAGCCAAATTTTGATTCCTCATTTCTCTCAATGCTCCTCTAATGAAGTCTTCAGGGTCATACATCCTTGATTAAGCACAGGGCAATCTGAATTGTCTCATGAATTCATGGATTTGGTCCACAACATATTTAACTATAGAGAAATCCCCTATTTGGAACCTCCTTACCAAAAAGGATCCCTTATGTCTTTTAGGGCCTAAGTGTTCTCTATCCATCATGATAAGCTGCCACATGAATTCTACTATTGCCAATCTTTCTGGGACATATTTTGGCAGTAAGTATGGAGGTTGAGGGAAAGCATAAACTCTCATAACAAAAAAATTCTTAAAAAAAAAAATATCACCCCAATGTGGTTAATTTCATTGTCAATTTTAAATGCTAGGGGTCTAAGCAATTTGCTAACTAGTAAAGGAAATATATTCCTCACAATACCTAACATGTTCATTATTGGATCCACAAAATCACTATAAAAAGAAAAGGAATTAGAGAAATGGTGACTTCTATCCCATAACCTAGTCCAGAGTTGAAGCGAAATAGTTCCTCTTGCATTCTCGGTCTCATTGATGAACTCTGGGTTGATGTAGCCAATATTGCAATAGAGGATGAGGTGTATCAATATGGAGTAGTGATTGAACTTGAAGATTTTCAAATTAGTCTTTGCCGTCATCAACATAGTGTGCATTACATTGATTATGTGCCCCACATAATCAAACTCCTTGTTGGTGTACAGGTCCTGAACATTTGTAGCCATGACATAAATGTCAGGAGTCACTGTCAAACCTCCATCTATTCCAATAAATTTCATTAGACCATAGATGGTATTCTAGAAATAGGGAAAAAAGCTCAATATCAAATGAATCTGCAACCTTCTTCGGCAACAACCTTGCCTCTTTAATTTGTCTAGGAATATTCTTCCTCATAACCTTTCCAGTGTAGTAACTTTTATATCTATGAAATAGGGCCTCCTCTTCTGCTAGGTCAATATCCATGCTCATAGGTCCCTGAAGGTCGAAAGCTTGAATAAAAGTTGCTTTGTCTAACATGCAAAGTATAGACTTGTCCTTCCTATGGAAAGCTTGTGTCACTGGATTGTATGCTTCAATTAGCACTTTCATGAGGTCTATATCCAAAAATACCTTGGGTACTATCAACTTTCCCAAGTTCCTATCCCATGGGTTTGAAATAGGAGGACCTCTCAATCTATTGTTATAGAAATACATGAAGAGCTCATACCCAGTTGTGTTTGGGCAGACAACATCCCTGCATAAGGCATAAGGGTCCCTCCATTCATAATCATTAGCTGATTGCAAATTTGAGGATCCAGGCAATAGTTTCATCCATTCTTCAGTGTATATGTTTAGCCTCTTTGTTCTTGAAGGAAAAATCTTTTCCAGTTCTACAAAAACATCAGGAGATCCTTGTTCTATCATTCTTTATGTATACTAAACTCTAAGAAGTAAGCTCCTTTTCTGAACTTAAAGGTTTCAACTCTCTATTTCTCTTCGACTCTAAAAATTAAGGATGCTATGTGAAGTGTGAATTGTATTTAATAACTAATAAGCAAATCACAAGTTCACAACCAGCCACCAGGACACCTACTCTATTAAAAATTAAAATCTCATCAAGCACACACACATGAAATTAGTAATTACCCTTTTCAGAAAAGTGTCACTATCAACTGTCACTTCCAGCATAGATTTGGGGGTGATCCAAGAGAAAAATTGAAAATAATTGGCGTGTTGCCAAAGTTACACTAATGGTACATCTAATGATTAACCCTAGGTCACAAACAGTCAAGAAACCCTAACAAAGCTCTGCAAACATTTCATTCTTTAGCACTTTCCACATGGCATGCAACTCTCACTTTTCAACACCTTACAAAGTTACACACGAAGTTAGTCAGGACTTCGAAACCCCTAACCATCATAAAATTAAACCATTTAGAAGTTATGAAATAGCCAGCCATAACTTTGTAACCCATCACCATCATAAAAAATTAACCGTTGAGAAGTTACAAAACAACCAGGCTTAACTTCAGAACCCATCACCATCGTGATTTAGCATTCTGAATCAGTTAATAGGTATTTATAATTTTATATAGAATCACAATTCACACTCACAGATACTTCAAAGTTAAAGTTAATTAATAATTACAATTCACATATTTTTCAATTTATAAAACTATTGTTCAATTTCATGAATCATGATTCACGTAACATGTTACTGTATTGACTATTTAGTATTGAAATTTGAAGTATTAGAAAATAACGCGTAAAACTAAAAAATAGTAACACTATTAGAAAAAGAGTCTTCTAGTTCTCATATGTATACACTATACAATATTACTATTAAATTCAAAATCTTGTATTAGGTATACATAATACTGGTAACTAGATAACTGATTGAGATTCACTGAGTGACTGAAGTTTTGAACGGTTGTGGTTTCCCCAAAAGGAGAAGCGACAAGCTTCCAACCGTTTCCAAAACCAAAATGAAAAGTACATTCAAATTTCATATTTACAAATTACAAGTAACACAATTTTTCCTAAGATCCATTGAAGTTCTGAAATTTTAGAGGAAATTACAAAAGCCTAATCCGACAGTCCGATAGTCGACTCCTACATTTCCAATTCCTAATACTAATAGACTAATAGTAATTTGTTAATATGTTATAGTATACACTATATACTATAAAATATAATATAACTAGCACTCATCATTCGATGCGCAGACCAAAAAATAACCAGATCACCTCCTCTTGGAACCCCTCTTGGTCGAAGCCATGATCGTAAAAAATGGCACGCATCTCTGCCTTGTCATGTTCTACTTCGAGTTCGAACATGTCACTTTGGTATCTGATGCAATTGGTAGCATGATCCCATGCTATAGACATAAGATGACTAAGGATATCCTGCTGAATCTCCTCCTTCATATCCAAATTTGGTTGGATAACAGGTTCTGGGTTATCATTTGATGATCCCTCAGCTACTGGAAGACCCATCCTGTCATCCAAGTTTCCAAATTTAGAAATTTAGAAAGTGCCCTGTACTCTGCAATTTCACTACCGAGGAGTATATAAAGAAAATAATCACCAAGTTGCTAGCCGCAATAAATTTTGAAGGAATGTTTCACATAAGGTGGCTTGCCTCAGAAAAGGACATTAAAGAATATCAATAAACAAAAATTGCAGACATTTTTATCCTGCGTAACTTGGCTTCGAAGTCAAAAAGAAAAATAATGAATGTTGATGTACCACAGCTCATATCCTATCAAATTATCCTTTTTAATGTCTAATCAAAATCTTGGCCTGGATTATAATTTATGTAACTACTCAAGTTACGCACTACACAGACTGCCAGCGCGTGCTTGGAATGACCACATCCTAGCTGCGATTTTAAATTTTTAACTGACAACTTGGCAGCCAAATTAAATTTTGAAGGAATATTTAAAAATTTCACGTAAGGTGACTTCACTCCGAAAAGAAAAAATAATGAATGTTTACAAATCACAACTCATATCTCATACAAAATATCCTTTTTAATGTCTAATCAAAATCTTGGCATTGATAAGTCTCATTAATAATTAATTGCACTTCAACCTTTAAATGTTAAACCTCTAAATCCTTTCTTATGACCTCACCCAGACCCACTGGGACACATGGAATCACAACTTAATGGCTTGTATGCTAGATTATGTGCATCTTGATCATAAGCAATTAAGTCAGTCATTGGATCATTTTAGAATTGTCAGCACTTTAATGTGCGGTCACCTTCATGTTAATGGAACCCACGTCACCTCAGGAACACTGCCCTATTTAAGTGGTTAGGATAAATTGAACACTTCTCAACAGTTAAGTGATTAGGATGGTAGTTCCAAACTTCCAAACCTATGATAGTAATAATCAAGTGGTTATAGAGCTTCACGAGGGTTTGTTGGCTGTTAGTGTTGGCGGTTACGAAGCTGTGATGAAGGATTTGGCGGATTGGAATAACTTTGAAAAGGTTAATCAGTTACAAGGTTAAATAGTTTAGAGGTTACAAAAGGCTTTGTGCGGGAATTTGCAAGGCTCTATGATAATAGAGATGTTAAGAAGGCCATCACCATAACTTTGGAAGGGTTCCAAAGGCCTCTAATTTACATGTTACAAAGTTATGATGAAGCATTTGGCAGATTGGCATAACTTTGGAAAGGTTAATCACTTACAAGATTAAACAGTTCAGAGGTTATGAAAGGCTTTTTGTGGGAATTTGCAAGGTTATATGATAAAGGAGATGTTAAGAAGACCTTCACCATAACTTTGGAAGGGTTCCAAAGGCCTCTAAGTTACCTGTTACAAAGTTATGATGGAGCATTTGGCGGATTGGCGTAACTTCAAAAAGGTTAATTAGTTACAAGATTAAATAGTTCAGAGGTTACAAAAGGCTTTGTGTGGGACTTTGCAAGGTTATATGATAGAGAAGATGTTAAGAAGACTATCACCGTAACTTTGGAAGGGTTCCAAAGGCCTCTAAGTTACATGTAGTGAAGTTGAGACAGGGTTAGATGAATTGTTTGCATAACTTCGGAACGGGGCCAACTTAAGTTTTGAATCTTGATTCTTGATTCTTGAAATAACATATTAACATGGCTGCATGACTATGAGGCATTGAGGGATGATGCATTTACACTTTATAGTGAGGAAAAAGGACATTAATAATTATATGATTATTGTATATTCGTCAAATTTCATGAACATTCTACAAATTACAATAATCAAAATTCAAATTACAAAAATCTAAATTCAAATTACAAAAATCATGAACAATAGTTACAATACTTATTACTTGTAATATGAGTCAAATTGTCAATATTCGAATAGTAATAACTAAAAGTTAATAATTATAAGTGTATAAATACCTATTAACCAAAATTTGAACGCTAATTGCTAATTCTAGAATCTAAATCACTTAACTCACTCAATGGGCAATCTAAACCTTCTATATCCCACATGGAATCCAGCTCCTGAAATTGACTAGTAGCAAGAGATTCTTCTTCATTCTAAGTTGGGTATTCAAAATCAAAAAATTATTCATCTTCATTTTGAGTCTGGGACCAAGATCCTCATTTGTCTTAGAACTAGCAGTAACACTAGTAGCACCAGGTTTTGAAGTGTTCAAAAGCCCTCATCTTTCACGCATGGAATTCAAAATTGCCAATGACCTATCATAAGGAAAGTCTCTAACATTGTACTGAGTTACAAACAACCTCAAGAAAGTTTCCAAATTTCTGTCTATTTTGTTTCTGATCTTTGATTTAAAAAACCCCAATGTACTGAAAATTCTTTCATCTTCCACTGACCCCAATATCATTGTTTGACATAAATCAACAAGTTTGAAATATTCTGATATTGAATCACGTAATACTTCACTCTACTCTATCCTTTTCCAAAGCCTGGTTGTTGCACCAGGTTCAAATGGATTCTCCAAGTTTTTTATCTGTAATTTCATACATGATGCAAATTGTCTACATTATTTTTTAAAATTAGTTGAATCTAAAATTCCTTCAATTGGTTGTCCATTGGAATTTGCATGTTTTGAAAACTCTCTGATCAATTCATCAATATTTTTATGAAAGATCTGTGCATCAGTTTGTTTATCTCCAAAGGTTTTCCAAAAATGAGGAAATACACAACCCATGGCTTCAAGAATTTCTTCTCGAGGGAATCTTTCATGAATCTCACTTGAAAGTTGGTAGGAAATTGACTTCAAATTATCACTAACAGATTTAACAAT
>MU224863.1:1072710-1102146 GCA_018584345.1 Thuja plicata | reverse complement strand
CAAGAATTTCTTCTCGAGGGAATCTTTCATGAATCTCACTTGAAAGTTGGTAGGAAATTGACTTCAAATTATCACTAACAGATTTAACAATCCTGTCAAAATCAACCCTTTTAACTGGAAGTAGTCTTCCTTGCTTGCCCGTCTTAGATTGGTGCATTGGTATTTCATATCCTTTCACAAACAGACATAAATGATTTTTTGCATTAAATTGTAAAAATTCTAAGCATGATTCAAATCTGTAATTGTCTACCACCTAAAAAATTTGGGCTTTGAATTGTTTTCATATCTGAGTATAGACAATCCAGGACAATGCATGCCATTCTACATAAACTGCTATACTCATGGATATACATAGTTCTATCTTGGGATTTCTTAACAAGTTTATTCTTTAAATCTAGCATGGGGAGAAGACTAGCTAAATTTAACAGAGTCTCTAATTCACTTAACTTATGTAACAAATCAGGAGCTTTGTCTACTCTGAGGCATTTCTCATATATTAGTCTAATCAAGGATTGATATTCTATTAGAACTCTTTCTACTGGTCCATGCAAAGAGATCCATCTGGTCTAAACATCCTTGAGAAGCTTGTTTCATGGTATTACTCCCTCTGAAAAAATCTTAAATTCTGCAAAATGTTTAGGACTTCTACAGAAGTAAGAGTATAGCTCACAAACTAGATCTTAAACTTTTGACACTGTAGGAAAATCACTTACAATTTTATATGCTAAATTCATTCGATGGGCCATGCAATGTATGCCAAGCATGTAAGGTGCAATATTAGTTTTTAATCTTGCACGAAGATCATTCCTTTGGCCTTGCATTACTGCAGCTCCATCAGCTCCAACACACACTAACTTCTTGCCAATTGTCAAATCATCCATACCAACAAATTCATTCAAATAATTCTTCACTTTAAAATATAAGTTTTCTACTGTTGAATTGCCCCTCATTTTATGAACGCATAGTAGATGAGCTTGACGAACATGTTCTTTTACTGTATACACATGCATACAGACCCAAGCAGTGTTATCTACTACAGTAAATTCATCTATGGATAATGAAATGAATCTGGACTATTTTACTTTCTCTTGTAGATTTTGCTTTTCCACCTCAAAAAGACACTTTTCCATTTCCTATCCAATGTCTGTTGACCAATGTGACATAGGATAGCGAGGAACTCTCAAAAAGGATAATAAATTACCATATTCTGAGAAGTCTCTCATAGGACACCCTTTGGACATAATATGAAAAATAACACTCATATGAACGGTCTTTGCCAAGTTTGCTTCATTGGATGCATGTTTAAACCCAGCCTTGATTGGATTTTCACTACTAGCAATTGCTGCCATTCTCTTGTTATTCTCTTCATATTCTATGACATACTTAACATGAAGACATTCTTCCTTTGATTTCCATCTCACTAGTGATATTTCTTGTCCATCTATGATCTAATTTTCATAAACCTTACCAATATGCTTTTCTATAGTGTCAAGCTTTAGCTACAACTTCTTCTCTCTTTTATTTTTCTAGGTACAAATCTTACACCTGTATTCTGTTGGTTGTTCATCATTGTTTAGGACTGGTTCAATGAACTAGTACTTTTCTACCCAATCAACCTTAAAATTTCTTGTCATTTCCCACTCCCGCCCCATTTTTACTTCACTTTTTCTTTTCTTCCTACCAACATCATTATTATCTTCATTGCTAGCATTTTTATCCAAATGGTTCTGCGTATCGCTTATAACATCTTCTATCATGCCACCATTGTTATCCTCATTTGATGCATTTTTATTTTCATTTAACTCAATGACAACCCCAACTTGTGGTAGTGGTACCGGTGAGCTACCGTGAATGGATTTTGCACTTGCAATTACAGAAGTTGATGGAGTAGAAACATTACCAACTCCAAAGAAAGCCTTTATGGTAGAATCTTTAAGTTTTGGGCACTTTGATGGCCTCCCAAACCCTTCACTTCCCTGAGGAGTCTTACCTTTCCCTTCACTGCCCTGATGAATAGGAGTCTTACCCTTGTCTAGCTTTCCAATCCCTTCACTACCCTGAGCACAGTGAAAAGTCTGAGTCTCAAGTTCAACCTCCCCTAACATCTCAATCCCTTCAGCAACATGATAGTCACTCTTATCCGACATCTTGACATCTCACTAGTCAGTGAATCACAAGGAAATTAATAGCAATATTGTGAAATATGAAAAAATATTTTCTTACGTTGGTCCAACTTCCTCTGAAATAATTCTGCTTACAAATAATTTTGATTCTTTGAATTGCTGAATCCTCTATTTACTGAATGGGACACAAAAACTAAAAGACTAACAAATCTCATATTAATTTATATCAATCCATGATTCAAATTTCCATTTTTTTTTGAATTCCTGGGCTTTTGGTGAAAATGTGCCGACTTGAATGTAGGAATTAACAAATGGTTGACAAAATATGTCGTGGTCAATATAACAATTAATTAATGGTTGGTGAAATAGGACGTGGTCAATATAACAATTAATTAACGGTTGGAAAAATAGGACGTGGTCAGTATAAAAATTAATTAACGATTGGTGAAATAGGATGTGGTCAATATAACAATTAATTAATGGTTGACGAAATAGGTTGTGGTCTATATAATAATTAATTAACGGTTGGCGAAATAGGTCATGGTTAAGATAACAATATAAACCATTTGGCTATTTTAGATTTTATATGCAATTCATAATTAATACCCTTGGCGAATAAGAGACCATTAAAAAACAACGTTAGATTTGTTAAAGGTGAATATATTGGTCAACCTTGTCAAATGGAAAATCTTATTGGTGATTCCAATAAATATTTAACCATTACCGTGTCAAGATTGGGCGATTGGGGCCACCGTATACCTTGCACAATTCACCAAATCTGCCAAAAATATATCCCAAAATTCACCAAAAGGCAAATATTCACCACTAAAAATTACGCTGAGTACGATCGTCCCCCCATGATTCTAGAGCTGGAATGGAAGGACCTCATTTTGGATGCAAAGGATAAAGTTGAAATGCAGAAAGGAAATACACCACCAAACGCCAGAAGAAGGTATGTGATACTATTAAGAATTTAATTTTGTACCACTTACTGATCTTTATATTTATATAATCTAAGATATTTCAAACTTTTCATAGACTGATGGACACATCAAAGAAAACTAAGGCCAAACCATAAAAGCACTACCAACACAAACTTGGCTCTAGTGGTTATATGAAACTTTCCGCATGACTTGTAAGCAATAGTAAATCAAATATTGAATTGAAATATTTTTAAATTGCAAACAATTTTCTTTAATCTAAGAATACAAGAAAAATTCACGCTATTAAGAAAAAATGTAGGGCTCTGAATTCAATGTTGCACCCACAAAAGATGAAAAAATAATTGCCTTCCAACATGGCTATGTAGCCGTGACTGAATGCCTACGAGAGTCGAGTAGCCACATAAGATTGTAGTGCATCGGTCACACATGTAAATAGGCCAAACAAAAATTATTTCAAATTGAATACTTGAGAAATAATCTATTAATTTGATGTTAATTTACAATATAAATTAAATATATTTTGTTTTAAATAATAAATCAATGATAACAATATGCATGAAATTACAATACAACCTGCTAATCCTGGAACAAAACCTGCACATGATGAAGGTCCTGTTGTGCATCTGAGCGGCGAAGGTATTCATTTGCTATTCCATTTTTTTAATGTAATTATTGATACAATTAAACATCTTAAATTGAAATTGATATAACCTTTTTTGTTTATATTTTAGAGCATGTAGACTGTGGTGACCAAGTGGAGCATGATCTGGGTACGCAACATCAGGAACATGATGTGCCTCCATTAGGTAAATAGGACCACTGTTATTCTTGTAAATGAGTTTAATTGAATTTGGTGTATTGATTATTATAATTAAACTTTGTATGTCAACTCCAGAGGATTTAGAGGGTGTTCACCCTGTTGAGGTTGAGGCTAGACAACATGATACGGTAGATGATGTTGCCCCTTCAGGTAAAGAAAATCCTTATTATATTCTTTTAATTAATGAAATACTTGTAACAATAATAAAAAATGTTTTGAATTTAAACCATATCTTTTTATTGCATAGGACTGCCCTTCACATCATCGTCCTCATCGTGAGTACAAGACGAGGCATATACTGAGATCAATAGAAAAAGAGGGGGGAAATAATGAATATTTGATCTTCCACTTAGTCTTTTCTAAAAAAAAAAACTAATGAATGTAATCTACCTTATTTGATAATGACTGAATTTTATATTTTATTAATGGATGAATGTTATATTTTATTAATGGATGAATGAATGAACGAACACTATATTTTATTAATGGATGAATGAATGAATGTTATATTTTATTAATGGATGAAAGAATGAATGAATGTTAGATGTTAATGGGGAACATAGAGTTATGTTAGGGGAGGGGACAAATGATTTTCCACCTTCACGTGGTTGGCCCCATTAAGTAGATAATATTAAACTATTATCAAAACAAAGAGAAGCTCAAGATTGTTTCAGGGATAGGCGACAGATGATATAGCTGATCAAATCTTGCTAAGGGTATGAAGAGTAGTCCTTAGACACCTAGGTCAAACATTGGTAATACTCTAAATTTTAAATCTCACTTCTTGCAATGGTTTACTTGACCCTTCCATGATACTCTTTATTCCTCCAACTTAATACCACTCACATGTACCCACCCATTCTCAAGACCTATTAATGGTCAAGCCACAACTAGTGCACTATGCTCCACACCATAAATACAATGCACCCCATGATTGATCTGATGTAGAGCCCTCCTATAATCCTCTAAGGAACCTAACTCAACCCAAGGGATTCACCAAATATTGGAACCCTCTTAAGGAATTAGACTCAACTCAAGGCTTTACAGAAAGGTCTCACTTAAGGTAACCCCACATAACATACTTTTGAACAAGATCTCTTTACACTGAACTCTATCCTTCACTCCCAATAATACCACATCACTTCCTTCTCACCACTTGGTAATCCACTATCCCACACATCATGAGATCAATCTTCTCTTCAAAGCATACTAGCCCTTGATTCTTCACCCAACTCCAACTGTCCAATCTAATGGCTTCTAGGATCTTCAACCTGCCCTATCCAACTTACATCCACTCTCCAAAAACTCTTCCTTGTTATTAATTCAAGGTCTCTGATTGGATCCACTCATGCTTCAACACTATCCCACTTTCCTATGACTATCCACATACATAACCCCACTAGAATCTTCAATTGATACTTTCACTCACATTTTGGATTCCCCTACATCTAAGCACCTATGAGAACCCTTAATCCTTTTTTAAAGAGACTATATCCCTAGACCCTCCTTGGTCTTCAATATGATTTCCAATGTACTTTCCTAAAGGACAATGACCCTGCAAATTATGACTCCATACTTGGGACAATCATCTAAAACATTCCCCCCAAGCCTTGTGTCCTTGTTCTCTCATAAAAAAGACACCCTAACATCCTTATATACCCTATCCATACACTTTATCATCCACTAAATCCATTAATAATTCTCTCACTAGACATAATTAATAATTCTGAAACCAACTACATCTGCAAGAGCATTCAAATTACTAAAGGATTCCAATGTTCAATAATTTTCCATTGGTACAAATAGAAGTAATGAAGTAATCAATCACCAAACCCTTACAAAGAAGGGTTTTGAAACAACTTTAAAATAATTTGAGCAATCTTTTACCATTGAGCACATTAGGATTTCTAACAATGTTCCAAATGAACCTAATCCATTATACTTTTAATTCCAATAAGTTGTAGGGTAAGATCAATCCATGATAATAGGTAATGAACTTCTGATCAACAAATATTATAGAGTTTGGACATTTCTAATTAGCATTTTATTAAAAAAAATTCTCCCAAACTCACACCCTCACCCTTGACCCAAAGAACTTTCCCAAACATGACTAGGGTTGTTGTGGGTTATTTTGTACCATATATCCAATTGAGAGTAGAAATAAAAGAACTTGGAGAATGAATTTTTATTTTCTTGCATTTACTAAAATGCAACTTCATCTCTATTACATGATGATGTCCTAAAAAGCCTAGTGTATCTTAAAGATCTCATATTGGGAAGTTATTCTATATTATATTATCTGGGTTACTCTTTAGAATGTAGGGAATCATAGTCTTCTTACCTCTTAAATTCAACAATATGTTTGTCATTCCTATACTAATTTCTCTACTTAGGTTTCCTCGAGTAATACTGTCTGAGTCTTTAATTATTAGACTTGAATGAAAAATCTAATACACTCTTTATCCCTTGTTTAAAGCAAGAAAGCTTGAATAGTAAAAAAATTAAAATTAGTACTGGAGGCTTGCTAGACTAGATGTTAGTAGTTCTAAAATTAATATTGGGAAATATTTAGAAAGAAAAGTGTTGACAAATATAATTATTGCTTCTTTCCCATTTTCCCTTAATTATGGATGCACTGCATTATAATTCTCAAGTCAGATATATTTATCACTTCTACCTGCCATTATTTATGGATGCAATGCATTTTTAACTCTTGAGTTTCATGTTGGATATTTTTGATGAAATTTCAAGTGAGAAGGGAGGTTTTGATCATTTTTGAATAAGTTGTATCTATAGAAAGCACTCACCAATTGAGGTTAGTTTGGTGTAACAAGATTTTCAATTTTGTTAGTAAAGAGACACATGTGTCCATACAAGATGTGGTAGGAATGATTGGAAAGATGCTCTTTGCATGTCAGGGTAAAACATTTGATTTAGATCTGAAGTAGGTATTGTGAAGCTGTTATTAAATGTATGATCATCCCTCAAATATAAATTGCTCTAGATTCCTTTTTCTTTGAAATAATTTTTGCATACATGATACTTGTGACAAGAACTTGACTATATACTTTATCATTGATAGAATGCATATTAAGCATTACATTATTTATTACAACTTCACTTTACCAGTGACCTCTTTATGGAATTTGGTGCTTAAATGGAGTTGGCTACAACAACTCCTCATTTTTTTTCCATTCGCCTATGCTTCTAACGTGGGTAAGGTATGTTTGTAATTTGAAACTTTGAATATCTTAAATCAAATTTGGAGTTATCATCTTTAAATTTGGATCATCCTGTAAATAAGTAAGATATTGTAGAATATCATTGTTGTGATTTCCACATCAACCCACTCTCAAATATACAAAGATTTTACTCGAGGAGAAAACATTGGAGATGTCACAGCTAAAGGAGAATGCATTAGCAATATTATAGATATGGTGAGTTATTATGCCTCATTTTCTTTCCAACATATTTAGCATAACGAACTCAATTCATATAATATTGAATGTTTTAAGTATTTATACACTATATGATACAATTTTAATAAGCTTGGATTATGGTTTGTCTACTCATTCATGATATATATTTTTATATGTATATGTATATGTATATGTGTATGTGTACGTGTGTGTGTGTGTGTATCTATATATATATATATATATACATGTATATNGAGGAGAAAACATTGGAGATGTCACAGCTAAAGGAGAATGCATTAGCAATATTATAGATATGGTGAGTTATTATGCCTCATTTTTCTTTCCAGCATATTTAGCATAACGAACTCAATTCATATAACATTGAATGTTTTAAGTATTTATATACGTGTGTGTGCGGACCTATATAAATGCATACATATATCCACATCTATGTATGTATATGAATGCTAATGCATTTACATATCATACATACACGATGTGTGTGTGTGTGTGTGTGTTTCAAATAAGATATTAAATTAAAAAAGATCTTTCATTGATACATTGTCAAAATATAGCAAAAAACTAACAAAAGTCAATATTAGAAGTTATCCACTTGACCTGACTATTTAACGAGCTAGAAAAAAAGTTTCTAGGCATGTGGTAGATCCCTTAATGTGACCTTGATCCAATCCCCTTTTAAATTCTTTTTTACCAAATGGTCCCTTTTATTTTTCTATTTCAATTTGACTAAGTAAATGTTTTACAACTTTTGGTGCTATTTTCTACTAGTATTCATTAGCATATATTTTATACCGTAAAAAAATTAAATGTCATTTCTCACTTGAAGAACATGTTAAAGGAATAATAAATAGAAAACAACTTGAACTTGATGGAGAGGAAAGAAATATGAAAAATCTATTCTAAGCATGAACTATATTAGTATAAGAGTAACATGAAGAAATTATATTATAAAATACACTACCCATAAATGGGAGTTGAGCTCAACCATTGTCAAAGCAACATTATAGAGAAGTAGATAGAAGATAGGAGTCATCTAATTAAATGAAAGCTAAAGCATGAAGGAGGAAAAAATAAAATTGAAAAACTTAACAGTGCAAAATAATGAGGCTAAAGAAACCAACATATAACCAATAGAAGCTGAGAAGACAACTTCATTTAGTAAGAAGAGTCAGATCAATACAGCTGAAAAAACTACCCATTGCTGGCTAGTTTTGTTTCACCACCATTTTATTTCCCACAATTTGAACCCAATATAGAAAATACATAGTTTATTAAAAAGGGAGTGAAGTAATGCTCATAAATCTTACCATCATGCATGTGTGAACTGCCAACATTGTGCTTCAAAATGAGGAGAATGACTTCAAGATTTATTTACTATTTCATAATAATTCATTTTCATAGCAGGGAAATTATTTCCTTTTACACTAAATAAAAAATATGTGTGAGATTTTGAACTTTTATTCCTAAATTGTAGTACATGTCAATGTGAAATATAGAGAGTACAAAGATTAGGAAGTTAAGTTTATCAGGAGAGCGCAGAGAGAAGAAAATTAAGCATAAGTGGAAAAAAAATATTCTTTGTTTCACATGACATGGCTAATAAAGTTAGATTAGACACTAAAGTAAGTCTTCATACTTTATCATCTACCATTCAGTGACATTGATATGATAAGTGTATAACTTATTATCCAACTTTTTTCTACATATTTCATTTACATTAGATGTCCAATGGCCATTGAGATTCTGTCTTGTAAACAGTCTGAAAGAGATTATGACAACTTAAGAGACTAAAAAAAAATATTCAGCTGAGAATTAATACAAATATATTTTCACATAAAAACAAAATTGAATACAAAAACTCATTGAATTGAAAACAAGAACTAGAAACTAAACTTATCATGGCAATTTAAAACCTGTGTAAACTGCTGATGTACAAGTTGTTAGTAATAACTGAGAGGGGGGGGGGTGTTTAAATCAGTGGCCTCAAAAATTAATCCTTAAATCAACCCTTCAAACTTAATACCACAAAATTATACCTCTAGTTATCTTAAGTCCTATAAGATGAATGCCTTGAAATACTTATATCAAATTCCTACTTGTCGGAATGCTTTGTAAAACTTCTTCAATATGTTTATCGATAAGCAGTCTTTCTATTTACCGAAACACAGTAAATAACTAGTGTATACCGATCAATCCAGATTTACTTATGTGAAATGCAAAACACTAAAGTAATGACTCATAGACACATTGACACATGGAGTTTTAATGTGGAAACCCAGTTAAGGGAAAAACCACTAGGACTGGTACCCCAAATTTTCACTCTTCTGAAGTGAGCTTGGTGAAGAGCCAACCCTATTAAAGGTTACAAACACACTATTAGGTGTGACCTTGTTAGAGGATTTAAATAGATAGTTTATCACTTAGTATCTGGCATCTAATGCTACCATCCTTGATCAAACACTCACTTGGCCTGTCAATAAGTATCAGGCATATCCAATGCTACTTTGTATGATCAAACATTTTGATACCCCTTGGGATGTATCTTAATTACAAAAGACTTTTAAGTCCTGCTCAGTTAAGAGACTTGATGCTTCAATGGTTAAACTAAAACAGTAAATTGATATGTTCACATATACAACTTGAATTGTAGATTTTCAGATATATTGTAAGTGCATTACCTTTTTGATCAATGTTATCAATTCAATACCCTTTTTCCACATTGTTCGTTGGTGTCTGCAAAATTTAGCTCTTTCCTCAGCTTGATTGATTAGGTCTGAATGAAGAATTTCTTCTCCTTCAGAATCTCTTTAGCATCTATTCTCTTGTCACTCCCCTTATTCATAATGAATAAGCTTGTCTCTTATATAGACATGATTTCACCATTTCTTGGCTTTCTTGATTTTGGTGTGATCCATAATTCTTGCCAATTAGATTTAAATAAAAACTCTAGTTTTATCTCGTAGAGATCTTCTTGCCAACTGGACAAAGCAACTTTAAATCCTTTACTTATCTCCGACTTTATCTTGTCAATTAAAACAATGATAAGTATTAGTTAAGTCTATTTTTAGCTCTTGGTAGCTAAGAATTTTGTCATTTTTGAACTCTCTGTTGTGTCGGTCAATACTTTAGTTAGTCATCAATGACAACTGACTATTCTGTTGGTGTGACTTCAGTTGACTTTGGGATCTCCGTACGTTGGGAAACACTGTAATTCTATCTATCGGGTTACACTGTGCTTTGCTTGTTGGGAAACACTATGAATTTTCTCATCAATAATGATGTGCATTTGCTTGTCAGGTATCACTATGAATTTTCTCTCTTACTCTATCCGTCGGTGTGCACTCCGTCGGTGTATATAGTCACTTTGTGAATACTTGACTTATATGCATTATTGATAGCATAGCCTTTGATTCATTAATTCTTTGAAGTCTTTAACAGTATGTCCATGATCATACAAATTATATCAAGTTGACATAAATGAAAATACAATACATTAACTAATTTAATGCCTTGCATTAAATTTATGTGTCTCGATGATTATCAACTTAACATCTTCAAACATTAAATCAGTTATAGTTCATCAATCTCTCCCTTTGGCATTGATGGAAACACACTACATTATCACACTATATTGTTACTAATACAATATGAAATATAGCAGTTGAAGTTCATCAAACTACCAATCTTATGTACTATAACTGATACAAATATTTGGTCCTTGGTAAGCTTATGTGAGCTTAGATTTTATTCTTGCAGATTTCTCTCCATCTTCAATCCCTTCACTGGATAGATGTAGAATCTTTCTTCTTTTGATGTCTCTTGTCATCAATTCTCTCCCTTTGTATGTACTCTCCCTTTCTGGTTACATCTCTCCCTCTGGATAATGTGATGGATATAATCTCTCCCTAATGTGATATCCTCCTTGATATGATAATGGATGATGTGATATCCTCCCTGATGTGATAATGTATATAATCTCTCCTTAATGTGATAATGGATATAATCTCTCCCTTTGACAACAATGCCAAACAAATATTTTGACAGCAATGCCAAATAAATATTTTGACAGTAATGCGAAACAATCCTTTCTATCCATAATATACTCCTTGAATTTCCCAATCCATCGACACTACAATAACTTTGGTGCTTTGGAGTAGATAAATACCTTGCTGTGTATAGATTTATCTTTGAAGTCCATCTCTTTGCTTGCATCAACATGAAATATATTATGATAATATGTAGGCTGATGCAACCTTCTAGTCATCTTACTGACCAATAGACAAGGGTCTGACCCCTAGTCTCTTTGTTAAGTAATCAAATGTATCCTTGGCTAGTGGCTTGGTGAAGATATCAGCTAATTTTTCCTTTGATTGCACATACTCAAGTATCACCTCCTTTGCTTGAACTTGTTCTCTCAAATAATGATACTTGATAGCGATATGCTTTGTCTTAGCATGCATGACTGGATTCTTGGAAATATTTATTGCACTGGTATTATCACAATAGATAATTACTGGTTCAAGAATTTTCATATGCATACCTTCCAGTAACTGTTTGATCCATTCAATATTTGAGCAGTTTGTAGCAGTAGCAACATACTCTGCTTCTACAGTAGACTGAGAGATGCATCCTTGCTTCTTGATGATCCATGTGACAAGTCTGTCACCCATAAAGAATGCTCCTCTAGTTGTGCTCTTTTGGTCATCAATATTTCAAGCCCAATCAACGTCGGTAAAGACCTTAAGTTCAAATTTGCCTTCTCTTCTATACCATAAGACATATTCCTCGATATTCTTCAGATATCTTAGGATTCTTTTCACAGTAGTCATATGTGATTCCCTGGGATTAGCAGTAAATATTGTAACTATTCCTACTGCATGTGCAATATCTGGTCTAGTATGTACAACGTACATGAGTTTACCAATCATTGATCTGTACAAAGTCCGATTTACATCTGATGAATTGTCCTCTTTTGTCAGCTGACATCCAGTTTCCATCTATGTTCCAACTAGCTTGGAAACTTCCATCTTGAATATTTTTAGCACTTCTTTGATGTATTTGGATTGTGTGATGAAAATACCTTCATCTTGTTGCATGATTTGTAGACCAAGAAAGAACTTGATCTCTCCAAACATAGACATCTCAAACTCTTTTCTCATTTCATTTGAAAATTATTTGCATAGCATATGATTGCCTCCAAATATGATGTCATCAACAAATATCTCAGCAATCAAAATGTTAGCATCAGTACCTTCCTTCAAATAAAGATTACTATTTTCACTAGTTCTTACAAATCCAAAACTTATGAGATATGAATGAAGAATTTCATACCATGCTTAGGGTGCTTGTTTTAATCCATACAAGGATTTGTGTAATCTACATACCATGTTCCTCTTATCTGGATCAACAAACCCTTTTGGTTTCTCAATGTATACCTCTTGATCAAGTATTCCATTTAGGAATGCACACTTGACATTCATTTGGTATACCTTGAATCCTTTACATGCAACATAAGAAAGTAATATTCTCACTCCTTCTAGCCTAGAAATGGGTGAAAAGTTCTCTCTATAGTCAATCCCTTCTTCCTGTGCATACCCCTTGCATACTAGTCTTTCTTTGTTTCCGGCGAATTCTCCATTCTCACTTAGTTTATTCTTGAAAATCCATTTTGTACCGATGACATTCTTGTCATCTGGTCTCGGTACAAGTGTCCATGTCTTTTTTTTCTCAATCTTCTCAATTTCCTCATTCATAGCACTAATCCATTCATCATTATCAAGTGCACCATTGACAGATTTTGGCTCAAAATCACAAATAAGACATCTTGTGTTTAGAGACTTACTTTTGGTTCTCATACCAGCCTTCTTGTCTGCAATGATCTGGTTCCTTCTGACATATCTGGAAAGTATAGGTTGAATTCTTTTTCTATCATCTTGATCATTATTGTGTTTTTCATTTTGATCTCCATTGCTTGGTACACCATCTTGAGCAATATCCTGATTGTCGGTATTTGTAGCCTGATGCTCGGGTGCAATAATCTGTTGCTCAAGAGCTATACATTATTTATCGGGTAGAGTGTCAGGTTCTTCATTGTAAACAAATCTATTGTATTCCTCTGGTTCTATTGTGCTTTCCTTTTCATTCTTCTCTACAAATTCATCTATCTTTACACTTGCACTTACAACAATTTTGTTAGAGGCTTTATTGAGACATTTATAAGCCTTTCTCTTGGTGGAATACCCTAGAAAGATTCCTTCATGACTTTTGGAGTCAAGCTTTCTATTTATTTCATCTTTCAAGATATAAAATTGACTACCAAATTTTTTCAAGTAACTTACATTGGGTGTGTAACCATACCATAGCTCATAGGGTGCCTTCTTGGTGTCTTTCTTTAATTGTACTCTGTTCAATGTGTAAACAACAGTACTGAAAAATTCCCTCTAGAAGATTTGGGTGATGCATTTCTCTATCATCAGTGTCCTTGCACAATCAACAATGGATCTGTTCCTTCTTTAAAAAATTCTATTTTGCTGTGGTGTTCTCAGTGCAGAGACCTGTCTTTTGATTCCATGCTCATTACAAAAGTTTGTAAATTTATCTGAAATAAATTACCCTCCTCTATATGATCTTAAGCATTTCAATTCTTTACCACTTTGTTTTTCTACCATTTCTTTGTACCATTTAAACATCTTGAATGCTTTAGAGTCATCTTTTAGAAACATTACTGTCATCATTCTAGAGTAATCATCAACAAAGAGAATAAAATATCTATCACCATAGTAACTCTTTGTCCTCATGGGTCCACATAGATCTGTATGGACTAGTTGTAGAATGACATTAGGTGTATGGGTTTTGCTTTTGAAACTAGACTTTTTCATCTTACCTTTTTGACAATTTTTGCACATGATATTGTCGGGCTTAATCATCATTGGTAAGCCTCTTACATTTCTCTTTTTGCTTATCTTTATCATGTTGTCAAAGTTTACATGACACAATATTTTATGCCATAACTATATGTCTTCATTTTGAGCCATTAAGAAAGTGGTTTCAGTATCATTCAGATAGAATAAATTACCTTTTGTATGCTCACCGGTACCAATCAAACTTCTTGATTTATTGAAGATCTTTGCCTTCTTATTTTCAAATTCTACTCTGTGACCTAAATTATTCAACTGAGAAACACTCAATAGATTATAATTCAGTCCTTTCACCCAATTAGCATTTTCACATTTTATCAGGTTATTAAACATTATAGTTCCTTTACCTTCAACTAGACAAGGTCTGTCATTCCCATTCTTACTGAGCCACCATTGTAGTATTCAAAAGTCTCAAAATTTTATTTGTCACTGGTCATATGGTGAGTGTAGCCACTATCTATGATCCAGACATCATTTTTTCTAACTTTAGATATGAGTGTTGTTGTGGGTATACAACACACACCCCATTTTTTGGTCCTCTAACCATGGGGACCCCTTTTTTTGTGTCTTTTGGCTTTTGATCTTGTCTGCCCCCTTGAGTCCTCACCCAATTAGTCTCAAAAGAAAGGGTGTCAGCGTGATAAAACAAAAGAATACACCTTTTTTTCGGCCTTTCGACCCTTTCGGCCTTTTAGAGGACCATAGTACTCAAAAATACCAAAATAGCTGAAAGGCCAAAAGTCTGCCCTTTTGGTGTTTTGGCCTCCAAAAACATCGAAAGGCCGAAGGTGTCTACCTCCTGAATTTTGGTATTTCAGACCCCAAAACACCAAAAGTGTTGACGTAAGCCCCATGGGTTTATAAATTTCTAAAAGGGCTCTAATCTGAGTCACTTCACCTTTTTCAAATCCAACGTCTTGAGAGATCATGACTTTACCATTTTCACCCTCGATCCTTGAGACCAATAGCCACGTGCCTCCAAGCTCCATTGTGTCATCCTCCCCCGCTCCTAGCTCCTTCAAGGTAGGTTATTTCTTCATTGTCTCATTGTTTTTTCCCTTTTCTTGGTTTAGTTTTAGGGTTTTCATTCCTAGTGCTTGTCCACTTGAGGGCATGCAAACTTCCCTCTCCCCTAGTCTCTTAGGGCCTTTTGGCACCTTCAATTTTAGCAGGGAAGTGCCTCCTTGTCAGGTCGGGTATTTTCTTTCTAGTTTTCTATGTTAGGGTTTTTTGTTTTCTTTCGATCATGGACTTTGTCGCAGGTTTTCGGCCTCTGAAAGGCCAAAAAGCAAGTTGGGTTGGGAGTCTAAGTGTCATTTTAGAGATTCAGCCTTTTTCAGCCTTTCAGACCTCCTAAAGGTCTGAAATTATGACAAGTTCGAATCCCTGAAAGTGTTGTGCACCTTAGTAAGATCTTGGACTTTCAGAGTTCATAAACCTATTTAGATCTTTGGCATCCACAAAAACCTTCAGACTTTTGGATGCTGAAAATTCTAATGAAACTTTCTCTTCAATGGTGGATTTTCACACTTTTAGCCTTTTCAGTCTCCGAAACTATTTTTGGCACCTAAAACCCCAAAAGGGCCGAAAGTCCAAAAATTTGCATTCCTGGCTACTTAGAGAGTTTTCCTCTATTTTCTTAGATTAGTCAGCTTTCTTTTATTTTTTTTCTCCTTTAGATAAAATACTAATACTTGCATGTTTCACTGTAGAAATGCCTAAGAAAAAGACTGCATCACCCATGAAGTACCTATAACACCATCATTTCATTTTTTATGAAACCCTATAACACCATCATTTACTTTTGTAGATAGCGGAGAAGAAATTAGCTATGCAAGAAGTGGTCACAGCCAAGAAGCACAATAGTTGTAGAGTGAGAAAGATGATGATGATACATTCACTATTTTGATCGAGGGAAATCAAAGGTGTGGATCAAAAACCACTATCCCAATTGTTTGAAGAAGAGAAGAAGTAATGAGAGGAATCACAAGGATGATGGAGAAAAGTAACGCAAAAAATATTAAATAATAAATTATACATTGATAATAAAAATAAAAATAAAAGTAGATGGCTTGTTGAACCTTGTCTCAACTACACTCTTGTGAGTAAAAATTTGCAAGTAATTGTCTAAACATCAATGAATTTACCCCTAGTCTCTGTCTACATGAAATCATTGGTGAATCCTGTTACTCATGCATCCATTACATTCAAACCAACTCCATGCATACCTGCAATCCTAGCCCCATAGATTCCCTATATTATGCTTACCTACTTGAGCTCCATGCCCTTGTTCTATGATCCATCCCAATCCCTTGGTCACTGTACTCACTTTCCAACTTGGTTGTCCCACCATACCACTGTACCTATGGATCATATCCCCATTCAATCATGCACCAAAACTCACTTTTGATCAACTACCCAAGAACCATTCATGACATCCAATGAAAGAAAAAGCCTACACAAAACTCACTTGTGCAAGCCTTAGCTTTCCCAAGTTCACACGTGTTCAACCATTGGCCTCATCGACTTCTTGTTGAGTCACTCTTCTTTCATGTTGACTGATCTCATGGCATGGCCCACATCCATTCCCTGTCCTCAACAACTCAACCCAAAATTACCACCAACATCTGTCTATGAATGCACATGAAGAACCTTGTTGCACCCTTAGTACTTACAAAAACCTACCTCAGATCATATACCAAATACAATCCTAAACCAAAATGTACCAAAAAACACCATGAATTTTTTATTTTTTTAAAAATATAGTGTGCGTCAGAATTCTGACACCCATGCAAACATAAACCAACGAGAATATTGTAGATCTGACAACACTTCCATTGGAAAAACTCTCTGATTGGCATCGTAATTCTGACAATAATGCAAACATAATTCAACACAAGTGTTGTACATCTGACAACATTGTAATCAAAATAGTTTGTCTGATTGGTGTCATAATTTTGACAACAATACAAACTTAAACTGATGATAGTGCTATGCATCCAACAACACTGTCGTTGAAATAATTCATCTGATTGGCATTGTAATTCAGACAACAATGTAAACATAAAATGATGACAATGTTGTACATCTAAAAAACTATGACTGGATTAGTTCATCAAACGGTAGTCAAAATTCCAACTACCATGAAAACCTAAATTGACAAGGATGGGGTCAAAATTATGACCTAAATTCTCTAAAAAATAGACCAGCATTTTCTGATGTCATGGCTGTTAGAATTCCAACACCCATGGGCATGTCAAATTTCTGACTAAACATTTCCAACATCTCTTTTAGTCAAAATTCTGACTAATGTAGGTCAGAATTTTGACTAATGGCCATCAGAATATGGACCCAAATGTATTAGTGATAGATGTTCCCACTGGTTTTGAATCTTCTATGCCAAAATTTTTTAGAATCTCCTTCACATATTTTGATTGACTTATGTATATTACTTTCTTTTTCTATTATACTTGAAGTCCAATAAATAATTTGATTTCTCCAATCATGGACATTTAAAATTCCTTCCTCATTTCTTCTGCAAATGACCCACTCAATACTTCATTTCCACCAAATATTATGTCATCAACAAAAATTTCAGCAATCAATTTTATGTCTTCACTTTTAGATTTTATATATACATTGCTATTGTCACTAGTTCTTGTAAAACAATTCTTAATAATACATGCATAAAACCTTTCATACCATGCATACAACCTTTCATACAATGCTTTATGTAGTTTACATACCATGTTTTTGCCTTTCTTAGTTGCAAATCCTTCAGGTTGTTCAATGTATACTTCTTCTTCTAACACACCATTCATAAAAGAAGATTTTACACCCATTTGATATACCTTAAATCCTTTATGAGAAGCATATGATAACAATAGCCTTACACCTTCAAATCTTGCAACAGGTGAAAAATTTGCACCACAGTCTAATCCTTTTTCTTGTACATATCCTTTGCAAACTAACCTTGCCTTATTTCTGATCACTTCTCCTTTCTCATTCAAATTATTCCTAAAAAATCCATTTAGTACCTATAACATTCTTGTCACTAGGTCTGGGTACTAAAGTTAAAGTGTTATTCTTTTCTATTGTTTCTAATTCTTCTTTCATAGCCATAACCCAATCATCATTGTCCAAAGCATATTTAATAGTTTTAGGTTCAAATTCAAATATCAGACAAGTGCTTTCTCTTACCTTTCTCCTTGTCATTATTCCATCATTTTTATCTCCAATAATCTGATCTTGTGTATGATTGAGTTTCACATACCTTGGGAGTACCAGTTTTGTCCTTTGGTTACCTTCATCATTATTCAATAGTTGTGCTTCATTCATCACTTCATTCGCATGTGGTACTATCTCTATCTCCACCAGTTAAACATAAACATAAACAAATGTGTCATAGTCTTCTAGTTCCTTCTTCCTATTTTCCTTATTATTTTCAAAAAATTCATCAATTCTAACATTTTCACTTTCAATCATCTTGTTAGTATGTTTGATCAAACACTTATATGCTTTAAATCTAGTAGAATAGCCAAGAAATATTCCTTCATCACTCTTAGAATCAAATTTACCATTTTGATCATCCTTCTTTATGTAACATTTTCTTGTAAATTTTTTGAAGTAATTGACACTAGGAGTATGACCATACTATAGTGCATAAGGTGTTTTGTTTGTAACTTTATTAAGTTTTACCTGGTTCAAATTGTAAACAATAGTACTTAGAACTTCTCTCCAAAGAGTTTGAGCCACTCCATTTTGTATCAAAAGTGTTCTTTCACAATCAGTTATGGATCTATTCATTCTCTCAGCAATTCCATTTTGTTGAGGTATTCTTGGTGCTGACATTTGTCTCTTGATTCCATGTTCTTCATAGAGCGTTGTGAAATCATGTGAAGTAAAATCACCTCCTCTATCAGATCTAATACACTTGAGTGATTTTCCTATTTATTTTTCAAATCTTTCCTTATACACCTTAAACATGTAGAATGCATCATATTTATCCTTTAAAATTGTTAGAGACTTCATTTCCTTTCTTTGATGAACCAAGGGTTAGGGAAGCTTTGAAAGAAAACTCTATTATAGGCATACTGTTATCAAAATTACTTAACTCAAAAGTAGTAAGTTTTCCAATCAAAGAATCTAGAGTCACATTTGTAGGACTGATAGATCTTAGTTCTTGTATAACAAAGACTCTAATAGCATACTATGGTAGAAGGGTTCTCAAGATTTTAATTACCACATCATCATAATCAAGTTGACCATCATCTCCTTTAATAGAAGAGACAACTTCCTTTAGCCTTTTGTTATATTGACCAATATGTTCTCCTTCTTGCATTCTCATTTCATCATACTTTCCTTTGAGACTGTATACTTTAGCATTTTGAACATGAGAATCACCACCATGGATTTTTGCAAGCTTATCCCACATATATTTAGCATTATCCATTTCTTTAATATCTACAAATTCAATAGGAGTTAGGGTGCCATAAGGTTGAACCTACTTCATTATAAGATGATCCAATGCTTTCTCCCCAATACAAGACATATGAAGTTTCATCCTGCTTACCCATGTAGAGAAGTTTTCTTTAGATAACTTAGGTGCTTCCTTCTTATACATCTTTGGATCTTTTCCCTAAGATGTTAAGCCTTCACATTTAGGGACCAAAGCTCTGATACCAATTTTTAATATAGGTCTAATTACTAAGAGGGGAGGGGTGAATCAATAATCCACGCAAATTCACCAATTCAACTACTTTAAACTTTATACACCAAAACATATAACAACAACTAACATAAGTAAAGTTTCAATGTATACATCCACAAGTAATCAACCACACAATGTAAACACCATATTTTTCACATGGAAACCCAACTAAGAAAAAAATTTGGTGTGAGATGATATCCATAAGATCTGTACTCTTCTGGAATATGCCCTATTAGGAGCTTATCCTATTAAAGGTTTACAAAAACACTGTAAGGTGTTACCCAGTTAAATGATTTTCCTAAGACCTGTTAGGATATTTTCCCTGTTAGGAGAAACCTTCTTAGAGTACTTTAAACACAAGCTAATGTGTCACCTTGTTAGAGGATTTACAATAAAGATATTTTAGGATGCACCCTATTAGGGGATTTCACTGTTACAATGATTAGAAAGCAACATATAAAATGATCTATAAAAACTGCACTACCTCTACATGATTAGATCCTTTTAATTTATTTAATACATCATCATACTATATACTCTTCTTTATCTTTATCACACTCAATTCCTTTACTTTCTCTATCACCAAATCCTTCTACATTTCACAATCAACTCTCTTCTCTCTCCGTGTTCTTCTTCAACTATTCTACTATATAGAATTACTTCCAAAACTTACAAAAAACCCTAAATCTAAGATATGAATGATCTAGATCATCTTAGGTAAGATACAATGTATCTAGACACTCATAAAACATTTTCCTCTGACCATGTTATCTTTCTCATCAATTTTACCTTGGTAGTTGAGCCATCTAAAAAACCTCATTTGACCAAAAGAAACTTCTTGAAGAAGCTTCCTCAAATGTATACCTTGATCAATGTGGTGTCAAGTGAGTCCCAAAAAACAAAAAAACTAACTTTATACTTTACAAACATAATCACCGGTCCTCTTGCCACATCGAATTCCATCACCGATCTACAAATCTTCATTGCCTATTCAAGAACTCTGTCTTGTTTACTTGTTCATTCTGTTAACACCACTTCCAGTCAATTATACTAGTTGCATCGGTTAACATAATGATTTGCGCTCGTACATATAATATCTTGAAATTGTTTAAAATGATATCCTATGACCTCTCCATCCAATACTTCACCGATCTTAAATAAAATTCAAATCACTTACTGTCTATCACTAAATTTTTTAGCAATTACCCAGTTTGAGTCCAATCAAACATAACAAACTTAATTCTCCATATCAAGAGTCGTGATGGAAAAGTTAACATCATCACACATGATATAACCTTATATAAGTATAGAAACTTTATAAACATACTACAACTCATGATTCACTTACACAATATCAGGTAACATATTGAAAACACTAAGTCAAGCAGTTGACATCAATGACAACCAAATAATTGATTCACTTGTCATCAAATCTGTACCAATCTTCATAAATACATCACTTAGCATCACTACATTAGTTATGCTAAGAACTGACTATCCGCATGTGATAGTGGCGAGGATCACAAGTTTCATAGGCTTTCTGGAGCACTCTGGCCTTGGGACCACTAGCAAAACCAACCCAACAATTATACAAGAAGAAAAAATGGAAGAAAAATCATTCCAACTGGTAGATGTTTCTCTGTAACCAGTTTTTGGCAGCTATGCATATTTTATGTATGCTGTCATCATGTATCTTGTAAAATCTCTTGCATTATAAAAGATATTTCAAGGCCAATCAGTAGAGGCTATAAAATTTGGGGGGGGGGGGGGGGGGGGGGAATGGTGTAATTAGAGAGTCCTAGGTCTTGTAGTGTGCAGAGAGAACTACAAGGCTTCTTGCATTTAATTTCATAAGTAGGGGTGTTACATTTTGTGCATTAATGTTGTAACAGTCATGGGATTATCTCCATGGAGTGTATTCATAATCATATGAATCTGATATACTAAGGGTTTTCTACATTCATTTTCATAGATTTAATTGCAAAATATGATATTTATTCAATGGTTCTCTTTTGAGGATAGGGTAAAAATACTTTGAATGGATAAAAATGATTTGAATATGTGATATGGATTCCTATAATAATATTTATTACTAACATAGGAAGGATTTGTTAATGTCAGACATTAAGATCATTATAAATCCATTTTTTTCCTTCCATACTTGCTTGTGAGAATTAGTTTGTTGCCTAGTGTAGACACCCAAAAATGGACAGACTTGCAAGCTCACATTCAACTACTAATTATTCTTCTATTGATTAAATGATTCTTTAATTATTTAATTAATTATCTTAATTCTGCTATGTCCTAATAGGTTCATCATTTCTCAATATTAATTAAATAATTAATATTATTTAATTAATTTACCTTAGTTAATTAAATTAAATTAAATTTCCAAATTCCCATATTTTAAATAATTATCAATAATTATTTAAATTAGCTAATATTTCTTCTCAATTAAATTAATAACTCAAAATTAATTTAATTTTGTTTTTGACCAATTTCCATTTAATTTCACTCTAATGTTGAATAATTCGGCTTTATTCTAAATTGAATTTTTAATTTAGTTTTAATTCCAAAATCTTCCAAAAATAATAATAAAAAATAGTTTCACGAGGAATTCAAAATTCTAAACAATAGAAAAGAGCTTTAAATTTTTGATCGAAGAACCAGTCATCAAGCTAGGGTGAAGAAATTGTTTGATTGAAGAATCAGGCTGAGGAAGTTTATGGGAGGAGACAGGGTTTTACTCTGGGATAAAATAAGAGAACCACATGGAGGTCTTGGAAAGTTTGAGTCCCCATGGAAAGGCCACTCTGAAATTAGCAAGGAGCTTAGACCTAATTCTTTCAAGATAAGGTATGCTGACGGTATTGAATTACCCCTGTCTTACAATGAGAAATGTCTCAAACTTTATCAGTTGTAAGCAAGTCCTTTCTCTTGTACATAGTCTTTTGTTGTGTCTTAGTTTTAGGGTTTGTTTTGTGTGCGAAACTAGAGATGTTGAGTCCCTAGTTAGTCCCTCATAGTCCTAGAGTCCCCTGTCAAAGCCACCTATTGCATGGTTTTGGAGTCACCCCTTTTTAAATTTGAACTTGTGTAAAACCTATTCAATTTCTCTTGCGCACCTTGAACCTTGAAACTGAACCTTTAAAGTTAAAATTTCAAGGTTCAAGGACTAATCAGTTCCAAGTAACACGTTGTCTTTGTCTTTGTGTTCATCAGTGTAGTGTGCATTCCACAGCTTGAAATTTGAACTTGAATTTCTAGTTCAAGGTTCAAATTTATTTCCGTCCCACTCATGCCGTCACAAGATATGCTAGTCTTTTCCCGCGTCGTGAAAATTGCAATTATCAAACCTTGAACTTGAACCTTGAGATTTTTGGTTCAAAGTTCAAGCGTCTCATAAGCTGTGTTGTTTTGTGGGTCCTAGTAACATTAGTCAGTTCCAAATGTTTATAGCATGATGAGCTCCAAACCTTGAATCTCATTCTCATGATTCAAAGTTTGAAGATGAGATATGCCAATCCTAAATAGCACGTGCTAAATTTACATCATTATTGTGGTAAATGATTGAAAAGATATATATTAAATTATTAATGATGGAGGTGATGGGTAAATGGAAATGGAATATGTGCTACATATCATTCACATTAAAAGGTGGTGGGTGTTATTAAATAAAGGCAAGTTTCCATTAATAGAGGTACAACAATCGAGGCAAATATTTTTATTAAATCGCTTCTCTTTCATAATTTTTGTTCACTCTGTATACACAAGTTCTTGGCTGTTGCAACAAAAGGTGAATGTAGATGAGGTAAATTTTTCTTCTTAGAAGAAGAATACAAAAACAATAGAGAGTTTCAAGAAAATCCTTTGGTAATTTCTCAATTTGAAGCTTACCTTCTCTGAAAGTTAAGTTTTCCCAAGTGTTTCTGCTTTATCTTCTACTCCTTTTTAGAACTCTCCTTTAGTCCAGTCACCTATTACTCTAAATTGAAAATTCTAAGAGAAAATAAGTCCACTCCTTTAACCAGCTATCTTCTAGAGATGGGAGACACACTCCTAGTAGATGTGGATTTAGGAAAGTTAGTGGGTAGGTTTAGAGAAGTGAAAGAAGAATCAATGGCTACTAAGATTGTAGAAAATGGACTGTTAGAAACCACGGGGTTTCCTAAAGTAATGCCTTTCCTTGAATTGGTAATGGAATTTTGCAACAGATATGATAAAGTTGATAGGTGCATTCACACCTTTTTTGGTGATGTGTTGGTATATGTTAACATGCAGGTAGTTTTTGCAGCCTTAAGAATTGCTCCTGCTAAGATCTACAGAGACAAGACTATTTGCAAAGTGCAAGCAGGTTTTGACTAGAATAGAAAAGATATCAACAACAACATAGCTAGAAGCTGGTTTTTGAAATTGGAGAAGGGAGGATCCTTCCTACCCAGACCATTTTAGAAAGATCACCTAATTGAAGATGTGTGATACATGGATATTTCTATGAACAAAGAGAAAGTAAACCCACATGATATCTTATGGGAAGATTGGATGTACATTTTTATCCAGGCTATTCTTGGTGATGAAAAGTATGTTGATTGGGCTGAAATCATAGCAGACCAGCTTCATGAGAAAATATCTCAGGCGACAGAGGTAGCTAGTTTTGACATGTCCTCATACCTTTTCTATATATTGGCTTGTTGCAGAGGTTGGGAAGGTCTTCCCCATGAGCCATGGATGGAAGATATGAAAATATTTGAATACTATTCTTTGCTACAAAAGAAAAGGAATCCCAAAAATTTCAGGAGAGTTCAAGACATGTTCTTAGGAAGACTTATTTTTTAATTAAGAGGAAAATAAAATTAGAGGATGTCTGAAGAAGCCATTGAATTGATCAATATTTATGGGAGTTTCTACATACAATTTTCAAGATTACTTATTTGAGAATTGGAGGTTTCAGTGCAGAGCCTTTAAAATTACAAAAATATTGCCTAGACAAACACATCCTAATAGAAGTCTGTAGGCAATCAGTTCAAGTTGAAAAGAAGTACAAGCTCAGAAGAGGAGATGATTGCTTATTTCCTATTGAACTTGGTCATTACCATTGTAAGCTCATGCAAGACACATCAACCTTAGAAGCTGAACTGAAAAGGATGAATTTAAAGTTCTATCAAACCAAGAGCTATTTTAACAGTAAAAAATTTGTTGCAAATCATTTCCATGTAGATGCCACATTCCTCCATCAACCATAGCTAGAAGATTATTGGGCTGATTGTGTACATGAATACAAAGTACGGAAAAGGCTTTGGTCTAGGGTCACACTAAGAAAAATTGTCACCCTGAAAGTACCAATTGTTGTTAAAGGGATCGAAGATGATGAAAATGATGATGTCTTAGATCCTAAATATACAAAGCTCATTGAAAGTATGCCCATCCCATAAATTGACTAGAACAAAAGAGAAGAGGAAGATTTCAGAGTCAAGACTCATGATGTGATAAGAAGAACATAACAATGGCTGAGAGATAAAAGGAAGTAGAAATCAAAAGGGGATGAACACAAGCTCAAAGATGATTCAATAGCCCCAAAAGTTGGGTCCCCACCCATATGTACTAATGAGATTGAGCATTTGTCTCATGTAGGTGAACTGGGGTCAAAAGTAGAAATTTTCAATAAAGAGAAAGAACCTTCTATCACGTAGACAACTGTAAGGATTACCCATTCAAGGAGCAAGAGGAAAACTAAACCCACCCAAGTATCTCATATTGAGGTGGTTTTAGAAGCAACTAAGGGAGAAAAAGAGAAAGAAAGGGAACCATTCATGGATAAATCAAAGGAAAGTCCAACGAATGAAGGTAAACAAGCATAAGTAGAAGTGGCTAGACAAGATTCGTTGGCATTGGGTAAATATTTTTATTTTCAGACTCCCCAGAACAAGGGCAGTGTGAAGGCTCCAAATTGGCTCGAGTTATCTATGAGAAAGAAGCATAGCACAGTCCCAGTATCCACACCAGTTGGAGATCTGGTGAGTAAATACCTCAGAAAGACACCCAATATTAAGAAACCTAAAACTAAAGCACTAATAGATGTGGATGAAGAAACATGTCACTGGATTTCTAATATTTTCAAGCCTTCCATTGACAAAAGAAGTAATGAATTCTCTCAACAAGACTTCAGTGTTGGAAAGGTGAATCTGGGTCTAGCAATGAGGTCTATTGATATGAAGGTTTTTGAATCAATTAATAAGAAAATAAGTTAGAGAATATAGAAGGATTGGAGGGATAAGAAATCTCTTAAGTAATCTTTGAACTTGATGGCGAATACATTCATGCACTTCAAAATCTTGAACCTTTAGCATTAGCACAAGTATCTCCTATAATCAATGTCAAGTCTTCCTCAAGTCAAGAATTATTGGACCAAGTGTAGAGAGGCAAAGCAATATTAAAAATAGTCTCTAATTGGATAGACAAGGTCATTGAAGAAGTAGTGGATTTTGTTTCAAACCTTGATAAAACTCATCATCAGACTCTCATAATTTCCAAGGAGTTATAAATGGAGATTACTGTTTGGGTGGAAGAAATAAACAAATGGGATAATGTGATTAAAAACATGGATAAGATTCACACGTATGGTGTAGATAAGTTCCTTGCAGAAAAACCAATATTGAGGCTTGATGAAATTTTATTGTTCATGGCCAAAGTGAACATAGAATTTGGAAATGAAATTATTGAACAAGGAATACAAGAGTTTTAGATCTCCTCAAGGAACTCAACTACCTTAACAAAATCATCAGCAACAAACTTAAATACATTGATATTAAGCTAATGGGGATTGAAGAAGACCCAAATAGGAAGGCATATCAAGTAATCACATCATTTAGAGACAAGATGAAAGCTCTGGAAGAAACAAAGGACTTGGCAATAAAGATTGCTTGACTATAGCCTGAGTAGACTCCACACTGATCATTGGATGTGAGAACCTAAAAGTATACAAAGGTAAACTAGGATAGGTTCATAACGACTAGAAAATATTGAAAAATTGGGTATGAGCTATCGATATGCACAACTGATAGATTATAGCTGATTTATCGGTTGCATATGAGGAATAAAGTGCCACACAAAAGGCCGCACATGTACCTAACTAACCTGAAGATACTGCTGCCCCAAATGCTAAATAGATTGTGCCTGGAGATAGTCCTTTTAGTTTTTCTCTATTTTAGCTTAGTTAGTTTTTAGAAATAAGTTTTGGCTAGGCTTTTGATAAGTTAGTTTTAAAAACTGAATATTCCCTGCTTGGATATATTTTTTAATTTTCACGACTTAGTTAGGGTCGACTCTCTGGATTTAAAAAAGACTTCTTTATATTGGGAATTTTGGGGGCTGATATATTTATTTTTTTGGTATTGTTAAGACTGGATAGCATATGAATATAATATCAGTTGGTTTATATATTAAATTATGGTTTTTCTCTAATCTATTGGTGAATAGGAATGTGTATATTTGATTTCATTTAGAATTATATTACATGCTACTATGATCTATGTGTATGCTATCAAGCTCCTTCAGTAATTTTTCATGTGATAATTGTTAGAGTATTATTACTTTATGCTTATTAATTAAATCATATCGATTTAATTATATAAGTTTATATTACTCTAGTTACTTAAGCTTCACTTAGGTACATTATTAATTAATAATGTGCAACCTAGTTCTTTCCTTTAGGGTTTCTTTCTCACCTTTATAAGGTTGAGTCTTGTACTTTTTCGTGAGACTCTTATGCATTTTTCACAGTTTGAGAGCACTTTCCTTCCGTCTCCATTTTTTCTTCTCTTGTAACAGGTTATTGGCTAACAGGTTCTTCTTGGGTTCTGTAGAATTGAGTTTGACCAATTCTTTCATGGTATCAGAGCTCAGATCTGTGGCTGCTTGTTCCTGATTTGAAGGTTTTTTGGAGCTTGAAGGGTTTCTGACTTTCAGAGTTATTTTTTTTAGTTCTGGGGGGTCTCTATTTTTTGGAGCATTTTGGACCAAAATCAACCTCACAGTTGAGTCCAGAAGGCCCAAAAACCCTAGGATTCATATAAAATATGTCCAATTTGGACATCGGAGCATCATGCAAATTTTTTTCGGCCTTCTAGGGCCGTACGACAGTTTTTGAGGCAAAAATTAAAAAAATATTAAAAAAATGTGTTTTTTTGGGCATTCCGGGGCACGCCGCCACCGCGCCACCCTGGCACCACCCCGTTGCCACCTCCGACCGGCCCGGCCCGGCCTGCGCCCGGCCCTCCCGCCGGCGCGCCGCCCACCGGCTGCCGCAGTGCCACCGGCGGTGCTCCGCAGCGGAGCCACCCACCGGCCGCCACAGCGCCATCGGCCGCCGTAGCTCCTCTAGCCAACCACCAGCCCACAACTCCTCCTGCGCAGGCTGACGTCATCAGTGACGTCAGCGGCCAGAAATGTTTTTTTCCGGCAGTTTTTGAAATTTCCCTGCGAAATTTTTTTTTTCGGCGATCGGATTTTTTTTTCTGCCATACCTTCCGACGGCCGTCAAATTTTTTCTTGTGGTCCATGACGGTCATTTGGATGTCAAATTTAAGATAGGGTCTGTGTTTTTCCAGCGAGCTCTCTTTTGGGGGTACCTCTGCCTTTTTGGTCATATCTTGGGCATACGGTGTCCGTTTTCAAAAAATGAAATATCGCCGGAAAGGTGTTTTCAAGCCTGTCGCATTGGTGTAGATTTCATTTCTTGATTCTTCCATTTTGATGCTAGTTTTGAGCCTCAAATTCAAGGTACACAAATTTACTTTCTAAAGCTTTTCTTGCTCTCTCTTTCTTTCACGCTTTCGAAATTGTGCTGGAATTGGGTTTTATCAATTGTGGGGGGGTGTTCTTTCTTGCTTTTCTGTCTTTCATCTCAGAAAAAAAAAATATTGTATCACATAAAATAAAACCCCTTCTGCATCTTCTGTCTAGTTCTGAAAGAAAACATAATTCAAAAATCAGTCCAAGTATAGGGCACTATGGCAGACACAGCATCTATTGAGCTTCTCACTCCACACAATTACCATGTGTGGAAGCCACGAATGACCAGAATCCTCATGTCATGAGGTTTATGGTCATGCCTGGATATAGTTCAGCCAGTTCTTCAGAGGCCTTATGAGGCTCTTATGCATAGGAATAGGATGGATGAGGCAATGGGCCTTATTGCCTTGAATATTTTAGATGGGTAGTTGTTCCACCTGGATGGTCTGACCACACCCAGGGATATGTGGGACAAATTTTCCACCTTGTTTGGCATCATGGATCAGTTCAAGATTCTCCAGATAGATGCAGAGTTCACCTCCTTTGCACCTGACTCATTCACCAACATTGAGGACTTCCTGATGAAGTTCAAGTCTCTTCGATCTATCTTACAGGTTGCTGGAAAGATGAAGTCAGATGATGAGTGCATCTTCCTGATACTCTCCAAGCTTCGTGGTCCTTATCAGATTTTC
>MU224863.1:1060132-1071417 GCA_018584345.1 Thuja plicata | reverse complement strand
ATGCTTATTAATTAAATCATATCGATTTAATTATATAAGTTTATATTACTCTAGTTACTTAAGCTTCACTTAGGTACATTATTAATTAATTATTAATTAATAATGTGCAACCTAGTTCTTTCCTTTATGGTTTCTTTTTCACCTTTATCAGGTTGAGTCTTGTACTTTTTCATGAATCTCTTATGAATTTTTCACAGTTTGAGAGCACTTTCCTTCTGTCTCCATTTTTTCTTCTCTTGTAACAGGTTATTGGCTAACAGGTTCTTCTTGGGTTGTGTAGAATTGAGTTTGATCAATTCTTTCAATAATTAATATTTGAGATCGATTATGAAATCTTATTCCCGTCAGTGTCAAGTCATTTGGCTTGTGATCGATTGAATTTATGATAACCCGTGATTCCCTTTATAAGCTTATAATGGAATGTTGATTCCTTTAGTACTTTCTGGTTAAAAGCATCATCTAAAATTATTCTTTTGAAGTAAAGGAGTAAAAGATTGATCATTTTAGAAGGTAGCTGCACCTTGGATGTAGAGAGTGTAGTCATCGGCGATTAAGTCAACTGATAGTGGTGGATTTCTCTCTAGATTGGGTTAGTGGTCAATTATTTATCAAAATTTCAAAAGAGGAAAAATCTGTCCCCTAACAGATTTTTGGTGACTTTGCTGGGGATAGCTAGTTTTAAAGGATGTATGGTGATTAGAAATGGTATTACCTCATCAATATATATTCCTTGTATTACATCCTAACTTGGAATTCCAAGATACCCAAGAGGATATAATGTCAGATCTGAGCGCTCAAGCCTGGAGGTGTAAAACAATTTTTCAACAATATCATGAGGTGATTCAACTCCTTGAAGTCAAAGAGGAAATCAGAGAAATAATAAGCTACTTTTTGATTGCTCAAGAAGCAACAGTAGTTGAGAGGTTGGCTTAGTTGATCTAGATTAATAGACCAAACCCACCTCAATAGCCTCCTCCTGCTAATCGCAATCAGTAGGATGCTTGAAAAGAGATACACAAGGGGAGATATGGAAAATGGATTAGTAGACAAATATTTTGAGGAATTGAGATAGTTAAAGTTTACCCCTAACATACTATTGAGAAGAAAGACCCATAATACAAGTAGGCCCTCCTCACCTCCTAAGTTTTTGTCATCTCCTATTATCTTTCAAGCCCTTAATTTATGTGGTACCTTACTTCCCTCTCATTTCAACACCTCCCCGTTCAATATCAAATTACCCAACATGGCCCAAAACTAGCCATGGGGAACCCAAGTAGGTCCATTAAACTTGGGTCAACCTTAAATTATTTTCCTAAAGGATCTTGAGATGTCCTTCCAAAATTTAGAGGAGATGGTAAGGTCTCTCTTAATGATTATTTGAATGCTTTCAACATTGCATGTGGGGTTATTTTCATCGCTACTAAAGATGTAGCTATCCACTTGTTTGTTCAAACCTTAACCGATACCGCTGCAGATTGGTTTCATCAGCTTCCTAATGGCTCTACTACAAATTGGAAAACTATGAGAATGGATTTTGAAGCTCACTTCAAAGAAATAGATGATGAGAACTCCCTTTTACTTCAATTGTCTCAATTGAAGAAAGAAATGCACAAACCTATGAGGGATTTCATTGCAAAGTTCAATAAGATTTTATATCAAATCCCTAATGCACAAAGACCTAGTAATAAAAACAAGAAGAGTTTCTTTGTAAACGATATGCCTTCTAACATAAGATTCCATTTGAGGCATATAAGGGTGGCAGATTTAGATGTAGCTCAAATGTTATTAGTTGAGCTTGAAGATGAATTGATAACCATGGGGAAATGGAAAAGGGAGGTAGAGAATCTAGATAATCAAGCATCTACTTCTGGTTCCACTGATCCTGTAGTTGAAAAGTTTATAAATGATGTGATTCAGTTGAAGAGACAATTACCTAAGTTGACAGCCCCATATCAAGACATCCCTCACAAATATCCCAATCAAGGAAGAGGAACCTTTGGGAAACAACCCAATATTCTTCCTAGACAACAAAGACTCTTAATCAAAGGTCCTGCTATGAACAGAGGGAATGTGTGTTTATTTCACTTAACTGATGATCATGATGGTACATCTTTCCCTAAAATAGTACATAATAGGTAGATGGAGGAAAAAAAGAAACTATAGAAGAAGTGTCAGCTGATGAAGGAATCTTAGGAGGACCTGGTGTCTTTGTAGGTTACTACCTGGTATATGAATCCGATTCTAAATGAGGTGGTTACATTTTTTCCACTCTAGAGGATCCTTCTTTCTCCATGCTTAAGAGAAACCAACATGGAGGAAGATCTTCAAGTCAAACTCCTTCAACACATTTCAAGAAAGAAAAGGAACCTATGAATCAAGCCAGTGGTAGCCAAAGGACACAAAGATCTATGACGTCTGAGGTGAAGATACTAAAGAGGTCAAATCCTGAACCTATTTTTGACATTGTTGAATTTTTCAAATCCTTTAAGATTCAAATCTCTCCTACTGATTATTTGTAGCTCAATCCCAGTGAGTTGGAAAAATTAGTAAGCTATGTGAAACGATTTACCCCCGTAAATAAAACTCAGAGAGTAAATATTGTATCTTCCCCTGAGACTCATATCAACCTAGAAGGTAACCAATCACTAAATGAAAAACCCAATGCCCACATAGAAACCTCTAAAAAACCCCACATTCCTAAAAATATAGACCCCTTTTATGTATCTTTATTCATACATTGGCATAGGTTGAACAATTGTATCATAGATTCAAGGGCTTAGGATAACATAATTCCTTCTACCATTGAAAAATATTTAGACTTACCCTTGACTAAAAAAAATGGTGTGTGTTATGCAATGGAATCCAAACAGGTCCCAATAATAGAATGTATTAAGGATGCATAAGTTGCGTTAGTAGCCTACCCTAACAAAAGATTGAAGCTCACAATCCTAGTAGCTGATATAACCGTAAGATATGGAATGCTCTTGAGTAGAACTTTGTGTAAGGACCTAGGGGGTGAAATTAAGCTTGATTGGTCCCAAGCCACAATTCCCATGGGTAGTCAGAAGGTCATCCTACAACCTAAGACAAAATCTAAATATACTTTTTTCCCCTCAGAGGATCCCAAATCACACATTCTGTATCAAGAAACAAAGTTTTCTAACTATGTGATAATGCCTGAAAATTATGAACTTAGATCAAATACATTGGAGGAAGATAAATTATGGACTCTAGAGTTTTATGAGAGTTTCTCTTTAACCAGGTCAGGTGCACAAATAGTATTGATATCTCCTTTTGGAGAAATGATTCCCTCTTTGTTGGAATTATATTGTGAATGTAGTACTGAGAGGGGAGGGGTGAATCAGTATGTCTAAATCTTTTCTTGGTTAGCCCATTAACCCTTAGTCATCAGTTTCTAAATTCTTTTATCTAACTATTCATCTTTCTTTATGCATATGCAATCATAACATAAGTTCTTTAATATGTAACCATACAAGAAACATTCATGAATATAGATAACACATAACACAAGATATGGTAACACAGAAAACTCCTGTTAGGAAGTAAAAACTGTAGTGGGGATTGTTACCCACAAGACTTCACTATCTGCAGATAAGAAGGGGCTAGTAAAGGCTTACAATTGGTCACTTCTGATGACCTACCCTGTTAGGAGTATTACAGTGGAGACCTGTTAAGATCTACTTCATTTGAATCTTTAGAAACAGTGTTAAGTGTGCACTCTGTTAAGAGATTTGTAAAGAACTGTTAAGTCCACATTCCAAAAAAGGATTTTAGATGTGATGCACTTGTTATAATGCAACTACATAAGTCTTTGATCTAATGATGTATGCAATCTCTAATTGCTGATAATAGATCCAATAAAGCTTCCTATGTATGAGTAATCATCTTTTCATGATTGAATAATACCTTTCTCTGCACGTCGGTAGTGTCTATGTGTTCTTGATAACTAGATATAATATGTTTTTGAACTTTTCATGAATTTTTTCTTCTGCTCCTCAGATGCTCTTCATGGCTATCAACAACAACAAGTTTATACTAGATTTTAGCTCTATTCTTGATTCACGCCTTGCAAGTTAACTCTAGATCCAAGGTTTACAACTTGACCTTGATCTTTAGTTAGATATGTTTTAGATCCATTAGGATGCTTTAAAACATTTGCATTATGCTTTCTTGACCCTCAAGTAATGATTTAAAACAAATTAAAATTCTATAAATAGAATTACATTGCTTTATTTGACGTGTAAAAATTAGATCCACTATTTGCGGGTTTAGTTACTGACGGTCGGTTTTGATGCTCAGTATGCTCTGTCAGTCCATCAATTTTCTTCTTTGTCAGTGTTCCTTTCTTGAAATATTCATTAGGTATGCCTTTTCTGCTCCGTTGGTTTTGTTCTAAAAACTGTATCGTTGGTGATGATCTTTGTGTTATGTCATTGACCTGTTAGTGATGTCCTATTTACTTCATCGGTACAACACTTGTCAGTGTTTGTTGGGAAATTCCATACTTAGCACTTTTTACCTTGTCAGGTATCCTCTCTTTTGTGCGTCGGTTAGCTACATACTGTGTTCATTGGGTAGCTATACCGATGGTCTCTATCAATGTTTTTCACTAAGTGTACTAATGGCAAAACTTAATGTCATCAATCTCCCCCTTTGACATTAGTATAAAAAACATGATATGTGCAACATACTGAATGTACTAGTATGTACACCTGTGTATACTTCTTCCTTAGTCATTTGAATGACTCCCCCTATGTATATGTCAGTAAGTGTAAGTATATATATATTTCCTTATGTACTTTTCTTCCCCCTTTTTTTGGTATATTGTACATAACTATCTTTACATATCTGTTCCTTCTGTACATACAATATACATACATTTCTATTCCTCCTTTTTTGATAATAAAGGCAAAGGTACTTACATCTTGTCAAAAAGGTGGGAATGTGAGGACTTAATCTCCTACATAATATTTTCCCATTTATCCTTCAGAATTTCTAGATCCATGTGCTGAAGTGATATCCTTACGTGTATATCATAGATGTTATCTACTACAGACATCTCTGGGGTTGCAATTAAGTTTCTTGCTTCAGAAATATGCTGTTGTAGAATAGTAAGATTAGGAAAGATGTGTTCTTGTAGTTTGGTAATCTCACCTCTTAATTGTGTTTTAGCATCCAATATTTCTTGCCTTAGCCTGTTAGCCTCAATGAATTTGTCATGATGCACCTTGATACAATCTGCATTTGAGTTTAGGCTTTGTGCACTAGTTGTGACATTAGAATCTATTTCTGCTAACTTGTCACTATTTTCTTTTGTAAACTTTTTAAGTATGCACATCTTTTGAACTAAGGTAATTGCCTCAGCAATCATTGGCTCTAATTGATCAGTTAGTTTAGAGAGCTTTACCTTGTTCACTGCCACTTCTTGGCTGATCTTGTCAATTAACTTGTATTGATACTTTTTTTCTGCTTGTTCTTCTATTGCTTGTTCTGCATCTACATTCTAGTTTGTGATGGCGTCGGTAAGAAAAACTATTTTCTTCTTAACTATAGCATTTTGTTCAAGTTTCACCTTAGGAACAAGTTGTTGTAGAATGTCTCTTGCCTTGTCAAGTGCCATTGCTTTCCTGTGTTCCTATATCATTTTCTTCTGAATGGCTTTCCTTTGACATAGAACTCCAAACTCTTGAAGTTTATCTGTATCCAAAGTAGTAATATCCCAGTTTGGGACTTCTATTACTTCATCCATTCTGACAGCCAAGATATCTTTCTTCAATGTTTTTTTCTTCTTCTTCTTTGGCTAGGTGGCAGATTGATGTACTACCATTTGTAAACCTTGAGATTGGGTTGACTTGGTAGGTGAGGGTCAAGAAGATGAAGGGTCCTGTTGTTTCTGTTTTGAGTCCACTGACTGGTTTTGTGAAGACGTCTCGTCATTGGCCTTAGGTGTATCAATAGATATATCTTCTTTTTGTTTTGAGATTTCATCCTACTGTACTTCTTCACTCTTTTATTTTTCTTCATCCTTTCTCAATGTATCCTCTATTTTGTTATCTGCTTCTTCTTTCTTTTCATTAGACACTTTTTGCTGAGTGTCGGTTGCATCTTTTAGTTCTATATTTGTATTCTTTTGAGTATTTGATGCATCTTTGTTTTCATCATTACCCATGTCCTTGGGTATATCATTTTCTTTCTTAGATGATTTGTCTTGACTTGATTCAATATCAATAGCATCGATTAATATATTCATGTTTGTCAGTGTATTGACTATTGCAGTGTCAATAGTTGAATCTTGTCTGTCAGTATTTCCCTGTGAAATATTTATATCTTCATCTTTTTATAATTCTACTGCAGGGTCTTTTCTTCTAGTGTCATTGAAAATGTTGTCTAACCATGATTCATCATTTATATCATAAGCTAAATTACCTTTTATTGTCAATTCATCCTTGGTAACTCCTTCATCTTTACTCAAGTCAATGTGAATTGGACTTGGTGGATTTTGACTCTCTTCACTTTGAGTGTGGTCAAGAGTAGTGTCTGGCCATACTTCATCTACAATATCAATATCTTTGGGGCCTTCTGGATCACTCTCTTCTTTATCCATTTCAACAAATGAGTCATCTTGTATATCTTTGATGGTGATTGGTTCTTTCTCCGGGCTAGCTTCCTTAGTGGGCTTTTTGAGTATCTTGCACCACTTCTTAATCCTATTATGATCAAGATCAATTAGCTTTCCCTTGATAAATTCATATGCTCTTATTTTTGGTGAGAATTCTTTTTCATACTTCTTCATCATCTCAACAATTTCTTCCTTTGTTGAATCAGGAGCATAAGAGTAACAAGTACTCTTTCTCTTATTTCCTTTTCCTAATGTAGTGCAAATGTCTATCTAGTTGATAATCTCTCTGACATTTCTTTGGGAACATCATATTCTGAGAATTGTAGTGGAACATAGTGATGTTTGCACATTTTAACAATTATTGCTTCTTCAATCTTACTTTGATCCTCTATACTAAATTTTAACCATTTCCTTATGTTAGGATCGGAAATAGATTGGGATTCTGAGATGTTGTTGCATATTTTCTCAATTGCTGTTGGAACCGAAGGTTCTTTTTCTTGTTGTATTTCTACATCAACTTCATTCATAGCTGATTCTTCTAGATCCTCTTTAGTTCTAGTCATATTCCTCCTCTTGGTCTGTACTTTTGGAGGGGCTCATTTTCTCTTGTATATCCTCACTTTTCCTTTCAGTAATGGTGAAGGAGTTGACTCTTTTGCAGTCTGGCTTCTTGTTCTTGAAGCGGCTGTTGTTCTTGCTTTCTTGGGTGTAGGAGGAGGTGGAGAATTTGACTATGTACCTTCTAAGTTATTCTCTTCTTCTTCTTCACCGATAGGTGACTTTCCTTTGGTTAATTCCTCCTTACCCTCTGTTTCCTCTTCACCTTCTTTAGTTTCTACAAACTGCTTGGTTAAGTTCTTAACCATTTTCTCCTTTTTGTTTACAATCTTCTTGACAACAAGTTCTGTCTTGATCTTTTTTTTGGCTTCCTCATAGGTGCCAAATCTTTCTTGTGTGTTGTCAATTGGTTCATTTAATAGTGCCTCAATGCACTCATTGGCTTGTCCTATTTTGATTTCATATTCTAACCGTGAAAACCATGACTTCCTAGGTACTACTACTTGGATATACGTGAAATCAGTATCCACCATGAAACATATATTCTATTTGTGTTCCTCTATCAAATTTTCAGGAATCATTGTTCTAGTTTGCAACATTTCCTTAATGGTTTTGAAATACTCATGCATTAAATTATCAAAATTTGTTCCTAGTGATTATATGAATTCACCTATCTGAATGGTTATAGGTCTGCTTGTGTCCCATACAACTTTTCCTATTGAAAGAAAGTATTCTTCAAAGTAAAAGTATATGCACATTATGAGGGAACCAAACTTACAAGTGTTTATTCTTGAAGATCTTATAGTGCACATGTTCTCCTCTAGTTGATGTAACACGATCTCTGCAAGATCCATCTTCTTTCCTTGTTTGATGATTTTTTATGTTGTTCTCATAGCAGTGCTTGATATGCTATTCATTCTGCTTTCCTCGAAGATTTTATATCCTATCACACATGCACCAAACTTGAGTTCTACGTCGGTGATAGTGTTGACCTTGAGAGCTCTTTTGTCTGATTTAGCACTAGTCAATTTTTCCACTTCCTTCAGGGATGGGTGCTTGTGAGCTTATGGTTTATCGGTCATAGGATAACAAGTAACTGCATTAATAACATCCTTTTTTATTGGTTTTTTCTTATTAATCCATAAAGTCTTGTTGTTCATTCTATTGAGAATAATCTTTATACATTCTATTTTGAAAACTTTGGGAAAATGCAGTGCATTCATGAGTCCTTTCACTTCCAGATGCTTTTTCTCTTCTTTGAGGTTTCCATCTTCATCACATAGTGCCCTGTAGGCATTATCTAGGTCTAGATCTCCTATTTCTGAGATCTTACAGTGTATATAGGACCTTAAATCGTCTACCAGCAAAACCCTAGGTGGGATTCTGGAGAAGGCTCTGGAATCATCAGGTTGTGATGCTATTTCTAGGTGTAGCTTGTATTTGGGTTCAACACAAGTGCCTCTGCTGTCAAGTTTGATCATTTTCTTCTTACCTTAATCTTTTCAACTCTAGAAGTTGATGCCATCGCGTTGTAGAAATTTAGGGTTTTTTGCAAATCAAATAGTGTGGTCAGTGAATGTGGTTACTTATTGAATCTCTATGATTTCCTGTGAATCCTCTAAGAAGTGTTGAGTCTTTGCTGAGGTCACTCTTCAATTTTCTCCTTAATTGCTCTGCTTGGCTCTCCTGGTTGCTCGAAAATTGTGGGTGCAAAAATGAGTTCACCCGTCGGGCTTTTATAACTTTTGTGCCCTAAGTTGTTATTAATGCTCACCAACTCAATGGTATACAAAGATTGAGTTCATCGGTAGAGGCATTCATAACATCTTCGATGTCTATGCAAAGTGTTAGAGTTGCTAGTAGCTTTGGTGACTTCACCGATGATGGTCGGTAAAGTGGCGAAGACAGCTTTTGTTGCCTCAAGGTTCACCGATGTTCATCGGTTTACACTTAGCAACTTGGCATTTGTGTAATGACCGATACATTCCAGTAAGTAGTGCTAACATTTCTGTGTGTGCTCATCGATGCAGATTTGTACCCAATAACCGATGGTTGATTTTCAACAATATTTTACAAGTGAAAATATGGTGCATCTTTAATAATGCTAATTTGTCTATATGATCAATATGTAATGAAACTGATGCATATATATAAATTTTCACAATGCAGTTCCATACTTGTGCATTTTAGTTGGATGTAGTGATGCCACCAGATCCGTTGGATAGGGTGTCATCATTTGTATTGCTTGTTCAAGCACCTTCAGTGTTTTTGGATTTTACCCACATCTTGTTTCTCATTTTCTTGATGTCATCAATGGTATTTACATTGGGATGAGTACTTGTATCTGTCAGTCAGTCTTTGCAATCTTTTATCACATGTCCAACCTTATGACAATGCAAACATGCCATACCTAGATTAGTCCAACCTCTTGACCTTTTGGTCCACTTTCTCATACAGTTGGTAGCAATATGACCAGACCTTCCACATGTTATGCATTTTACCCATGTGTTATAGTCCCAAACATATGAGGTACCGAATCTAGTCAGTTTGTAGCTATTATCAATTTCCTTTGGTGTCTAGGCCTTGTTGTTCTTTTTCCATCACTCCTCATGTGTATTCCCATTCATCTTGTAGGTAGGACAGTACTTGTCCATGTAGGTTTTCCTTTTTGGATTTGTCACTTTGGATCTGCATTCATGTGCCTTGTGTCCTTTCTTTTGACATTTATAAAAATTACCAATGAAAGTAGATTGTGCTTGTGGAATACCTTTCATTTTGCTTCTGCAAATGTTTGAGGTGTGGCCGGGTTTTCCACAGTGATTGCATGACAAATTCTTGGATCTTGGGGTTGTGAAAGCATTCCTTTGATCTAGTTGATTAGAAGATTAACCATTCTCATTGTACCCTAATCATGTGTAGTTGTTGACTCTTCTCTGTCCATCAAGAAAATCATCCATCCTTTTGTTTCTATCTTCAACTTTCTTGATCAATTTGTTGTGTTGATTCTGGACTTTGATTTCATGCTTCAATTTTTCATTCTCTTCTTTTAGCTCACCAATAGACTGTATTCTTTCAATGAGTTCTGTATTTAGTCTGTTTGCCTCTTGACTCATAAGAATAATCTGATTGGTAATCTCATGGTGATGCTCAGTAAGTCTTTGAATTTATGATTCTTTCTCTTGCAGCTTCTCTATTATTTTCCTCCTATCATCAATGGCTAGCTATTCTTTCATTTTCAGCTTTTCTTGCATCATTCATGACATCAATCATTTTCACCATTTGAGTCTCTTGACCGATTTGTAGAATTCTCAATTGCTCGGTCAGATGTTGATTGGCCTCATGTAGACTTGTGATCTTTTAATCTGATTGGTCTGATCCTTTACTTGATGTTGATTCTACTAAATCAAAGTAATCTTGTATTTCTGATTCTTTGTAGTCCTTCTCATTCAGCCTAGTTGCCATAATCTTTCTTTCATCAAGAAGTTTTCTGAAGTTGATTCTTGCCTCTTTATACTGCTCATAGTTTATCTACATCTGTATTTTCTCATTCTCAATAGTCTTATCCAGTCTGTACTTTTCTCCATTTCTTTGATCTTTTCTCTTAAGTCTTTAAGCTTTTCAAGAAAGAGACTTAGCTCTAATACCAATTTTTGGAATTATATTGTAAATGTAGTACTAAGAGGAGAGGGGTGAATCAGTACCTCTAAATATTTTCTTGGTTAGCCCATTAACCCTTAGTCATCACTTTGTAAATTATTTTATCTTACTGTTCATCTTTCTTTATGCATATGCAATCATAGCATAAGTTATTTAATATGTAACCATACAAGAAACATTCATGAAAATAGATAACACATAACACAAGATATGGTAACGCAAAAAACTCCTGTTAGTAAGTAAAAAATGCAGTGGGGATTGTTACCCACAAGACTTCACTATCTGCAGATAAGAAGGGGTCAGTAAAGGCTTACAATTGGTCACTTTTGATGACCTACCCTGTTAGGAGTATTACAGTGGAGACCTGTTAAGATCTACTTCATTTGAAGCTTTAGCAACACTGTTAAGTGTGCACTCTGTTAAGAGATTT
>MU224863.1:1021979-1039600 GCA_018584345.1 Thuja plicata | reverse complement strand
GAGTTGCTCACACATGTGTGAGCACTCCATTAGTGCTAAAAGGTGTAGGAATCACACTTTAAGTGTGATTAGTGTGTGCTTAAGTGAGAAAGTAGGTTTATTAAGAGAAATAGGTAGAGTAGGGTAGAAATAGAATATGTTTCTAGGTAGGATTAATAGGCTTTATTAATTTTAATCCAAATTAATTTGAATTAATTATGGTTTAGAAGAATATTAAAAATGTGAGGAAATAAATAAATTTGAAATTTATTTAAAAGGGGATTTATGGAGGGGAATGTATTAAATAAGATTTAATACATTAAAAGGGATAGTATTTAAATTAGATTTAAATACTTAGGAGAATGAATCATATTTAATTAAATAAATTTAATCAAATAGATAGAAGAATATAATAAATATAATTAATTAAAATTAATTATAATGTTATGGGAATATTAATTAAATTAATATAAGGACGATTTTGGACGTCTACAATCCTTTCTACCCCTTTCCTTCCTAACGCTATACTGATCTCTTCTCCTTCAATTTGTGACCTCCCAATCTGAAAGTATGATCAAAACCCTATATCAAATGATTTAGTGCTCCTTATATAGACTATCATTAGGTCACACAAGACCTGGAAATTTACACCAAAGTTGGATCAAAATATTATCCAACCTCCTCAAAATCAATGTCAACAAAATCTAGTAGGTCATCCTCAAAACATATTACCACTATTGGAATTAATTTGTCAGTCTCAGATCCATCGGCTTAATCAAATTGATATGAAACTATGATCGGTGATCAGATAGGTAAACTACCTTCACACTCAAAACATAATTCGATCAAAACTTGAGATAAACTATTGTAGTTGGAATCATGGATTCCACAGACCATATGCATACTGTATCTTGGATTAAAAAGTATGAATCTTTCCTCAACTCGACTGCTACCAAAATCTGTGTCTGATACTGTTCTTCCTAAACACCAGTCAACATACATAGTTGATCTTCTCTTTACCAATCACTATAATCATGATAAATGAATAAATTTTCATCAAGGACAACCTAATATGCATCCACTCATGAATGCTCTTCATATATCCCTCAAAACTATCATAATTCCAATAGATGGAACTTGGTCTAAGAGTTCAACTTTGATCTCACTATTGTGCTCTGCAACCTTGGTATCCTTCTAGTTTGAATATGAATCTTCTTCTTTTAGTGAAGATATGGACTCTTACACCCTTTCCTAGTGCTTTTCATGAACCAATTCCTTGGGAGATACTGATATGGTGTCAATCCTTGAGAAAAAATCCACTATGAGGCTCGAAAAATCATTTTCTAGCCCATACCTTGCATCTACCTTTTCTTCATCATTCTACTCATGCTTGTCTTCCTACTCCAACTGATTGTTATACTCTCCTTTCTCTTGAAAAAAGTACAATCTTTCCTTCCCTTTTTTAACTAAGGGCCTATTGCCATAATTTGTCTCTCAAGGAGATGAAACTCTTCATTTTCTAGTAGTAGGACATATCCAAGAGATTATGGCTTGATATTAGTAAACAATGTTTCAATTTTATACCAATAAATATCTGTCATGATTTGTAAATTTACCATGTCACAATATTATCCATGATAGGTTAAAGAAGTCATGAAATCCTTCTCCTGTAGTATTTTCTCTATTGTGACATTATGCATAGCGCAGGGAGAAACCTCATGCATACTTATGTGTATATCTTCAAGGGCATGGTTGTCCTTGGGATCCTCTAATTCTTCCCCTAGAACAAAAGATGTGATCTCTTTAAATAAGAGGATAGGGTCATCTACTTCACCTTTGGTATCAGTCTATAGAGAGGTCTTTTCTTGTATAATCTTTGATGAGGCCAATATAAGGCCTATCTAGCTTATAATTTCATGTGCTTTTATGACTAGATTTTGAGAACTTCATAAGCTTTCATAATACTTTTTCAGACTATTTATACTTATATCTCAGAACTGCTATATACATGTATATGTGAATGTGTGTGGAACATTTTAAGTTTATAAATATGCTATCTATATATTGCATGGTTATATGAAACTAAATCTGGTATCTTTTTGTCCTACTTTAAGTTGGGTGGTTTTTCCTGTAGCCATGTGATGAGAGAAAGCTAGTGAAGAAACTTCTAATGGATTTTGTCTTGGATACGTATGCATGCTAATATTTTGTAGGAAATGGTGGATCTATGGGTAAAGAAGAAGTCAACATTAAAGAACAAAGTAATACATTAAAGATACCAGCTGTTGCGAGGCTCATGATGATTCCACTACTCTCGGGCGGTAGCAGTTTCTGTTGCAGATGAGGTCAATGTTAAAAAACAGCCATGTTGGAGTAAATCTAGGAGTGGCACATTCCTAGATTCATGTCTAATTGAATACAGTTTGTTCCCGCATTCAATAATGTTGATCATGTATCTTAATTATTGTCATATCCCTGATGTTGGGGGATCCTAGTTGCTAGGAGTTCTATTTTAGAAGTTATTGCTAAATAACCTGGAAGTTTTGATTCCTTAGTTAGTTAGTATTACAATAATCCTTTTGTAATCCGGTGAGAAAGAAATACAATCTTGTTTTCTGCAATTTTTTATCCTTGTTTCATGAATGAATAAATGAAATCTTCAATTCTAAGTTTCTAAGTTTTTGTTCATTCACTCTTCTGTGGGGGCCCACGCGGGAGGTGAACTCAGTTTATAGTTTAGTAGGAAATAGTTGTAAGTCATTTGAAGTATTTAGGACTTTGTTGCTCCTACAACAATTGGTAATAGCACTGTTGGTTGTTCCTGCAACATAGGCAAGTAGTTAGTTTACTGTTACAACATGTTCTTATATCTTTAGATTAAGCTGTTAATTCCATTTCCTAGTTTAGTGTTCCTTTCAACATTTTCCATTCCTTATATGGTGATGAATTCTAAGGTGGATTAGAGCATATACTTTTCTAATACCATTTCAAGTTTACGTCCCTTGTTGATAATTTAATGAGTTCAGTATGATGTTCTTAGTATGATAGCTAACATTGTTTATTCCAAAGTCACTATAAGGAGGATGCCCAATCCTTAATTGCAGAGGGTATAATACTGACTAGCCAACCTTCTCAATTTTCTCTTTTAGGAGTTAATCTTTCTTCTCCTCTTAGAGATGAGTGGGCTTTGGGATTTTAACAACCAGACAAGGGGTTTTGAAGCTTGGAATAGAAATTTTGACAGGGGCTACCTCTTATGAAAATTATTGCAATATATTGGGATTTTCTTATCTAAATCTAGAAAAATTATGCTTAGGAGCCTTAGATGTTTGGAATTAAGAAAGATTGAGCTTAAACTCTTTATCTACCTCTACATCTAGTATTCTTGCAATATCCTGATAAAATTGCCTCTATTTTTCTTTCCTTTTCCTACTGCTCTTTGAAATAGGCTAGGTGAGCCTTCTTCTCATGGTACCTTTTTTGAGCATCTATAGATATATGATACACCTCATATACCATCTCATGTATTTGTGTACCATGTGTGTTATGCCCTGCATACCCATCCCTACATTTTGTAGGCAAAATATTGGGTCCCCCCTTTTTTTTTTCTTCTTTTTGCCTTGTTTTCTTTTCCTTTTTGTTTTCCTCCAGCCTTTGCCTTCACAAGGGTCATCTTACTTTATTTTTGGTTCTCCTTCCTTTGGGACATGGTCCTAAATTTTTTTGTCTTCTATGTTGGCCAAATTTCTAGATCCCAGGATTCTCTGTCACCATTTCCTCTTTTGCTAGAGGGTGCGGGTGTTTGGAATCCTCGGGTCTGGAGTTCAAAGGGTTTACGTTTCTCAGGGTTCACAGAAGGAAGCAACATGTTTTTACCCTAGTGGTATAAATAAGTATTCACTTGTCACTTTCACATTTACCGTGAACAAATTACCCAAAGAGATCCTAGAGCGATTAAGGCAATTAAACAATGATTGAGTGCAAATTGCTCTTGATGCTTGACAATGCTTTAAACAATAATTATCAGTGGTGCATTCATGGTCTGTGAAAGCTTCCCAGTTGTAGAGTGTCTCTCATGCTCCTTCTCCCACATTTTTTGGTGTTAAGGTAGGTCTCTCAGCTCTTTTCTTTCTGGTTTTGTTTTTGCCTTGCTTGTACTTGTTTCACTTTCAGTCTCCTCCTTTCTTTTTGTTTTGTCTCGCTTTCTGGTTTGTTGTCATCTCCTGTTGGTGGGATGGCCCCACAGGAAGGTTGTCCGCCTTCCTTGCATTTTTATCCCCCTCTGTAAATGATGTTTTCTAGTGTAGATGTTGTTAATTCTTGCAAGCTCCTGTGTAAAGGTGTCAGAGTCTTGTTGTAAATGATAGGTAGTCCTTTGGGTAGAGTAGTTCTTGTAAATTGTGCCATCTTTCAGCTTTCCCTTGTATATTTTGGGTTTGTATACTATCCTGGTAACCCATCCCATGGTAAGATCTTCATGCTCTCCACATCAAAACTAGGTTTGGAGCTCATCGCATGGTGTCTGCATGGCTCAAACTTGGCACCTCACCTATTCAAGCCATGGTGGAGATTCTCTCTCCTCTATCACTTTGCATTAATGGTGGGATTAATTTCCCCATGAATGAGCATTCAAAAACATCCCATCTGGAATTCATTTTGCTTGTGTTAACCCATATGTCACCATTAAGGGCCACTACTCTATCTATCACATAACAACATGACAACCCATGTTAGCCAAGTATGACTCACTACCTGGTTACATCGATAATGGCTAGTTTCTCTAGACTCTAGGTGCTGAGAAATCCCTAGGTCTTCATCCCATTTTGTCGCATGAACTAATACCCTAGAATCTTCAGGTGTCAATCAGAATCTAGTCTTTTCTAACTATTACATTCTAGGATTTTGATGTGTACTAATATTTTTTGAACAGGTTGCAGGTAATCCAATATGTCTAAAGTAACAACTCCTCCTGGAACTACAGAGCTTCCAACTACCTCCACTCGGGCGACCACAAAGACAAAAGTAGAAAAAATGCTGTCCAAGCTCCCATTAACCTCCAAATACCCAAGGGAGGGTGTTCTTGTGGGGTCCAAAGTGGACTCCAAGTTGCAGGAGATCACAGGTACTGAGCCTAGACTATGTGCTAAAATGTAGGGCCTTGTCCAAACAATGTACCAATAGAGCACTGTCGGAGATGATATGGAAAAGAATGTGGCCTCCTCTAACATCATTAAAGCTGCAAGTTTCCCCTGCTTAGTGCAAGAACCAGAACTGATCCTTCTACTAGCGATGCACTAAAATGCTCACACCTGGGTTTTTTTTCTTTCTGACCCTCTGCCACTGCACTACCTCGCAGCCATTATTAATATGGATGCCACCACTTTTGCTTCAGGGTTGGGAATCCCCTAGTTCAAGGGAGCCATTTTTATCTCCCAGTTTGTGGCACTGAAGGAGTTTTAATAAATTCCTATTCTAGCCTAGCAACATCTCAATACTCACTGGCTAAAGTCTCTGAGAAGGGACTATAAGAAGATGAAGCTGGAGATTCCCCATACAGGCATGAATCATCTTTTTGTGCAGGCTCTTTGGAGAGCCCCATGCCAGGGACTTTTTGGCATGGATGTATTATTTCCTTTACTGCATCACCACATCAGACCTTTGACTAGGCGACCATCATCGCCAATTATGTAGACTTCTAGCTGAAGAATGTCCTTTAGAATTTGAAGTTCTACATGACCTAATATGTATTATGGGAACTGGCCCAATAGAGACCTACTCTTCGAGGTTTGCAGACAGTGGGCATTCTCGTGAATGGGCATGGCCAACTTTCCCCATGGGAACATTATCCCTAGATCTAGTGGGAAGCCTCTTTCCCCTATTTTTGCAGGGTAAATGACACATTCATTTACCATAACATTTTGACACTTACTCAGGACACTAGGTACTGGTTGTCACAGGAGGCGATGGACTTGGTAAGCACATACAAAAACTATTTAATTCAATTCCAACAACATACTTATATTCATGTGACCAACTTCTCTAAGAAACCCTACCTACTCCCCAGGCACTAAGGGGATAGGATCATTCTTTTGGAGTTCTGCAGGCAAATCCTAGAACTCTATGCATTCTTTGGTGTAAAGAAGGTTACATCCATTCCATTCCTGATTACTTATGGGAACTATTATTGTAGTCTCGCAATGGCTAGGAAGCCAATAATGAATTAAAGAGTCTGGGACTGGCAGAATTCCACCTTACCAGAAATAATTTTGATCTGGTTGATAAGATAAGAGAGCTGTTTCCCTGGGCATCCACACCGCATAAAGTTCACATTGAAGATTTCTAGGAGGATTGTCAGGACAGTTTTGATCTCCCAGCCTGGCAACATTTGTGGATGTCCAAAGGTTTGATGAAGGCACTCAACCTTCAGGGCTTTCTAAAATATTTTTCAGATGATGGGCCTCTGGAAGACCCAACATACAAAGAAGAGGGGATCGACAGTTGGATCTCCCTCTGGTGGATTGGGACACAATGAAGAACTTAGAAATTAAGGATGTGAGTCACCACATCATTGAGAACAACCATAGGTATTTTGAACAAGTAAGAAAGAGAAGCACCTGTAAGGGTCCAATATTGTGAGGGTTTGCTTCAACCTCTGGATTTAGGGGACCAAGAAAAGATAAGGGGAAGGAAAAGAAAGACACCCTACCCAAAATTACTCCTCAAAATGCGCTCCCCATTTTGGAGCAAGTTCACATTCAGCTAGAGGCGTCTAGATAGAATAGACAAAAGATAAGCACCTAGCTCACCCATAGTCTCCTAGTTACCCCAGTGGGATCTTCCCACCTGGCTAGATCCCCTTCATTAGTGGCACTCATGAGATGGCAGAAAGAGGCTGACGCATAGTCTACAGATATTTTGGATGTCAGAGCCCAATTACAAAGAAGAAAGAAGCAGAGGGTAGAGAATACCTCGAGAACAGACATGGGTCCCAGCATGCCCAATGTTCCCCTGGTGGAAGTTAGTTCAGACTCCCCTAAACCAGAGGATCTTTTAGAGATCTCCCCTCTACATGAAAATTTTGATGATATCTTTGGGACCAATGAGCTCATGAATTTACACGGGGAGATAGACAAGGCGGTAGAAGAAATAGCTACACAAGATGTAGAAATAATCCCTGATGAAGGGGAAACACTAGAAAAGGAGGTGGTTCTAGAGAAGGAGGTCCTAGAACCTAAAAAGGATCCATAAGATGTGGAGGAAACACCGGTCCAAGGGAGTGAGACAAACTTAAGGAAAACAAATGATGAGAAATTGACAACTAGGGAACCTAGACCTTCGGGATCAACTGTACCCCCAATCGTCATGCTCCAGATGCCTATCGCTACTCAGGGTGATCAAGTTCCCTAGAGTACAACATTCGATGAAGTGGTCTTAGCAACCCAACAACCAAACATTGGCTAGACACCTTCGCCTCCTCTGGAGAATGTGCCCATGGAGAAGGATGTCCTGATGAATGATGCCAAAGATGAACAACAACAAAATGAAGGGGAGAACCCGAGGATATAAATATTGACTCAACCGATGCTGAGAAGGATGGGGAGAACCCTAGAAATATAGATAATGTTGGTTCTGACAGAGATGGGGTCCCCGACACCACAAAATAGAATTCTAGCAGGGTGGAAGATGCTAAGATACCTGGGGAATAGGAAAAGGAGAAAGAGTCTGATGTGACCGTAGATACCTGAGATAAACCACCAGACCCTTAAGAAGGCCTCGATGATCAGTAATTAGTAGAAAGACCACCCTAGATGCCACAATGGCTGGTAGAACCCCAGAAAATAAAAGCTTCGGTGGTAGCAAGTGTTTTCCTCTCCTTGGCCAAGATGATGGCCCATAATGCAGAGGCTAAAAATCCCAGGAAGGCCCGGACCACCCATACCCTTCAGACTGGTCCAGAAGGAAATATAGTTTCAATAAATGCAACCCCTCCCCTAGATACATATGCAAAAAAAATGAGAGCCAAAAACTATGTAATCATAGAGGTGCCTCTAGGGAGGAGAGATAAGCAGGGTGAGTTGGACATGTTAAAAGAGGCCACATGGGTAGTCAAAGCACGATATGATAAACAGGCACAAAAGTTAAAGGAGGAAAGAGAGAAAAATGAAAATATCCTCAACCTTCTTGAAGAACTTACACAATTGTTGGCCAAGATCTGTCCGGAAGCCTCCACCTTTGGACCATCGCTTGCGCAGGGTGACATGGATGCTCTTAGGGCTATGGAAAAGAAGGCATAGGCTGTAGATAGTTGGATCACAAAGAAGATCAAGGCTATAAGGATATTCTTGGAAGCAACACTCCCATATCTTTACTTGATCAATAATCATTTGGGCTAGGTAAACGGTGCCATTGTCCAATGGGAAAGGGACATAGAAAAGTATAAAGGGTGGAGGACTGGATTAGAAGAAGTAATAAATTTTGGGGAGGAAACCACTACACAGGTAGGAATTTTGGGAGAAGAACCCTTTGGATTCCTCTGGGCCCAATACTCTAGACTTGGCCTCAAAATTGAGGTAAACAAGCAATTGGTCACGACCCTCAAAGAGAAGATCACGATGACCCAATATCCTTTGGACCTAAACAAAGCATTCATCGAAAGGGTTTCACAAGTTGATCCCTTCACCATCGGGACTTGTGCCTCAGAGGACTACATCCTCAATAAATTTGATGAACTGATGGAGTCCTGGTATCAGTCTTTTGGGGACTTTGATGGAGTAAAAATGTCAAGAATATCTAAAATGATTCTTTGGGCTTATGACTTAGTAAGTTTAGTCAAAGAATTCTAGGACAGTGTGGAGATATTGAAGAGAAATTTGGGATTCTTAGCAACCAGTGGGATAGTGTCAAAGGCATTGATGGAGATGACACTAGCCAAATTTTAGAGGCATTCAAGAATAAGGGACAGAAATTTCTCTAGATTTTAGAGATTCTCACTAGGAGGGTGCATTTTTGAACATTCATTATTCTTTTGAGCATAAGCTCCCAGACTTTGGAATTCTGGATCTGAAGTTTTGTATTCTTTTAGTGACCCATGTCCAGGTTCCCCGGAGCCAATTAGTCATTATCCAACAGTTAATAAAGGGGTTAGAAATTAGGTAATCCCGATAAGGCATGTCAGGTAGAGGGATGGATATGACATGTGATTTTACCAAGGCACCACTCCAGTATTAACTACCTGGTGCATCGAAGATAGTGAGCCACATTTCACATTAATGAGGCATATAGCCTTGAACTCTGAGAAGATTAGATTTCTTCTATTCTTACTCTGACACTCTTCTCAATGCCAATTCTTCCATCCTTTCTTCTTGTCTTCTTCCTGATGACTTGTCAGACCTCTATGCTTTTTGAGGTGATTATAAGTGGTGGAGGTAGTACCAGCCACTGGATATTGCATTTTAATTTTGAGTGTATAGTTAGATTAGGTTAGTTTTAGGGAAAGCTATGTGTATAAATAATAAGTCCAACCTCATTTCAAGGGTTGAAAAAATTGATGATTTTGCAGTCCAAGTAATAGAAAATAGAATTTCATTTCTCAGTAGTTGTAGGAGCTCAATGCTCAGTACTTCTTAGTAGTTAGATGCTCCCTTGTAGCCATTGATGTACACACCAGTGATGCTGGGACACCCTGTTAATGAAGAAGGAAGATTTCTAGAAATGATGTTGTTGGTGTTCTGATCTCCAAGTTAACAATATCTCTTTTGTGCTTTATGTTTCTAATGTCCTTTGCTCTGATGTTTTGTTAGATTAGATAATCTCATTTCCCCTTGCTATTGAATATGTATGAATTGATGGTTCTGTATGCATTCAGTATTTAGTGTAGTTCATTAGAGAATTGTTGATGTTAAATATATGTTGCATGACTATAAGTAGAATAATGAACTCTTAACTCTTACCTATCTTTTGCTGTTTATTTGGTAAACTCATGCGTGCTTGCAGGAAACCCCGACCTACCAACTAAATCCCCAGAGAAGATGAGTCAAAACCATCTATCCCCCTAAATAAAAATAGTCAGTTGCCCAACTTAGCTCCCCGCACTGTCGAGACCTGACACTCAGGTGCTTGAAGGCCCAGAGAATTTATTCCCCAAAAAACCTTTACAGGCAAAGTTGGCCGGTACCTTGGTACCTGGTGACAACTCTTCATCTATTGATGAGACCGATCACAAAGTCCTGTCAACAGAAACTGGTGCTAGAAGGAGGGTATGAGCTTGTCTCCTTTGGAAGATTTTTATTTTACACCACCCAAGGGTTCTCCAAGACATAGTTTTAGGAACCAAGCTTTTAGTGGGATAGGGTCTTTCTCGCCCTTACCTTTTGAAAGAATCCTTTGATCAACCCTGAATCACGAAAATTTTGTTGAACTCGAGCCTCTTGCTTGAAAGAAAAGGACCCCAAAGACCAAGCAGCCCGCCAACCCTATCTGGGGATTCACTACACCTCAAAATACTCAATCCCCTTAGATAACCTCGGGGACCAATGCTCAACCTATCCAAAATCTAGTAGCCCCAATGGAAAATTACTTTGGTAACACTGGGTCCCCAATGGGGCAGTTCCTTGGCACTACCAACAATCTTCCTCCGCATCTGGAGAACATCTATCCTAGATATGAGAACCTAGGACCATGAACTGTAGAAGAACACCTCTAGGCTTACAAGGATGCCATGAACCAATACCAGGTGTAGCATTAGGATTTTGTGACTGGATGTTCCCACTATCCTTGGGATAGAATGAGTTAAACTAGTACCTCAACTTGCTAGCCAACTCCATCAACAGTTAACAGGATATGGAAGATGCCTTTTTGATAGACTTTTGCATTCACGTGGACTTGACGTGGTCTCATAGCCAGATTATCTCCATCAGAAAGGAACCAAATGAACCCCTTGCCACATTCAACCATCAGTTCCAACATGCCTTGAAGTGGTGCATAGGCCTTTCATCCCATCCACTGATGTAACCATCTAGACATACCTGAATTCTCTGGATCCCATTGTTGCCAGTTTCCTTTGGAAAACCACCATCGTGAATGACCAAGATACTCTGGTGAAGGTTTACAACCTAGCCCTGGAGTTGTCCCACGGTTTGAGAAAGGCTCTTGGTGGGATTGGACAAAGCCTACAATTCAACATGATACCTGACAAAACTTCTTATGCCTGGGGATACAACCCCAATCCTACAATGGATGCCCCTATAATGGCAATGGGCCCACCACCACCAATAGATCAGAAGGCTTGGTACATTTATCTGTCGCAAGCCCAGACAATATCGGGTCTATAATTATTTCCCTGGAACCAGCCACAACAAATGCAACAACCCTTGACACAATCCTCTGGAGTACCTTTCTTCTAGTCACCCACGACTGGAGGATTGCAGTCCTCAACTCTGGGAGCTTCTATCTCTTTACTTGGGAACCAACCATAATGACCATCACACTGTGACATGAATACCTAGCTATCCATTGACGTTGAATCCCTCCATAAATTGGTGTCCTCCTTGACTATGGACATGGGACAGCTGAAGGTGGGGCCTTTCGCACCTCACAACTCCAATTCCTAGAGAGGGAATGTTTTCTCCAGATGAAAAAATACCAACTCTAGAGGTAGAAACTACAATGAGCCTCAGCCCAATGAACAAAAATGGAATAACAATGGGAAAATTGGAGGTCCTCCTAACCAAAGCACCACTCAGGGTGGTGCTGGACCCAGTCATTTTGTACAAATTGCAAAATTCCACCCCCTGACCAATTGGTGTAGATTGCATGACACCGACTCTCATTCTGAGGTGATTTGTGCCACACTGGAGAAGATCATCACAATCTCCTAGTCAAATAGACAACAACCTATCAATCCTACTCCCTTGAAAATGTCAGCACAAGAGCCTACTCATAGTGCCTTCATGTGTGAGACCCTCTTCTTTGGGACAGATGAAGAGGATGAAGAACAACTCGATTTGCAGGGGTTCTTTGATGAATCTATCCCATCCTTTGAGGCCAATGCCTTCACCAGCCAATAGACTCCCTACAACACTCAGAGTCAGGTCAGCAAAGTGCCATTTTATATGCCAACGCCTTCCAAGAATACCTCTCCCCAGGATAACACAACTGATTGCTCCTTCCCACCAAAAGGACCTGGCTCTAACCAAGCTAAGGATCCGGCCGAGGGAAGCCAAATTTACCTGGGGGGATGGTTTGACATCACCAAGGTGTTAGAGAGAACTACCACCTCCATGACCTTGATAGAGATTCTTCTAAATTTTCTTGAGTAGAGGCAGTCCCTTCTAAATCTCTTGGAAAACCCAAAAGCCGTCATTCATCCACCAAAGACTATCACATTTGATGATGCCAACTCAGCTGTCTTTCGGGGAAACATAGAGGATCCTCCCTTGTTACTAGGCTTGAAAATACAAGGCAAGAATCTATACAATTGCTTAGTATATTATGGTGCTTTGGGAAATGTCATGCCCTTATCTATATGCTAGAAGCATGGACTCTTTCCCACTCCATCCAAAGGCGGCGTATTCCAATTGGACAAAGCTGCTGTAAAAATGGTAGGTGACCTGAAAAACATCCAGATTTAGCTCATCCAAGACCCCTAGATATCAAGCATAATAGACATCCAAGTGGTGGACATCCCCAAAACTTATGGGATGTTATTAAGTTAGAATTGTTCTAAGGCCCTTAATGGGTATTTCTCCATGGACTTCTCCCACTTGTGGCTCCCCTAGGAGGGGAAATTAAACCAAATCTAGGTATAGAGTGAACCTAGAGTGAAGTAGGCCCTCACCAAAATTAGGAGGGTAAATGAAGTCCTTTTCTCTAAGTCTTCCCTCAGGGTGTACTGACACCTAGAGATCCTCACATTTGATTTCACCACTAGGGAGGATCCCATAGTCTCTCAGAGAATTCAGGACCTAGATAAAAAATTGAGGGGTGAGGTAAACTCACAAGGTAACGTGAAAACTCATGCCATGCTCTTGTCTAGTACTTGGTGTCTGGTGCACTACCAAAAAAATTCTAAGCTAGAGTGTGAGCCTTGCATCACCATTTTGACCCTCCATATCAATGCCCTCTAGGAGAGAGAACACAAAGCAGATTTTCCTGGACCCAACAATCATTCTGGCGACACACCTAAGGTGCCACTTTTCCAGGAATCCCAACCAAAGGATTCTCTAGAGGAAAACCTCACCCACCCACTATTAGAACCAGAGGAATCACCTCCCAACAATCCCAAAATCAATCTAAGCACCACTCCACCTTCCCAACCCTAGAGAATGAACAATGACTTGTGGACTTTGAAGTTCGACGGATCCCGGTCTAAACAAGGTTGTGGGGCTGGAGTGGAATTGATCAACCCATGGGGGAAATCCTTCCTCATGTCTTACAAGATGCAGTTCAACTACACAAATAACATCACAGAGTATGAGGCTTTGGTCCTCAGACTCCTGTTTTCATTAAGAAAAGGGATCACCCACCTCTGGGAAATGGGTGATTCAAATTTGATCATAAAAAAAGTCTGGAGCCAATACACTTGTCATGACAAAAGATTAACCACCTACGACAATCAGGCATGGACCCTAATCAAATATTTTGATGATTTTGGCATCGAAATTATTCCTCAGAAATGTAACTACATTCTGGATTCCCTTGCCGTGTCTGCCAGTGCCCTTTAGCCAATGGCTGGCTCCTGGCTCTGGAAGTTTTCAGTTGAGATGGTCCCCACCCCGTCCATCCTAGACAATATAACTCGCTTTCGAGTTTTTGAGGATAACCAACATATTCTTTCCTTTATGGCTAATGTTTGCATCTTCGAGGATCAGATAGTGGAAGAAAAATATCATGACGACACCGGGAAGGGGGAAGAAGATGACGGGATTATTGACTTACCGACCAACACCATCCCAAAGGGGATGGTAGCTCTTGAATGCATCTTTGATTCAGACCCCTAGGGCCAAGAGAAGATATCATCCTCCTCGGAGGGACAAAAATTTGAAAAGGTTAACATCGGCCAGGCTGATGAAGAAAAATTTGTACACATTGACACCTCCTTCTCCCCAGAGCAGAAGGAGAAGATTCTCACGGTTCTCTAAGAATACATTGACATAATTGCATGGGGGTATGAGGATCTGAAAACCTATGAAACATCCATCATGACCCATACCATCCCACTAAAACTAGATGCTAAACCCTTCCAACAGAAGCAGAGGCTAGTAAACCCATTGATCAAACCTCTAATTCATTAGGAGGTTTAAAAACTTCTATCAACCCAGATTATCTTTCCTATCTGACACACAAATTGGGTTTCCAACCTTGTCCCTGTGTGAAAGAGAATGATGAGATTTTCCTTTGTGTGTATTTTTTCAATTTGAACAAGGCATCCAAGAAGGACAATCACCCTCTCCCCTCATTGGATGAGGTATTACAAATTGCCAACGGATCCCAAATGATGTCCTTTCTAGATGGGTACTCTTGGTATAACCATGTTATGGTTAAGTATGAAGATAGAGATAAAACAATGTTCACCACCAAGTGGGGAATGTTTGCATATTGGAGAATGCCTGTTGGCCTCATCAACGCAGGGGAAAAATCTCAAAAGGCCATGGACATTATGTTCAAGGTCCTAGTAAACATATGCACAATCATCTAGATGGATGATTTGATAGTCTTTTCTCAGGAGAGGCGTGATCACTCATCCCACCTCACCCAAATTTGCGAGAGGTGTCGCCGATATGGAATTTCCCTCAACCCTAAGAAATGTATATTCAGGGTCACTAAAGGGAATCTACTTGGGCATATCATCTCTAAGAAGGGGATATCCATTGACCCTGAGAGAGTTGAGGCACTACTAAATTTATAGATGCCTGACAGTATGAACAAGATGAGATATTTCTTGAGAAAGATAAACTTTGTCAGGCAGTTCATCACTTGATTCACCAAGATAGTTAAACCACTCAATGAAATGATGAAGAAAGACACAAAGATTGAGTGGAGCCCCAAAGAAAAGAAAGCATTTTCCTAGATTAAGAAAACCATTATGGAGGCACCAGTCCTGGCAAGTCTAGACTATTCCCTCCCATTTCACATATACTCCTTCTCTTCCCTGCATTCTGCAGCAGTAGTCCTAACCTGAAAGTTAAAGGGGAAGAACGAACCATTGCTTTTATGAGTTTCCTCTTCAACAATGCCAAAGTCTGATATTCATCTTTAGAAAAGAAGGCTTTCACTCTAGTCTGGGCTGTGAATAAATTCTGACACTATATTCTCTGGAGAAAAGTACATGCTATCATTCCAGACCAGGCTATGAAATCTTTATTGCTAAAGAGTGAACTAGGCAGATGCCTGGGGAAATGGATGACCATCCTCTAAGAGTATGATCTAGAAATGAAACCCATGAAGATAGTCCAAGGCCAAGGACTATGTAGAGCAATCCCGGAAGGAACTCCAAACATTGAATGCCAAACTTACATAGTGGAGTCCGTCACTCAAGACCCGTGGTATACCAACCTGGTGTACTTATTTCTCAACAATAGGTTCCTGGAGGGGCTTCCCCTAAACAAAAATTGTGCCTTGTGGTTGAAAAGCACACATTTCATGATAAAAAATAGAATTTTTTGAGCATGAATTATGAAGGAATATACCTCCAGTGCATTGATAGGGACCAAGCTGCTAAAATGATTGAGAAATTTCATGGGTAGTTTGGAACCGGGCATGGCTCGGCTAATGCCACTGCCCACTAGATTCTTCAGGCTAGATATTATTGGACCTTCATCTTTAAGGATGTCTACACTCATGTAAGGAAGTTCCATACTTTCCAAACTGCAGCCCATCGTGAGTGGAACCCTGCCATGCCTTTGCAACTGGTCTTTGAAGTTAGACCCTTCGCCCAATACGTGTTTGATTTTATTAGGGAAATCAGCCCCAACTCATTTTCCAACCACCGGTACATTCTAATAGCTACTGATTACTAGAATTGGTGGTCTGAGGCAATCCCTTTCAAAAACAATACAAAAAATATAGTTATCAAATTCTTGGAAGAAAACATAGTCACCCATTTCAGAATGCCATTCGCTATAGTGTGAGACAATGGTCCAAAATTTTCTTTGGCACAATTACTTGAATGGACCTATGAAAGGAAGATCACCTTGAATTTCTCTAGCAACTACTACCCCCAAGGTAATGGTGTGGCTGAATCCACTAATAAAAAATTATTAGAGGTGATCAAACATCTGTTAGAACAAAACCCCCAGGACTAAAACCAAAAGCTTAGATTCTCCCTCTCGGTGGATCGTATCAAAATAAATGCAGCCTTGGGGACTTCCCCATTTCATCTAGTTTATGGCTAGAATCTAGTGTTCCCTATCAACTTACAAATCCCTATCTTACACTTTATGCAGGAATTTAATAACCAGGACAATAGCGTGGAAGTTCGGCTCCTGAACCTAGTGAGAATGGAGGAACCAAGGGACATGGCACTAGAACACTTTTCACATCATGAAGTGGTTTTCAAGCGATGGTTTCACCGGAGAGCCCAATATAAGGCCTTTCAGATTTTGGACCTGGTCCTCCTGTGGGACTAGGCCTAGGAGAATAAAGGAAAACACACCAAGTTTCAAAGGCTCTGGCTTGGGCCATATCTAATATCTAAGATCTGTGTGGAAAATAATTATCGCCTCAGTACTATGACTGGAAAAGTCATCCCATTGCCTACTAATGGGAAGTTTCTCAAGCACTATTTTGAATGAGGTGGGTGGTAAGTTTTCCCAAAGTTGTATTATATGTAAAGTTCCTACTTGTAAATATCTTTCCCAGTGCTCTTTGGGAGTGCCTTGTCCTTGTAAATAGTTGTTGGCCATCCTCGGGGACTGCCTTCCTTTTCCTTGTTTTTCTTTTTCTTTTTCTTTCTTTTTTTTTTTGTGTTTGTTTTCTGGGTTCTCGACGTGTTTCCTTCTTCTTGTAGATATGTATGCTTTGCATGACATCTAGTCCCTGGAATGGTACCTATATAGTCAGAAAATGGAAGCACTTCCATTGTAGACATGTTTAGCCTTTTGAGTAAGTGGTTTGGGGTCATGGAAAGCACCTCCTGATCTGTATATGGCTTCCCCCATCTTCTGTCCCTCTTTCCACTCCTGTTTAGCCTGATTTCTGCATTCTGGACTGCAGATTGGTGATTCTAGGCTTCAGGGTCAGGGTTGACCTTTTAGGTCTATGTTGACCTCAACCCTAACCTAGGTCAAGGTCAACCTCAATGCTGACCAAATTCAGGGTTGACCTCGACCTTGACCCAGGGTTCAGATCCCTGGGTCTCACAATTTTTGGAGGTCGGCCTTTGCAAAAAGTATTTCTCGCTTCTAGGTCGGCTATTTTAGGTTCTGAAGCATTGATTCCTAAATTATATTTAATATAGGTCCTCTCCTAGGGGTAAAGGATTTAATGGGAATTTAATCCTCCTATGTAGGCCTCCTTGGAAGATTGTTCCCTAATTCCATATAAAAGGGAAGCTTTCTCTCTCATTTTCTCTAAGTCTTCTAAGCATCAAGAAGTGATACTAAGTTCTCTATTGAAGCCTATGCATCCTTGAGAAATTGAGAAAC